>CM035157.1:73105598-73249009 GCA_020205615.1 Panax quinquefolius
TCGAAGAAGACATACATGCGGTAGTGTCGTAATAAGACCATCCAGGGGTCAATGCTAAATATCTCTGGACATACATACATATGTATAACATAATAACATGCATGATACAATAGATGGAAATATGATATAGGGAATGGAAAACTTTACATACATTCCTAAGTATATCATCATCTAATACATCTCAGTCTGACTAAAATATAGGGGAAATGGGGCAAAATTGCCCTACAACTAATAGAGGCCTATCAAAAGATATAGTGAGAATGGGGCAAAGCTACCCAATGTCTAACAGAGGCCTATCAAAAGAGATATCGAGAATATACATCGAAGAAGACAATGGTGTCAATGTCTACATCATCAATCCTGTCCACACCGATGTAACTCCTCCCGAGTCACCGGATCTCTATCCATAGGGATGTCGAAGCCTATACAATGGAGGATCTCGCATCGGCAAAACAATATGGGTCACTGAGGGGCCGGCCTTGAGCCGGAAGGATCAAAAGTATCTGCCTCAAGGATCTTTGCCCAAGTGCCGGATAAAAAATGTGCATGGTCCAACTGCCGGGTCAAACTATCAATTTGTGTCAAATGAGTCGGATCTCAGACACAGGCTAGCCAATCCGTCATCATCACGAATCCTAGAACCATATCCCCCATGAATTGAGTGACGCGAGTCTGGGCTACAATAGTACAAGGGAACCACCAATGCTGGAACATCTCCTGAGTCGTGAGGACCCTCCGACAAGGTAAAAACCGTCAACACCCAACAATGGTATATCAATGATGGGTGACTACAAAACAGGCCAGTAATGCCTGGCAAGAGGCAAGATCGGTATACAAATCTCTCATGTGGTGCTCCTAATAGCACGCTCTCTTAAGTAGAGCTCCCATCCTCCATCTATAAAGAGAGGAATCCTAAGGGTGGAAATCACGTGCTAAACTCCAGTCGGGTACCCATCCTCAAATCCAATGCTCAAATGCTCCCCAGAGTAGGGAACCCATATGATGACATCCACTGTCAATAACTCCAACTGTAGGCGACAATGAGTAAAGCCCTCCGCAATAAGGACCTCCGCCAGTATGGAATGATGTCATCTCTGTCCTTGTGGATAGGTATCTAAGCCTAACACACTTATAGGACACAAACATGGGAGCCTCTCATAGGCCCAAAACTAACAACACAAAGGCAAACATCTGTTGTCAGTCAACGCTCTTAACCTGTACATGGGAAAAGATAAGAGAAATAATCACCAGCAGAAATCGGTAGAATCTTAGGCAAGCCTCGGTCAAGCCCTGCGAGTGCATGCGCATTCCCCTGAGGAAGTAGGCGAAGGTGTAGCAACCCAAATCATAATCTCCAATACGGTCCACGTGTTGAGTGGCGCTGATCAAAGCGAAGGACACCGTAGAAGAGTTATCTGCTATGAAGCAGCCCCAAATGATTATCAAGAACAATCGCCAAAGAATGCGATCCCTAACTCTCACATCATCGGGTATGGGCTCACTCAATAGCCCACTCATATCATCTACACTCAAAGGACTTGCACGTACAGTCCTGCCCTTGAGCGCCTCCGCCAGAACTCCTAACAAGGATCTGACGGCAGTCGGGGTAATATCCGCCGTACTAGGCACTGGTACCCCTCCAAACTCAATACTTGTGATAAACCGTCAATCCATCGGTGTTATCATCACCTCACAATCCAGTAAATGGAGTGACTGAGTCTGGTGAAACCAAAGCTCAGACAATTCCCTGAGGTAACCCCAGGGACAACGGCAGGGAAGAATGGAAAAGAATGTCCTGAATCCCCAGCCATGTACAATCGCTCTATAATCATCATGCAAAGCCTGATACATAGAGTGGATGCTGAACCAGTTCCCTTGAGGCTGTGTAAAGCCGGGAACCTACATCAAATGTAGATCAACATCAAAATCCTTTACTCCTCATCAATAGGAAATAAGGAAGATTAAGATATAACATTATACCTCGTTTGCGTTCAGGTAAACTGAAGGGTGTCGACTCAAATTGCCCAGAAGCTCTAGGTTCGCCACCTGAATTCCTAGCAAATTCCTACGAGAGCATGTATGCACGGCGAGAGCGAGAGCCTCAACTGGTACATCCTCCTCCTCGTCCTCGACATTCGTCACATCAACCTGGACTGGACGTATCACCGCCTCCACCAAACGACGAGGTTGTCTAACAGAACGGGGTCGAGGCACTTTAGAAGCCCTTCTCCGTACACTAGAAGTGGTCCTGTGGGAACTACTCGGCTGATCCGGATCCATAATATCTTGACAATAAGTCTCCAAATCACCTCAGAAAGGGTGTGGTAAATTCTGACCTGGAGCTTTTCAAAATGCATTTTCATGAATACATGCATGCATGCATTATTTTAACATACATCTACAGTAGAGTTAAAAATGCATGACTACCCAATGCCTACATTTTGGAAAATTTTGCCATAGTCCCCTTTATAAATAGGACTATCCACATGCACATAGGCATGACTAGGTGGCCATTCAGTAGCACACCTACCCACAATCATATACATCCTACATGCATTAATACATCATAGAAAAAATCTATAAGCGTATTCTAATTACCAGGATTATTTTGCTTTTCCACCTTTACTCATTTGTCCTCAAATAGGATAAGAAATGATAGTAAAAGGTGCCGATTTGACTGTTTCAAAAGTCAAATTTGTTCACATCATTACGTTCAAAGATGGTTTAATACTAATATTTACTATGTTGAATATTTTTATAAAGTCATATCAGCATGCATATTCACTACTATGTGTCTAGATGCATTTCATGTGATAAGTCATTTTCCAACAGATAGAAACTGGAAAAGAATACATGCATACGTTACCAGGACAGTGTAGAACACTTGTACGATGGCGAAATTTAAGAAAAGTCGCCCAAACTCGGCAGAGATCTCGAAGAAGAGCTCTCGGTTTCCTTCATAGCCTTAACTTAAAAGTGACTTATGAAAGCAATATGCAGGCTTTACATATTCACGGTTGGCCGCAGGTGTAACTGTGGCACCCCTACATGGGTCCCACCCCTTCGACTCAGTCTAATTCGAGTTGTAAAGGAGGTCTCACAAGCTAAAAAGGCCAAATCAGGAATAAAAACACTACGCGATTGAGCGGAATAGCCTAGAATCCTGGTTGTCACGGGTCAAACTCTGGCTTTACATGTCACTCATTGGTATTCGCCTAAGTACAAGGTACACTATACTGATGAGCTCAGCTATTGCAAATCATACTTGACAATGCCTTACACAGGCCCGATGCCGCCAAATACATGGTCGTAACCCTAAACAGTACCCCCAGCGGGGGTCACAACGCCGATATTATTGATAAAGTACCCTCGATGGGGGTCACAACACAGATTTCATTCATCCATGTATCCCCATGGAAATACAACGCATTCTTCGTCTATGAACGAATCCTCAAGTAGGGTTACAATGCAATTCAACCATTGATACACACATCAATGAAGGTCAAGCAATCTTGACAGTTCACCCAACAGGGATCTATCCATTGATACACACATCAATGAAGGTCAAACAGCCTTGACAGTTCACCCAGCAGGGATCTATCCGATGATACACACATCAACGAAGGTCAGACAGCCCTGACAATACATACTATTGGCAGTAACTCCAATAGGACCGTGGTATATGATGGTGACACAAACCAGAGATGACTATCCTCATCGGAGAGGACCGATGATGGAATATATTATACACATCCTCAAACAGACAAAGCTTTATCCCCACAGATCTCTTGCACACGAGAGGCACAACTTTAGAGTAAAGTATGTATCAAGGATTTAGGACTTTGGTGATAACTCCAACGTCAACATCTTGGAAGACTTGGATAGCATGTCCAAGACATCACTGATTGTCATCCCCGGCAGGATTAACAGGGAATCGACAATCATCCCATCATGTTGGAAAATAATCCAACAAAACACATGCATCATGTTGCTGTACATGGCATCATGTTTATCTTGTTGCATTTCAACTGTCTAGGATTCTTTATCCTATCCATGCCTTGCATTGCATGAATATGATAAAGAGGGGCATCTGTAGACACTCAAAATTTTCTGCACACCTGTTACTAACATTGCAGGAGGCATATTCGTCTTTCAGAGATAACCCTGGAAGACAGCTCACATCCATTCCGGATACCACCGAAAGTTCAGTCTCAACCTCGGAACACACAGCGGGATTATCAGTTCCAAACTCGGAGATAACCCCAAGTTTCATCCTTGGAGATAACCCCAAGGAATGTTATTGCAGTTCCAGCGATAACCCCAGAAATGCTTATTTCAAATGCATACAATCAGCTTCAACCTTGGAACTCCCGCTGAGGCACTCATTCCAAAGACCCGGAGATAACACCAGGAAGACAGGCACACTTAAAGATGACCCTGAGGAATTCAAACACTTACAGCAGTCCAATCTCAGAGATAACCCTGAGCAACGTCTGCTTTATCATCCCAAACTGGAGATAACACCGATAAGGGGAAAAATAGTTATTTTGCCACCTCAACCCCACATCGCGTCGTCTCAATATTTCATACATACATTTCTACATAGCAATGTCCCACAAGAGCTAAGGAATTACAATCCCGAGTGACTATTACGCAAGGCAAAGACACCGAGAATAGAATTTGAAGCTTGAAGACCATGGGCATGGTCCCTCTTCCTAACTTCGCATAACCTCTAATCCCATGTCATTGCCTAACTGTCCCACAAAGCGGTCCGAGAAAGGTCTTGTACACCTCATTCGGATGCTCGGATTGAAGCTCTGCAAGTTCAAGCGAACATCATAGTGCATGAGTGCACGTACTTCGAGATGGTAGGACCCGCGGAGCCCGGGACACCCCGGGCAGTCGCAGGTGCATCTTTGGCTGCCGCAGGTACACCTGCGACCACCAGCTCTATAAATATAGAGCTTGGGGTGGCCATATTTCAAGAGGAAAAGGTGAGGAAGCCCTGTCAAATTTGATCTGTACACACCCCATATTGAGTGCTTTCTCATTTTAAACACCTGTTAGCTCACATATAGCTATATTTTTATCGACGGGAGCTGAGTGTTCATCCATTTATAGTCATAGAAGTCTTCTTTGGCAGCCCACTGTAAGTCTTCTTACACATTATAAAGCCTTTCTCTTCATCTTTGCACACACTTTTCTTTACATTGAGAATCGTGTTGTGTGTGTATGCCCGAACTTCGGTCCGTGGTTTTCATTTCTGTTTGTATATATATACTTATATATGTATATATTTATATATATGGACTAACATTATCGAGTTATGCCTCGATTGAGCCTAGACTTATGTCTGGAGCGTTTACTTGCTGTTATATATATATAAATATATATATATATATATATATATAAGCACTAAACGCTCCAGATATAAAATTCAGGCTCATCGGACATAATCCGACAACAGTTCATATATATAAGAGTATATATATATATATATATTTATGTGAACTATTGTCGAACTCTGTTCGATGAGCCTGGATTTTATATCCGGTGCGTTTACTGCTTTTATATATATATATAGCGACAAATCGCTGAAATGATAAACCGAGCTAGGATTGAGAAACATCCTGTGTGTTTATCGCTTTTATATATATATACATTTACATGGGTGCACAGAGTTTACTTCGTGGCCTTTTACTACTTTATTTATATTACATCCGCTTTAGAGTTTACTTCGTGGTGGTTGATCGTTTTTACTGCTTTCTTTACATTTAGTCCCGCCTGGAGTTTACTTCATGGTGGTTGATCGCATTTATTGCTTTATTTACATTTCTGATCCCCCGTGGAGGTGCTTCGTGTTGGTTGATCATGTCTATATATATATATTTATTTACCGCTTTTATAAATTTACATTTTTGATCCCCCATGGAGGTACTTCGTGGTGGTTGATCATGTCTCTATATATATATATATATATATATATATTTACAGCTTTTATATATATAACTTCTTACTGTTTTTCATATAAACTGCGACATCATGTGAGCCTAGGAATCATGTGATCACATATTTTCTCCACCGAATCTAGATTCGGTTTACGTGATGGACATTTTCAGCTGTAAGTAGCTTGTAAATTATTCATGGTGTTTGAATTTCCTTAGATGGCTTTCATGACCATGAAGAATTCGGCACTGCTATATATTATTTTCTCAAAGATGCTTCGCATCTCAAAATAAAAGCAAACAAGTTTCTAACATTTACTAATAAAATGGAAGTATAAAAGGTCTCAATTACTATTCAGTACAGGGTTTGAAAAACCTCTTTTACAAAATTTCACTGTTATATCATGTTTAAAACTGAATTTTTATATAAATTCAAACCCTTTGTATATAGGTGCGAACGAGGCCTCGCACTAGTTCTAAATAAATTGCACATTAATCCACACACACATACACACACACATTCATATAATAGTTTCTTGAAAAGTGGCGGTCATCGTGGTAACACGGATGTCGGAGGATGCCTAACACATTCCCTCCGCATAATCAAGTCCCCGAACCCAAATGAATCTCGGTTTCACAGACCCGTTTAGCAGTGTCACATCACTGGGTCAATGTGCAAATCTTTTCTCGGTTGCGTTGGTGCAACCAGTTAAAAACACCAACTGGAGACTCTTACAGTCAAATCGTCGACATATACATGTCGGACCTTTTTCACTTATTTTTTCAAACAAATCTTACATAACATGAGAACACCAAAGAACAAGAACAGAAAAGGGATAAATAAAAATCCCAACGTCGACAATGAGGATGATTGATCTCATCATTATTTGTGTAGAGACATTAAAGCAAGTATGTTGGTTCTTATTGGAGAATAAGTTCACCGAACGTGGCTCGCTACTGAAATTGAATACCTAATGGAGTTTTACTTATCTCTCACAATAGAAATTCATGTAGTGATAGTTGTACAAGTGATCCTTAAACTTGAGATCATCATAGTATCTTGTGTATGATGAGTTATACTTTGACATGTCCCTTAAGACCCTTAGGGTATATCAAAGGGTATGATTGGGTATAATAAGTTGTATATAGAGATAATTAATGATCAACAAAGAATCTACCGCTTCTAGTAAAAGAAAGAGAATGTCCTATGTGATTCGATAAATAACAACCCATTAATCCTTGGCGGTAAAGGAATGAAATTAGAAAGGAGTTTCTAATTTACATTATTTGAAGTTGTGCATTTAAGAATTAAAATACATATAATTAAATAAAATCGGACTTGATGAAGAATTCCGTCTTATATTTAATTGGGACATTGTATGGTGGAAGGATTGATTTGTAGGGTAACTATTTACTCAAAGGTTCTTTTATGATTAATATTGAAATCTATATTATCTGGAAAGTCGTTGATCTCTAAGGAGGCTTAACCTTATTGTAGAATAAATGTTATTTATTTAAATAAATTAATATATTAATTTATTTATTTAAATAAGATTAGAATTGTTCTAATTGATTTATTCACAACCGATTTAATAGGGAGAACCTAAAGGGTCACACTGCAAAAGGAAGAATATTTATTTAAGAAGCAAATGACATAATCATAATAATAAGTTAAATGTATTTAATTTAATTTAATTTATGGTGATAGAATAAATTAAATAGTTTAATATTTATTAATTAATATTTTGAAAATATTAAATATAAATTAATAAGAGAAGTCTTATTATTATTATTATTATTATTATTATTATTATTATTATTATTATTATTATTATTATTATTATTATTATTTAATTCTAAATGAGTTTAGAAATTATTTAATAAAAGTACTCTCATATATTCCTAATAAGATTAGGAGGCTAATTAATTAAAAGAGTTTAATTAATTCTTCCTAATAAGATTGGAAGCCTAATTAATTAAAGGAGTTTTATTAATTAAAATAAAAACTCAATTCCTTAATTGTTAAGGAGGATTGCCTACATCTATAAATAAGAGGAGTCTTATTATAGGTGAGGGTTGATGTTTTTCACAACACACATGAATAACAATTCTAATAGTTGGGAGAGTACACTTTTTCTATAGAGATAGAAAAATTAGGGTTTTATCAAACACCCGCCTTCTTGAATACTTCTTCTTCCTTGGTGGATCACCTCTGAGGCCAAACACTTGGGTGGCTAACGTTGATCAAAGAAAGGAATCAAACCCAGTGGATTCAAGTTGAACGTAAAAAGGATTTGGAGGTGAACTTGTACCTGAGGAAACTCGAATCTTCAAGGGTATAATTCTTGTTCTTCATCTTTTCGTTTAATTCATAATTGTGCATAAAGGATGATCCGGGTATATTGTTTGTAAAATTTTAAAACTCTAATTTTATGCTTCCGCTTTACTTTGATGCAATTTGATTGTGTACATGAATCTTACAAACCTAATGAGGCTGGCCCCGTTGTCTCGAAGTACACAGACTTCGGACCAACGCTTGTGATCTGCTTTCGAACCTTCATAACTTTCAATCCGAGTCCGATGGAGGCGTGTTATACCTTCTGGAAAGCCCTTTCCGAGATCTACACAATGACATGGGAGACCTTTTTTGAATCTAGGAAAATTGGTCCATGACTAGATCTTTGAGTCTTCGCAATCATCCGTCCGAAAGTACCTCTTGTGTTGTTTTCACTCGGGATTGGCGTTATGGTTTTGCATGACCTTCGTGGCGTTGATTTAACTTGATTTGATGTTGAATTGGTAAAATTACTATTTTGCCCCTCAGGGTTATCTCTAAGTTTGATGCAGTTGTAGCTGTCTTTTCTCAAGGTTGTCTTCGAGATGGACCGTGTTGACTTTTGTAGATCCTCGTGGTTGTCTCGAGGTTTGGTTTGTTGTTTCCGTGGTTGTCACCTAATTTTAGCTTAATCTCTCGGGGTTGTCACCGGGGTCTGTCTTGATCTCCCGGGTTTGTCATCGGGTTCTGTTTTGATCTCCCTGGGTTGTCACTTGGGCTTGATTTAATCTTTCGGGGTTGTCACCAGGATTTAAATTGATCTCTCGGGGTTGTTATCGGGTTTGACTTAATCTCCCAGGGTTGTTACCGGGGCTTGAATTGATCTCCCATGGTTGTCACTGGGGTTTGAATTGATCTCCCGGGGTTGTCACCGGAGTTTGATTTGACCTCTCGGGGTTGTCACCGGGGTTTGAATTGATCTGTTAGGGTTGTCATTACGGTTGAATTAATCTCCCGAGATTGTCACCAGGGTTTGATTTGACCTCTCGGGATTGTCATTAGGATTTGACTTGATCTCCCGGAGTTGTCACCGGGGTTCTGTTTTGATGATTTTGACTTTCAGGATTATCTCTGGAAGATAAAAGACGATTCTGCCCTGCTGCATGGTTAATAACAGGAATGCAAAATTTCAATTGATTCATCTTTCTCATATAATTTTCTATTACCTAAGTAGATGAATATAGGAATATATAAACAAATTAATCATCATATACTATTGTTTATATTATATGAATGTATAAATTATTGTTATTAAATTTTTATTAGTTAAATAATATATTTTAGAAGGAATTAATTTTTATATAAGAATTATTGTACATGATATTATTCAATTATTAGTATAGTTAATATATTAGTATAGTATAATTAATACCAAAAATATCAACAATACAATAATTTTATAATAAAACTGGTGTTTAAATATATAATCATGAACTAGTTAAATAAATAATTTGTTTAATTAAAATCATAATAATACTGTATTTAAAATTTAAAAATAAATTGACTTATATTAAATCTATAACTTTCAATTCACATAAATTTTAATTTTTAATGAAACCATAATTATATTATCTAAAACAATACCAACCCAAAGCATTTTTCAATGGGCCTAATTTTATGAATAAAGATTTAAATTTCTCGAAATATTTTTTTTTATATTATGGTATGGATTTGATATAATGTTATAGTTGTGGGTATGGCTATTTATAAATTTTCTGAAAGTATGCATTAGTTGTTATATCAATTAGTTTGGTATTGGGAAAATATTCTTTTTTATACTTTATCGAAATATATAAATGTCTTGATTCTTGTGAGACAAATTTTATCATTAGTGAACCCCTATGGATTTGATAAATGTATAGTTGTAGTAATATTTAAAATTTTGCGATGCAATAAAATATTTTATGAAAAATAACGGCGGAAGTTTTACCGTTAAAAATAACGCTGAAGTTGAACTACTTTCGGTAGTAAAAGTATAGTGTCTGGCGTGGTTGCATAGTAGCACGCGGTATTGGTTATTGATGATTACGTGATAAGTCACTTTCGGTTATACTCAATTATTATTATATAGTAATTGTTGCATCATATCTCTCATATTATTGATTCGATTATTGTCACGATATCATCGCATTATATGATATATTATTAAATCAATAATTGAGACGACAAAGTTATTCATATTATTAAATTGCAATATTTACAATGTCTAGAAGTTACATCGGAGAGGTTTGGTCACCTAATTGCGGCGCCGATAGGAGAAATCCTTATCGAAAAGCCCCTCTTTCACAGGAGCGACACGGTTGTTAAATATTGTGAGTTATAATATTAATGATGAATAAGTTCGTGTTGATTAAAGATGAATTTGATAGTTCCATTGTGTTGGGATTATTGGTGTTAGTTGAAATCGACATCTATTTCGATGATAATTGATGTCTGGGGTTATATTGATAAATCGGGTAATTTATCGGATAAATGAGCAATTAATTAATTACTACTTATTCACATGCTTATATAACTATTTGTTCACATGTGTGTACTATTGAGTCACATTCATTTACTATTAGGGGAGTTGGTGCAAGATTGATAATACTTGCATGACTAAGTTAAAGATGGAGGTATATATGGAGGTACTATATTGTAATTAATTTTTTTACATGTTTAGAACTATTGAGTCACATGATTTACTATTGAGTCACATGATTTTACTATTGATTCACATGATTTACTATTAGGGGAGGTGATGCAAGTTTGATAATACTTGGATGACTGAATTAAAAATGAAAAAAAAGTTGGAGGTATTGTACTGTAATTTTTTGAGCCCCAAAACATGCAATTATCGAAACTATATTTTCCTATAAATAGAAGCTCATTCTTCCTTCATTTCTCACCAATTCACTAAAGCTTTAGAGCCATTATTATAGAGAGAAATTATTGAGAGAAAGAAGAAGAGAAGTCTACTACCTCACTATTCCAGTATCCAGTCTTCTTTTGAGGTAAGGGATATTATTTGTTGTACTATAAGGGGGTATTATTCTTTTCGTATTCATGAAGAGAATTACTTCTTTCAATACTCGTAAGAGTTGTTATTCCATTCTTCATTATTATGTTGGAATAACTTTGTTTATCTGATCTACTGCATACATGGTGAAATTCTTACATTATTCCATTCTTTATTATTATATTGGAATAACTTTGTTTATCTGCAATATCGCATACATGGTGAAATTCTTCTATTATTCCATTCTTTATTATTACATTAGAATATCCATTTGCATATCGCAATTTACTTTGACACATTTTGACATCTTATTATTCCTTTTTTTATTATTATTACGTTGAAATAACTGTTTATTCCATTCTTTATTATTACGTATACATGGTGAAATTATTTATTATTCCATTCTTTATTATTACATTGAAATATCACATCATGCATTTTCTGTGGGACTGGTTCCATTATTTATTATTCCACATTTATTATTACGTGGAATATCACATGCATGTGCGTTTCATGGGGGACTGGTTCCATTATTTATTTATTACATTGGGAATAACACATGCATGCGGTCTCTATCTATCGCATGCATGGTGAATCCTTACATTATTCCATTCTTTATTATTACTATTGGAATAACTTTTATACATGTGGATTACCATATGCGGGTGAATGATCCTTTATATTCATTCCTTATTAAATTGTGGAAATGATGCAGTTCGTTGATTATGATGAGAGTCATAATAAAAGCTTTGGACTAATGAAAATCATGGGTATATGAAGTATTAGTAAGTGTTATGATGAGTTATGTTGGTTATTATGTGAAAACAAGAAAGTTTCTTAGAAATCACAAAGGGTTGAAAATCGATTTTTGGTAAAAATGGAACATGAAATTCAATTGACCATATCTCCTATTATATTTTGAATTTTTGAGTGTGGTCAAGTTCTAGAGTTAGATCTATGAGTTTTGTAGCATCTCCAAGTGGAATCACTGGAAAAAAGGTGTTGTAGATTTTTTGTGGGTGATTTTTAGCAAAAGAATCAAAAGCTAGAAATTACCAAAATACTCTTCGTCCAGATTTTTAGAAGGGCTGTTTTGGCCACTTAATTTGTGAGAAAAATTCTGGCCTTTTGGGACATGAAAGTATATGGTATAAAGAACCTCCTGTCCAAAAATGAGCTCATTTCGACTTAAAATGAGCAAGTTATGACCATTTCAATATTTAGGTTTTTCTGACGAAAAATGCTATAACCGGAGTTCTATAACTCAGATGACCATGAAATTTAAATGGAGACTCACGTTAACATGTGTAAGATCCTGCAAATATTTGGGAATTTTGGAGTTAAACTTGAGGTAGCTAATTTCTTAAGGAATTAATTGAAATTGATTTTTGAAAAATAGTAAATGAATTTTAAAAATTAGAGAAAATATATGTTCATTATGGGACTATATTATACTAAATCCCAGAAAAGAAATATTTTTGGGACTGATTTGGTATTTTTCATGAAAATGGTTTAATTCTGAACATATGAGTTAAATATGTTATGTGAAGTAACAAAAGTTGGAAAATAGGATTTTATGGCTTGGAAATCCTATATAAGGTATATATGTAGATTGTTGATAAGGGATTTGATCATTGGTGATGAAATCTTATGAGTATGGCATTTTGAATGATTAAATGCATTATTTGATAAAGTGTAAACAATTGAAATAAATTGTTTATAAGTTTAAGAGGTGATTAAAATATTGTTATAATATTAATAATATTAGATTATGAGTTATTTAAGTGATGGATAATATTTGGATAAAATTAAAGTCTTTAATATTTATCCTTGTTTTAGTTTGATTAATGCTTATATCATTGTCATCATCCTCATGCTTATATGGTGATGAAAGTTATCTTTGGCTTACGTGCGAAGATGGATTGATTGTTGATTATTGAATTATATATCTTTGGCTTACGTGCAAAGATGGATTGTTGATTATTGGTTTTATTGTTGTATATCTTTTGGCTTACGTGCGAGAGATGGACTTGGTATGATTATGACCGAGGATTATTCGGTATAGTCATGACCATTGATGATTTAATGAATATCCTTGGCAGTAGTAGTGCGGGGATGATTCGATGATGTGGTTTATTTATTAAAAAGTTGAGTCTCGTGATATAAAAATTGATGAAAACATTTTAAATCATAGAAGATAGTAGATTTTATTCTCTACTTGACTTTTCTAATGGATTGCTTGTTCATTGCAGTTAAACTTGATGTATATTGTATTTTATCGGTTTAACATTGTTGAAGACTAATGATAATTTATTACGCATTATCTTAGTCATAATATTTCTTCTTGGGCTAGTTGAGCTCACCCTTTCTTTCTTTGTTCTCTTGAAAATGAGAATATAGGCGGGACGAGTCGAGGAAAGTAGTGATGGTCCGTCGAGATAATAGCATTAGTAGTCCTCTTTATTACGATTAAATAATGTGTGATAATAAATGTAATGAGGACTCCTTTGAGTTTGTATATTTGAGGACTCCAGATGATAATATCGTATTAAAATTCTTAGATTTATGTTTTGTAAATATTTTACCACGACAGTTGTATTATTAAGTTGTATTTGTATTTTTTGTACCATGTATTTGGCGACTCAAGATGGGTGATGTATACCTATTTTGGGGGGTCACGGTTGGTATCAAAGCTTAGGGATATGATCCTGGTGAGATGTGAGACAAGAACTAGGAGGGAGAGCGGGGAATTCCTTCGCTAGTATGACCTACCTAAGTTTATTTGGTATTTAATTGGTCGGTCGAGTATAGGGATAATATGTGATATGTTAATTAACCCTTGTTTTGTGACGGTGTTTGAAAATGGCATCGAAAATGTTGAGATAAGCAATGGAGCAAAATAATATGGTATGTCGCGATCGAGACTAAGTTTACTGAGTTATCCGGTTTGCATCCCATTTGGTCGATAATGAGGAGCGAATGGCGCTTGAATGTTTCTAAGAGGTTTGAAACCCGATATCGTCGATACCTCATTTCTCATAAACTTTTTTTATATTAGGAGATGTTGTGAATAGGGCTCGATTATTGGAGTGTGATAATGAGTTAGCACAACCAAAAGGTAACGACCAACAACACGATAATAATCATCTGGTGCATTGGCGCACCATGAATAATAATGATAACCATCGTGGGGAAATTATCATGCCAAGAATGGTAACCACTTGGTGGTAATCATGGCCAAGATAATAGAAATGGAAATTTCAAGAAGAGAATGTCATTTAGCTCGATTTTGTCTTATAGTGAAGTCAAGTCCAGTTTGGGCGGTGGCACCAAAAGGATCTGGATGAAAAAACAAGTCGGTGGTTTTTTGAAGAAGCGTTTTTAGTGACTTCTCAAAAAGAGTAACACGAACGAAGTTAGCGCAGGTTAGTTAATTATAAATTTTGCGAAGTCTATACCTTATTAGATACTGGTTCTACCCATTCTTTTATCTCTTTTGCTTGCGTTCAACGTTTAAATTTGACTCTGGAGAAGTTAGACTTTGACTTATCTATTGAAACTCCGTTAGGAGAAACCTTTCATTACATGTGTTATCCAAGTCTTGGATGAGGGTCACAATTTTGAATGATATTTCTATTGTTAATAAATTTCTGCGTATTCTTGAAGACTTCTTAGCCTACCCCGAGCGTGAAATCGAATTTTGTATTGACCCCAAGTCTGAAAACCCATTTCTTAAACCCTCAAATATTTTCTTCACCCAAAAATGAACGTAACATGCGCCAAAGATGTTGGCTCGAAATTTGTTGAAGATTACGATCGTACCATTCAATACCATCGTGGAAAAGCGAACGTGGTAGGTGACGTGTTGAGTAGAAGATCGTATGTCGTTCTGAGTGCGATGTTGTTAACACAAAGACTCATTTCATATAACTTACAAATGATGAAGATAGAGTTAAAGACTCTAGGGACCCACGTGAAGATAACGAATATCTGAGTAGAATCGACTTTAATCGATAAAGTTAAAAGCGCGCTCAAAACTACATACTCGAGCTGATGAATGTGAAGAAGAAGGTTCAAGAGGGCGTTATTCTAGAAGCAAAAATCGATGAAGAGAAAATCTCAACCCTCGATTTTATTGGCCCATTTGAAATCCTTGATCGAGTAGGAACGTGGCTATATAGACTCGTTTCTACGCCAAATATGTTGTGTGTTCATAATGTTTTTTCACGTATCGATGTTACGTAAATATGTGGACGACCGAACCACATTATTGATTTAGAACCGGACGAGATAGCGGATAATTTAACGTATGAAGATGTACTGTTAAAATCTTGGATATGAATTCATCATATCAAACTCAAAAAGTTATACCTCAAGAGTTAGAATCGGAAATGAAGTCAGGTATCATCTCTTGATATACACAGTGCGTACGTAAATTTTGAGGGCAAAATTTCATAAGGAGGGAGATTGTGAGACCCAAAATTTTATGAATAAAGATTTAAATTCTCGAAATATTTTTTTTAATATTATGGTATGGATTTGATATAATGTTATAGTTGTGGGTAGTATTTATAAATTTTGCAAAAAGTATGCAAGTTGTTATAAAATATTAGTTTGGTTGGGAGAATATTCTTTTTTTCGGGAATATCCGTGCGACGGCACAATCATTAGTGAACCCCATGATGGAAGTATTATCGTAGTAAAAAAAAGCGACAGAATTATTTTTATGAAAATAACGGTGGAAGTTTTATCGTTAAAACTATTGAACTACACGGTAGTAAAAGTACAGTAATACGCGTGGTTGCATAGTAGCACACGGTATTGGTTATTGATGCTTACGTGATAAGTCACTCAGTTATACTCAATTATTGTTATAGTAATTGTTGCATCATATCTCTCATATTATTGATTCGATTATTGTCACAGTATCATCTACATTATATGATATATTATTAAATCAATAATTGAGACGACAAAGTTATTCATATTATTAAATTGCAATATTTACAATGTCTAGAAGTTCTGTCAAGGAGAGGTTTGGTCACCTAATTGCGGCATGATAAGGAGAAATCCTTATTGGAAAGCCCCTCTTTCTTGGAACGACACGGTTGTTAAATATTGTGAGTTATAATATTAATGATGAATAAGTTCGTGTTGATTAAAGATGAATTTGATAGTTCCATTGTGTTGGGATTATTGGTGTTAGTTGAAATCGACATCTATTAGATGATAATTGATGTGCAGGGGTTATATTGATAAATCGGGTAATTTATCGGATAAATGAGTAATTAATTGCTACTTATTCACATGCTTATATAACTATTTGTTCACATGTGTGTACTATTGAGTCACATTCATTTACTATTAGGGGAGTTGGTGCAAGATTGATAATACTTGCATGATTAAGTTAAAGATGGAGGTATAGATGGAGATACTTATATTGTAATTAATTTTTTCACATGTTTAGAACTATTGAGTCACATGATTTACTATTGAGTCACGTGATTTTACTATTGATTCACATGATTTACTATTAGGGGAGGTGGTGCAAGTTTGATAATACTTGGATGACTAAATTAAAAATGAAAGAAAAGTTGGAGGTATTGTCTTTGTAATTTTTGAGCCCCAAAATGTGCAATTATCGAAACTATATTTTCCTATAAATAGAAGCTCATTCTTCCTTCATTTCTCACCAATTCACTAAAGCTTTAGAGCCATTATTATAGAGAGAAATTATAGAGAGAAAGAAGAAGAGTCTCTTGCCTCATATTCCATCCATATCCGATTTCTTTTTAGGTAAGGGATATTATTTGTTGTACTACCTATAAAGGGTATTATTCTTTCGTATTCATGAAGAGAATTACTTCTTTCAATACTAAGTAAGAGTTGTTATTCCATTCTTCATTATTATGTTGGAATAACTTTTGTTTATCTGAATACTCATACATGGTGAAATTCTTCTATTATTCCATTCTTTATTATTATGTTGGATAACTTTTTTTATCTGAAATCTGCATACATGGTGAAATTCTTCTATTATTCCATTCTTTATTATTACATTGGAATATCACATACATTTTATTAATTTACTTTGACTGGTTCCGTTCTTTATTATTACGTGGAATAACTTTTGTTTATCTGAATACTGCATACATGGTGAAATTCTGTTGTTATTCCATTCTTTATTATTTTGTAAAAATCCTATATCTATTTTTACTGTGGGACGTTATTTATTATTCCTTTATTACTACAGTTCCATTATTTATTATTCCATTATTTATTATTCGCATTTAATATTATTACGTCGAATATATCTTATGCATGCGTTTTCTGTGGGACTGGTTCCATTATTTATTATTCTGTTAGGAATAACTTTTATCCATGCATTCTATCGCATGCATGGTGAATCCTTCATTATTCCATTCTTTATTATTACATTGGAATAACATGTATATGTGGATTACCACGTATGGTGAATGATCCTTTATATTCATTCCTTATTAAATTGTGGAAATGATCTGATTTACGTTGATTATGATGAGAGTCATAATAAAAGCTTTGGATGATGAAAATCATGGGTATATGAAGTATTAGTAAGTGTTATGATGAGTTATGTTGGTTATTATGTGAAAACATGAAAGTTTCTTAGAAATCACAAAGGGTTGAAAATCGATTTTGGTGAAAATGGAACATGAAATTCAATTGACCATATCTCTATTATATTTTGAATTTTTGAGTGTGGTCAAGTTCTAGAGTTAGATCTATGAGTTTTGTAGCATCTCCAAGTGGAATCACTTTGGAAAAGGTGTTGTAGATTTTTACGTGTGGGTGATTTTAAAAAAGGAGTCAAAAGCTGAAAATTTACCAAATCTCTTGTCCAGATTTTAGAAGGGCTGTTTCGGCCACTTAATTTGTGAGAAAAATTCTGGCCTTTTGGGACATGAAAGTATATGGTATAAAGAACCTCCTGTCCAAAAATGAGCTCATTCCGACTTAAAATGAGCAAGTTATGACCATTTCAATATTTAGGTTTTTTAGGAAAAAAAATGCTATAACACCGGAGTTCTATAACTCCGATGACCATGAAATTTAAACTGGAGACTCACGTTAACATGTGTAAGATCCTGCAAAGATTTGGGAATTTTTGGAGTTAAACTTGAGGTAGCTAATTTCTTAAAGAATTAATTGGAAATTGATTTTTGAAAAATAGTAAATGAATTTTAAAAATTAGAGAAAAATATATGTTCATTATGGGACTATATTACACTAAATCCCGGAAAAGAAATATTTTTTTGGGACTGATTTGGTATTTTTCATGAAAATAGTTTAATTACGAACATATGAGTTAAATATGTTATGTGAAGTAACAAAGTTGGAAAATAGGATTTTATGGCTTGAAAATCCTATATAAGGTATATGTAAATTGTTGATAAGGGATTTGATCATTGGTGATGAAATCTTATGAGTATGGCATTTTGAATGATTAAATGCATTATTTGATAAAGTGTAAACAATTGAAATAAATTGTTTATAAGTTTAAGAGGTGATTAAAATATTATAATATTATAATATTAGATTATGAGTTATTTAAGTGATGGATAAAATTTGGATAAATAAAGTATATTTATCCTTGGATAAATTTAATCATTGTCTTCCTAATATTTATCTTTGGCTTTTGCAAAGATGGATTAATGCTTAATGTATGTATCATCATTAGTCATCATTTACTATTAGGGGAGTATATGGTGATGATAGTTATCTTTGCATGACTGAAGTCTCTCCCTCACTATTCCAATATCCAGTCTTCTTTTGAGGTAAGGGATATTATTTGTTTTACACCATAAGGGGTATTATTCTTTCGTATTCATGAAGAGAATTACTTCTTTCAATACTCGTAAGAGTTGTTATTCCATTCTTCATTATTATGTTGGAATAACTTTGTTTATCTGCAATCACCGCATACATGGTGAAATTCTTCATTATTCCATTCTGTATTATTATGTTGGGATAACTTTGTTTATCTAAATCTGCGCATACATGGTGAAATTCTTCTATTATTCCATTCTTTATTATTACATTGGAATATCCTGCTCGGTCTGAATTTACTTTGACTGGTTCCGTTTCTTTATTATTACATTGGAATAACTTTTGTTTATCGCAATCTGCATACATGGTGAAATTCATTGTTATTCCGCTCTTTATTATTTTATCGGAATATCACATGCATGCGTTTTATGCAGGACTGGTTCCATTATTTATTATTCCACATTTGTTATTCTCGTTAATATCCTATCTTCTGTGGACGCTTATTATTTATTATTACACATGGGAATGTTATTTATTATACTTTGGTTCCATTATTTATTATTCCGCATTTATTATTACTCACAAAATATATCATGTATGTGGATTACGTTTACATGGTGAATGATCCTTTATATTCATTCCTTATTAAATTATGGAAATGGTCTGGTTACGTTGATTATGATGAGAGTCATAATAAAAGCTTTGGACTGATGAAAATCATGGGTATATAAAGTATTAGTAAGTGTTATGATAAGTTATGATGGTTATTATGTGAAAACATGAAAGTTTCTTAGAAATAACAAAGGGTGGAAAATTAGATTTTGGTGAAAATGGAACATGAAATTCAATTTACCATATCTTCTATTATATTTTGAATTTTTGAGTGTGGTCAAGTTCTAGAGTTAGATCTATGAGTTTTGTAGCATCTCCAAGTGGAATCACTTTGGAAAAGGTGTTGTAGATTTTTAGTATGGACCGATTTTAGCAAAGGAGTCAAAAGCTAGAAATTACCGAAATGCTACTGTCCAGATTTTAGAAGGGTTGTTTCGGCCACTTAAATTGTGAGAAAAATTCTGGCCTTTTGGGACATGAAAGTATATGGTATAAAGAACATCCTGTCCAAAAATGAGCTCATTTCGACTTAAAATGAGCAAGTTATGACCATTTTAATATTTAGGTTTTTTCGACGAAAAATGCTATAACCGGAGTTCTATAACTCCGATGACCATGAAATTTAAACTGGAGACTCACGTTAACATGTGTAAGATCCTGCAAAGATTTGGGAATTTTTTGAGTTAAACTTGAGGTAGCTAATTTCTTAAGGAATTAATTGGAAATTAATTTTTGAAAAATAGTAAATGAATTTTAAAAATTCCGAGAAAAATATTTGTTCATTATGGGACTATATTCTGCTGAATCCCAGAAAAGAAATATTTTTGGGACTGATTTGGTATTTTTCATGAAAATGGTTTAGTTACGAACATATGAGTTAAATATGTTATGTGAAGTAACAAAGTTGGAAAATAGGATTTTATGGCTTGGAAATCCTATATAAGGTATATGTAGATTGTTGATAAGGGATTTGATCATTGGTGATGAAATCTTATGAGTATGGCATTTTTGAATGATTAAATGCATTATTTGATAAAGTGTAAACAATTGAAATAAATTGTTTATAAGTTTAAGAGGTGATTAAAATATTGTTATAATATTAACAATATTAGATTATGAGTTATTTAAGTGATGGATAATATTTGGATAAAATTAAAGTCTTTAATATTTATCCTTGTTTTAGTTTGATTAATGCTTATATCATTGTCATCATCCTCATGCTTATATGGTGATGAAAGTTATCTTTGGCTTACGTGCGAAGATGGACTGTTGATTATTGAATTGTATATCTTTGGCTTACGTGCAAAGATGGATTGTTGATTATTGGTTTTATTGTTGTATATCTTTGGCTTACGTGCAGAGATGGACTTGGTATGATTATGACCGAGGATTATTAAGTATAGTGATGACCATTGATGATTTAAAGAATATCCTTGGCCGTAGTGCAGGGATGATTCGATGATGTGGTTATTTATTAAGCTGAGTCTCAGCGATAAAATTTGATGAAAACATTTTAAATCATATAAGATAGTAGATTTTATTCTCTACTTGACTTTTCTAATGGATTGCTTGTTCCGCTGCAGTTAAACTTGATGTATATTGTATTTTATCAGTTTAACATTGTTGAAGGATAAGGATAATTTATTCTGTATTATCTTAGTCATAATATTTCTTACTGGGCTAGTTGAGCTCACCCTTTCTTTCGTTGTTCTCTTCAGGAAATGAGAATATAGCTGGGATGAGTCGAGGAAAGTAGTGACGGTCCAGATTATAACATTAGTAGCCCTCACTATTCTGATTAAATAATGTGACAATAAATGTAATGAGGACTCCTTTGAGTTTGTATACTGTCTAGATGACAATATACGTATTAAAACTCTTAGATTATGTTTTGTCGTATTTTACACGACAGTTTTATTATTAAGTTGTATTTGAATTTTGTACCATGTATTTGGCGACTCAAGATGGGTGATGAATACCTAATTTTGGGGGCGTCACAGTTGGTATCAAAGCTTAGGGATATGATCCTGGCCGAGAGATTTGAGACAAGAACTAGGAAGGGAGAGACGGGGAATTTCTTCGCTAGTATGACCTACCTAAGTTTATTTGGTATTTAATTTGTCGGTCAGAGTATAGGGATAATATGTGATATGTTAATTAACCCTTGTTTTGTGACAGTGTTTGAAAATGGCATCTGAAAATGTTTAGATAAGCAATGGAGCAAAATAATATGACCGTATCGACGATGACGAGACTAAGTTTACTTGAGTTATCCCGTTTGCATCCCATTTGGTCGATAATGAGGAGTGAATGACGCGAATGTTTCTAAGAGGTTTGAAACCCGATATACGCCAATACCTCATTTCTCATAAACTTTTTTATATTCGGATGTTGTGAATAGTGTTCATAATGTTTTTTATTGTCGATGTTACTTACGACACAAACCACATTATTGATTTAGAACCGGACGAGATAGCGGATAATTAAACGTATGAAGATGTACCTGTTAAAATCCTGGAATGTATTCAACACTCAAAGGTTATACCTAAAGAATTAGAATCGGACAAAGTATCCTCATCTCTTCGGCATACAAGGTACATACGTAAATTTCGAGGGCGAAATTTCATAAAGAAGGATGATTGTGAGACCCAAAATTTTATGAATAAAGATTTAAAATTCTCGAAATATTTTTTTGAATATTATGGTATGGATTTGATATAATGTTATATTTGTGGGTAGTATTTATAAATTTTGCAAAGTATGCAAGTTGTTATAAAATATTAGTTTATTGAGAGAATATTCTTTTTATCGAATATCCGATGCTTACGAAAGATAATCATTGTCGTATTAAGAAAACGAAAGTAATTATTTTTATGAAAATAACTACGAAAGTTTTCTACCGTTAAAAGCTGTTGAACTACTCGGTAGTAAAGAAATAAAGAATACGTGGTTGCATAGTAGCACACCGGTATTGGTTATTGATGCTTACGTGATAAGTCACTCGGTTATACTTAATTATTGTTATAGTAATTGTTGCATCATATCTTTCATATTATTGATTCAATTATTGTCACAGTATCATCTGCATTATATGATATATTATTAAATCAATAATTGAGACGACAAATTTATTCATATTATTAAATTGCAATATTTACAATGTCTAGAAGTTCTGTCAATGAGAGGTTTGGTCACCTAATTACGCGCCAATAAGGAGAAATCCTTATCGGAAAGCCCCCTCTTTCCTGGGAACGACCTGGTTGTTAAATATTGTGAGTTATAATATTAATGATGAATAAGTTTGTGTTGATTAAAGATGAATTTCATAGTTTCATTGTGTTGGGATTATTGGTGTTAGTTGAAATCGACATCTATTCCGATGATAATTGATGTCTGGGGGTTATATTGATAAATCGGGTAATTTATCGGATAAATGAGTAATTAATTGCTACTTATTCACATGCTTATATAACTATTTGTTCACATGTGTGTACTATTGAGTCACAATCATTTACTATTAGGGGAGTTGGTGCAAGATTTATAATACTTGCATGACTAAGTTAAAGATGGAGGTATAGATGGAGGTACTATATTGTAATTAATTTTTTCACATGTTTAGAACTATTGAGTCACATGATTTTACTATTGATTCACATGATTTACTATTAGGGGAGTTGGTGCAAGATTGATAATACTTGCAGGACTGAATTAAAAATGAAATTAAAGTTGGAGGTATTGTACTGTAATTTTTTGAGCACCAAAATGTGCAATTATTGAAACTATATTTTCCTATAAATAGAAGCTCATTCTTCCTTCATTTCTCACCAATTTACTAAAGCTATAGCGCCATTATTATAGAGAGAAATTATAGAGAGAAAGAAGAAGAGAAGTCTACTGCCTCACTATTCCAGTATCCAGTCTTCTTTTGAGGTAAGGGATATTATTTGTTGTACCTGTAAGGGGTATTATTCTTTCGTATTCATGAAGAGAATTACTTCTTTCAATACTAAAAGAGTTGTTATTCCATTATTCATTATTATGTTGGAATAACTTTATTTATGCAATCTGCATACATGGTGAAATTCTTCATTATTCCATTCGTATTATTATGTTGGGATAACTTTGTTTATCACAATACCGCATACATGGTGAAATTCTTCTATTATTCCATTCTTTATTATTACATTGGAATATCACAGCCGGTCTTAATTTACTTTGACACGGTTCGCTTCTTTATTATTACATTGGAATAACTTTGTTTATCGCAATCTACCGCATACATGGTGAAATTCATTGTTATTCCGTTCTTTATTATTTTATCGGAATATCACATGCATGCGTTTACGCCGGACCGGTTCCATTATTTATTATTCCACATTTGTTATTACGTCATATCCTATCTCATGACGTTTATCTGGCACTTGGACCGTTTCCATTATTTATTATTCCGCATTTATTATTCATCAAAATATATCATTATCTTATTACATTGGAATAACGTTTACGGGTGAATGATCCTTTATATTCATTCCTTATTAAATTATGGAAATGGTCTTGTTACGTTGATTATGATGAGAGTCATAATAAAAGCTTTGGACCGATGAAAATCATGGGTATATAAAGTATTAGTAAGTGTTATGATAAGTTATGATGGTTATTATGTGAAAACATGAAAGTTTCTTAGAAATAACAAAGGGTGGAAAATTAGATTTTGGTGAAAATGGAACATGAAATTCAATTTACCATATCTTCTATTATATTTTGAATTTTTGAGTGTGGTCAAGTTCTAGAGTTAGATCTATGAGTTTTGTAGCATCTCCAAGTGGAATCACTTTGGAAAAGGTGTTGTAGATTTTTAGTGTGGACTGATTTTAGCAAAGGAGTCAAAAGCTAGAAATTACCAAAATGCCTACTTGTCCAGATTTTAGAAGGGTTGTTTCGGCCACTTAAATTGTGAGAAAAAATCTGGCCTTTTGGGACATGAAAGTATATGGTATAAAGAACATCCTGTCCAAAATGAGCTCATTTCGACTTAAAATGAGCAAGTTATGACCATTTTAATATTTAGGTTTTTCCGACGAAAATGCTATAACCTAGAGTTCTATAACTCAGATGACCATGAAATTTAAACTGAGACTCACGTTAACATGTGTAAGATCCTGCAAAGATTTGGGAATTTTTGAGTTAAACTTGAGGTAGCTAATTTCTTAAGGAATTAATTGGAAATTAATTTTGAAAAATAGTAAATGAATTTTAAAAATTCCGAGAAAAATATTTGTTCATTATGGGACTATATTCTACTGAATCCCAGAAAAGAAATATTTTTGGGACTGATTTGGTATTTTTCATGAAAATGGTTTAGTTACGAACATATGAGTTAAATATGTTATGTGAAGTAACAAAGTTGGAAAATAGGATTTTATGGCTTGGAAATCCTATATAAGGTATATGTAGATTGTTGATAAGGGATTTGATCATTGGTGATGAAATCTTATGAGTATGGCATTTTTGAATGATTAAATGCATTATTTGATAAAGTGTAAACAATTGAAATAAATTGTTTATAAGTTTAAGAGGTGATTAAAATATTGTTATAATATTAACAATATTAGATTATGAGTTATTTAAGTGATGGATAATATTTGGATAAAATTAAAGTCTTTAATATTTATCCTTGTTTTAGTTTGATTAATGCTTATATCATTGTCATCATCCTCATGCTTATATAGTGATGAAAGTTATCTTTGGCTTACGTGAAAAGATGGACTGTTGATTATTGAATTGTATATCTTTGGCTTATGTGCAAAGATGGATTGTTGATTATTGGTTTTATTGTTGTATATCTTTGGCTTACGTGCAGAGATGGACTTGGTATGATTATGACCAGGGATTATTCGGTATAGTGATGACCATTGATGATTTAAAGAATATCCTTGGCCGTAGTGCAGGGATGATTCGATGATGTGGTTATTTATTAAGCTGAGTCTCAGCGATAAAATTTGATGAAAACATTTTAAATCATATAAGATAGTAGATTTTATTCTCTACTTGACTTTTCTAATGGATTGCTTGTTCCGCTGCAGTTAAACTTGATGTATATTGTATTTTATCAGTTTAACATTGTTGAAGGATAAGGATAATTTATTCTGTATTATCTTAGTCATAATATTTCTTACTGGGCTAGTTGAGCTCACCCTTTCTTTCGTTGTTCTCTTCAGAAAATGAGAATATAGTTTGGGACCCGAGTCGGGAAAAGAGTGATAAATCCGGATGATAGCATTAGTAGCCCTCACTATTCTGATTAAATAGTGTGACAATAAATGTAATGAGGACTCCTTTGAGTTTGTATACTGTCTGGATGACAATATACGTATTAAAACTCTTAGATTATGTTTTATCGTATTTTACACGACAGTTGTATTATTAAGTTGTATTTGAATTTTGTACCATGTATTTGGCAACTCAAGATGGGTGATGAATACCTAATTTTGGGGGCGTCACAGTTACTATCTAATGATGTATTGGTTTCTGTGTAACAATATATTGGTTACTAATTAATGTTGATTCGGTTACTGTGTAACATTATATGGTTACTAAATATTGCTGAGTTTGTTGCTGTGTAAAATTATAATGATTAGTGCATAATATTACTGAACAATGTTAATTGGTTATTGAAAAATGATAACCTCGTTACTGATTAACATTATATTGGTTACTATCTAATGCTGTCTTGTTTACTATATAAAATTATAATGGTTATTCAATAGTGCTAAATTAGTTACTGTGTATGATTATAATGTTATATTGTTTTATAATTGTTTCTTTTTATATTGGAGGTTACTGTGTAAAATTATTTAGTGATTAATGCTGACTTGGTTACTGACTAATGCTGACTTGGTTACTGAATAATGCAAACTTAATTACTAAAGAGATTAATTGGTTACTGTAATATTGGTTGCTGAAGCATATTAATGTACACTTCTACTTATGTTTTTTATATTAATGGTTACTTGTTATCTACATTGGTTACATTCTTACAACAGCTTGTCTTTAGTTGGTAACAAACAAATTATCTTTGTTGTTTTTACTATAAAATGCAATGCGAATGTATTTATCTTATGGTTACTAAATAAATATGTGTTTCTTACAAACTAAAATGGATTTGGTTCTTGTATAATGTTGTCATGATTAATGTATAATGTTCTCATGAGTTTGGTTTGTTTTAATATGTTGGTTACTTATTGACTACATTGGATACCGCATACAATCAATTATTATAATTTAATTGGTAACAAATATCAATATACCGATTATTTCTATTGTAAGATGAATGTACAAATGTGTTTTATTATCCGTTACCAACATCATGTAGTTTGGTTACTAGTTAACATTGATTTGGTTACTTTAAAAATGCTTGTTACATTGTCGAGACAATGGAGATGATTCCAAGTTGTACTTTATTTCAACGGTCTGAAGGACCGATAGTAACTCAATACACCAAATTTGAAGTTACCAAGATACTAGTTCCATCAACTTGTTCGCTCGGAGAGATGCAAAACATGATATGCGCAGTGCATTACATTTGAACTAGACACAAACGCAACAACATTGTCGATCAAGTTTCATATTAGAAGCGATATTCCACCGATCAAGATATCAGATGAAGCAACCTTAAGATTCTTTATTGAAGTCGAGAAAATCGATGAGCAAGGAAAATTCCCAGTGATTATAGAAACTGAACACAGAAGGGGACGCACAACAATCTTACATAACTTGACAAATGTAGAAGAAACTATAATTCACACTGTAACGTCAATTAGATCAACACAAGGGAACTCAGCACTAGTTCCACTACCAACACACGACTGCCAAATTGGAACGCAATATGCTGATCACCTTGCAATGGAAATTATTGAACAACAACGAGACAGACAACATGACATATCATACACAGAAGAACGGTATGATGATGTAATAACAGATCCGAATGAACGAGAAGTATGATTACATCAAACCAACAAAGACAAAAAAATACTATCACAAGCTATGAGGCTGCATTCAATCAGAAAAAATAGATAACACAAAGTTCAACGAACAAGTCATAGAGACTTTGTGCTAGTGTGCGTATATGATGAAAATTGCAAATGGAAGATGAGAGCATCAAGTTTTCGGAAAACCAGTATGTTCAAGGTGAGAGAATTCAACGACGTCCACACGTGTTCAGTCAACATAATGCTGGGAGACCACAGTCAAGCAAATAGTGAGTTGGTCAGTGATTTCATAATGCACAAATTAACAAATTTGAAAAAAAATATACACACCAACCGATATTGTGGAAGACATGATGACAGAATATAATGTGTCTATCTCTTACCAAAAAGCATGGAGATCGAAAGAGAAAGCGTTGGAGAAGGTAAGGGGAAATCCACACGACTACTCAATGATCCCATCGTGGTTACACATGCTGAAGAAAACAAATCCAGGTAACAATTAAAAACATTTTATTGGTTTTTTCATACTTAATTGGTTATCCAACTAAACTGATTTGGTTACCCAACTAAACTAATTTGGTTACCCTGCTCAACAGATTTGGATATCATTAACCAACTGAATGGTTACCAACTACTAGTGATTTGGATATTGTATACCACTTGTAATTCTAATGACATTTTATTGGTTTTTTCATAATTAGTTGGTTACCCAACTAAACTGATTTGGTTACCAACTAAACTAATTTGGTTACCTAGCTAAACTGTTTTGGTTACCCTACTCAATAGATTTGGATACCATTAACGAACTGAATGGTTACCAAGTACTAGTGATTTGGATACTGTATACTAGTAATTTTAATTACATTTTATTGGTTTGTACATACTTAGTTGGTTACCCAACTAAACGGATTTGGTTACCCAACTAAACTGATTTGGTTACCCTACTCAAATGATTTGGATACCATTAACCAACTAAATGGTTACCAATTACTAGTGATTTGATATCTTATACTACTTTTAATTCTAATGATAATGCTCATATTTCATATCGTACTATTACATCCTTGAGTTGGAAACAAATGGTTGTTTCAAGTATTTATTCTTTGCCATTGGAGCATCCATTCAAGCATGTAAACAGTGTTTTCCAATAATTGTAATCAATGGAACATTCATACAATCAACTTACGGGGGACACTACTGATAGCAATCACACAAGATGCAAACCGAAACATTGTTCCGATTGCTTTTTGCAGTGGTTGACAGCGAAAATGAATTATCTTGGAGATGGTTTTTCGTAAATTTGAGAATTGCTTGTGGAGTTAGGGAAGGCCAATGCATTGTCTCTGATAAACATGAAGCCATTATACAAGGACTGAATTTTGTGTTTTCGGACGTTATGCATGGTTCCTGCACATACCATGTACTGAAAAATATAAAAAAATAGATTCAAAAAGATAGGAGATGAACTTAAACAGGCTTACAACGGGCTTGTAGAGCTTACACTATTGAACAATTCAACAAACACATGGCTGAACTTGATGCCATTGATCCTCGAATAAGGACATATTTGAGAGGAAGAGGTCAAGTTGGAAAAGTGGACCAGGCTCCATGGGACTGTAAGTATATACTCAACAATGACTTCAAACACCGCTGAATCTATCAACAATGCAATCAAGATGATCAGGGATCTTCCAGTTGCATCAATGATTGAATGCCTACGTTGTCTTGTTCAAAGATGATATTTCACAAACAAACAAGCAGCCATATCAACATTCACAACACTTTCCACAACAGCTGAGGAAAGGTTGTAATCTAATATCATTAGATCAAAGAAACTTAAGGTAACTAATACAAAATATAAATTATTGCATCATAAGTTGCATTTGCATTTTATGGAAACCTAATTGTTCACTATTGGTTACTGTGTAACATTATACTGTCTAATGATATCTTAGTTACTGACTAATAATGTCTTGGTTACTGCATAATATTACTAATTACTATTAAATTGGTTACTGACTAATGCTGACTTGGTTACTGTATAACATTATAATGGTTACCAACTAATACTGACTTGGTTGCAGACTAATGGTAACTTGGTTACTGTGTAATATTAGATTGGTTGGTAACTATTACTTAATTGATTACTACATAACATTATAATGGATACTGGCTACTGCTGAGTTGGTTACTGTGTATCATTGTACTGGTTACTAATTGATGCTTGTTTGGTTACTGTGTATAATTATAATGTTATTGTGTTTTGTAATTATAACATTGAGTTGTTTACTTTACTTTTTTTATCTTATTTTCAGACAATGAAAATGATTCCAGTTGTACTTTATTCTAACAAAACTTAATTTGTATTGTAGGTTGAGACATCAAACTTAGTGATTTTCACTGTTTACGATGTCGCTAAACAATATATTGTGGACATCGATCAAAAGACATGCACATGTCGTAAATTTCAATGCCATGAGATGCCTTGTCCGCACGCTGCTGCTGTTTTGAACAAGCGAAATTTGAGCTGTTATGATTTTTGCTCAAAAAATTACTCTAAAATAACTTTGGTCGACATATACTCAGCATCCATCATGCCTTTAGATGACAAAGAAAACTGGGATATACCAGAGGAAGTAAGCAACATATGTGTAAAACCACCGAACACAAGAAGACCAGCGGGAAGACCAAAAATAGGAAGGTACAAACACGGGTCTAAAATCAAAATTCAAAACAAATGCAGCAGGTGCCAAGAAAAAGGACACAACAGGAAAACATGTAATAATCCACCTGTTTTAAGACCAAAAAAGGTCTGATATAGTGAAATTACATTAAGAGTGTAAATACATGAATATAGAATTGTTTACTATGAGTAACCATTATCCATATGGTTGGTAACAGTTTTGCTTGTGTACAGTAAACAAAATTGTTATTGATTACTATTTTGATTTCTGATTTCATTATGAGTTTCCAATATAAAGCACACATCTATATACATTGTACAATTGTTAACTATTCTAAAACATTTTTATGTAATTTTGTTTACCACCTAAAATAAAATGATTACCACTTCATTAATGTTTAGTTACTATCAGCTACTATAAATCAGACACATACATTTAACACTTTATAACAATGAAAACAAAATATAACAACTAAGTAACTAAATAGTCAGATAACAGTAACCAAAACTAATTTTAATGGTAACCAAATCATAAACAACATGTATATCCAGCATCCTATAATGAAAGTGATATTATTTTTTTAGGCAACCAATGTATACTCTCACAGTCTCACATGTACATTTAACAATTGATATATGTCCTGATACAAAATTGTAAATCTCTGGTTACTATCAAAACATTAGTTGGTTACCCTTTTATACATGTTTGGTTACCAACTGTACATTTTAAAATAATGTAACAAACACAACCTAAACGAATCAAATACCAACCAACACACAAAGTAATTCCAATACTGCTAATATAATCAAATATGAAATCCCATCTATATAAAATGCAATAAACATTACAAACTCATAATCCATACAAAATTGTTGTGTATATCCCAAAAAACAAACAAAATACAAAACACAATTCATAAAGAGAAAACAACAAGATCCGAACTAATCAAAATCTGGAACAAATCTTCCTGGGAATTCTCTGTCAGTCTCATATCCCTCATACTATTTGTTCCTTGCATGCATATATAGGTTTGTGCATAACTTCTTCTGATACTGCGCAATGGGGAATGGAATAGGAATTTCATCAAACTTCTGATGAATGACTTGCTCGGCGAAACAAATCGTGAACATCCCGCAATCACTGTACAAATGGACAAAAGATAACTAAAATCAAAAACTAGAATCAACCTAGAAATAGTACATATCAGTTTATGCAGTAACCAAACAGTTATATATAAAATTAACCAAAACATAAATTAAAGCCAACCAACACAAAAAAAAAATGTATACCAAAAATCATATTGAAGAAGTAACCGAACAGTTATATCGGATTAACAAAACCATATTTTAATGGTAACTGACACATGATTAACATATTGACCAAAACCAGTTCAGACAACCAATGTATACTACACAAATACATGGTAACCAAAACAACATAAAAAAGAAAAAAAATACCAAATTGAGGGAACAAGAATATTTTCCGAATCATAAGCAAACAGTAACAAAAAACATACTGAATAAGTAACCAAACAGTGACATGATAGTAACTAAAACAATTATATGATAGTAACCAAAATAGTTATATGATGGTAACCAATTCATAAACAACATGTACACTAAAACCAGATTATTAAACCATGAATACTAGGTAAATACATGGTAACCCAACCTATTTGATTACTTATTTGTTATAATAGTAAACAAAATATAACAAATAAGTAACCAAATATTTAGATAACAATAACCAAATCCAATTTTAATGGTAACCAACGCATAAACAACATGTATATCCAGCATCCTATAATGAAAATGATATTGCAACAAAATTGAGGGAACAAGAGTATTTTCCGAATCATAAGCAAACAATAACAAAAAACATACATAATAAGTAACCAAACAGTTACATGATAGTAACCAAAACAGTTATATGAAAGTAACCAAAATAATTATATGATGGTAACCAATTCATAAACAACATGTACACTAAAACCAGTTTATTAAACCATGAATACTAGGCAAAAACATGGTAACCCAACTGTTGCCTCTTTTACAGTCCTAATAAAAGAGCTCTAACTCATGCAAGCATACATGTGTCAACAAGTAATACAGAGTAAGTAGAGTATCGATCCCACAGAGAAAGTTGTCAAATTATATATTCTTATACATTAATTAACTCACTGTATTTATATTCTTAGACTAACAACTAGAATTGTTGAATTGAGCTAATTGTACTAACAACTAAAAATAAGAATAATAATGGAATAAATATAAACTGGAAATAATGGGACCCTAACTTCATTTAATATTTCATCTAAACGCCACTATCATGCAAGAAGTGTTCACATATCATAGGAAAATAGCCAAGAGCACGAATAGAGTTATAACCATTTTTCAATGCACTATAACCTACTTACACAGCATCCACAGATGATAGACTCTGTGTAATCATTAACACAACCAAAATCACTATATGTCTATGTGAAATTGCAATTATATTGATTTTAAGCACAAGCCCTTACTCTAGCTCATACGGTGAAACAGTATATGTCTATCTGGTTCACAAAATACACAAGCCATATAAAATAGCCCCATATTCGTATGCTATCATGATTACAATCCATATTTGCATGTTCATTGTCAATTCCATACAAATACTGAGACGAATGGTGATTAGGCATTCATATATGTAAAATAATCACGATAGACTTCCCATATAATATGCAAAATAACCCTAGCATTTAAGCGTCCAACCAAACTACATATTAAAATCCATTAGAATCCCATAAGTGAGTTTAGTTCATGACTGAACCAAAAGCCATTATGGGATAAATGATAAACATGATCAATAAGCAAACAATTGAAATATGAAAGATAGAACGATCAAACCCAATTGCTGAATAAAAACCAATGATCAACGATTAAATCCTCATAGAAATCCAGTAAACAATAATAGAAATCCACAATGACAGAGAATCCCAAGAAGAATTGGAGAAGTAGACGTTTTGGCTTCGTTCTACGTTGGAATCTCTCCCAAGGTGTAAACCCCAGTTTCTCTTCTCAAAATATGATAAAAACTCTCCTAGTGTGTGTCTGACACTCGTCAGATATCATCTTAATCGATTACAATCTTTTAAAAATGGAAATTAAAATAAAACAAATCAATGACTTGACATCGCATACATGCCGCCCCTTTACACTATGTTCTCTCTCATGGCATGCCATGACTTGCAAAAAAAGTTTACCTCGTCTAACCAGCCTCTCATATGCAGCCATGCCATTGAATCTCTTGCAGTCCCGATGCAGGTTACATTTGTTGTCATCTATGTCATTTTCTACTACTACTACTTGCTCTTTCATGCTTGATCTTCTTCCATGCTTGGTCTCCATGCTTCATTGTATCTCCATGCCATGCACATCACCGCTTGTGCCTCGCCTTCACGAATCCATTAGCCTCATGCCCTCTAATATCACCAAAATTAAGCCGATTCCTACACTTATTCATAAAAAGGAGTTTTAAGTAAATGCAATGCAAAATAACATGAAATGCAACTAAAACACACTAAAATGTACTTGAGATGGACAATTCGCATGAATTGATATTCAATAAGTAGGTAAAAATACAACTTATTAAATACCCCCAACTTTAACTGTTGTTTGCCCTCAAGCAGTGCATACTAATGAATAATGAAAATGCAACTGCAAAACTATGCAACTACTCTATGATGCAAACTAGTCTCACATAATCCCAGCCATAACAGAAATTCAGCCCAAATTACCTCAGTGAATTATCGAGATCCAAGAATAAAAATTCAAACCAAACTATAGGCATAATGTCATACACTAAAATAATTCATATATACTATAGAGATGCTGTGTGTGTGTGTGGTGTTTTCCAAAACTTGATCTAAGAAAAGAATATGTATGCTACATTGCTCCAAACAGAAAATTATAGTCTAAATCAAGGCTCATGTATACTCATGCCACCTAGACTGTTTCAACATATCAACACAAACTAAGATTCAACAATGGATTTATTGCTTTATTGCTACTCACGAGGGCGATTTTCGCACTTTCCCGCGGTGTTTGTTGCTAGTTTTCTTTCCTTTTTCTATTTTTCTCTTTTTTTTCACATGACTGTGCAATGTCTTAATCCATTAGGCACACTGCTACCCCTTAGCGAGCTTTCAACCAACGACTCCCGGCACTACATGATGAAAGACCTTAGGGCGCTAGGTGTAGAGACAATCCCCTCGGGCGTACTTACTCAAGTAGCAAGGGCCCTGAATTAAGACTAGCCACGTTATTGCTATTTGATTTTTTTTTATACATAGCATACCCATGTTTTCCCAAAATTTTGCATGTCAATGTTTCATACAGTCTAAGGGAAGCACTTTCCACATGTTTCTCTTTTTTAAAACTACATGTTCTATCGAGCAATATAACATACATTTCTTAAACCTACAAGTGATTGTGAACACGTTCGTGCAAACCTAAAGCATTTAAATAAAGAACATGAATCTCATCGTAAAAAACATTATAACTCAAATTTCATGTTATCCAATATACTATAAAATCCTTCACAATTCACTATCATCATTGGCTGGCAAGAATTTCTATAAAGCAAGAATTTGTGTGAGACATGCAACTAAAACATACTAACACAATCAACAAATGAATAAAAATTAAAAAATTTCTGCAAAATTTTATCGAACACATAAACATGCAAAGGTAAACTAAATATGCAACAATTAAATAAAACTAAACTACTATGTTATAACCCCCAATACCCCCAAACTTATAATATTCAATGTCCCCATTGAATGAAAGTAAAGGGTACAGAAAACTCCCCTAATGATCGGCTTGACCACCCTCCTCGGGTGGTGAATCTGGCGGTAGATATGGCACTGCGGTTCCAAACTGAGGCCACTCTAGTATTGTTCCTTGCTACGCGAAGGCTTCGGCCAAGGCCCTTATGAGTCCCGTAGCAAACGTTCCAAAGTTGTCATACATGGCGTCGACTTTGCGCTCCAACCTTCAGAGCTGGTGATCGCTAGGAACGGTGTGTGCTTTCGGTGGATGGGCCCCCTCATCCGTCTGAGAAATTGTGGGATGGCTCAGGAAATGTAGGCTGGAGAACAAAACCTAATCCGCGTGGATGCGATTCACCCTCCGTCCAATCCTTGAACTTGGCAATTGTGGCAGGAGTGATGTCGTGGCTCGGATTTTGCAATTGCTCGTCATTCCACGTTACTCCTTGTTGGGTATAAAGCATGGCTGCCACAGAGGCATGCGGAATACTCCCATTTATGCTCCCCCACCAATAACGCAGTATGTTCTGATGAATTAGGTGGCCGACGTCAATATACTTGCCTGTGATAATGCCCCATAAAATAATAGCTCTCTCGATAGGTACTTTATGTTTGTGAGCGGACGGAATTAATTTGGTGAATATGAACAGATTCCACGCTTGGGCATAATGATTCAAGGTGGACGCTGGAAAAGATTTTGGCTCAGTCGTCCCTGGTTTATAATTCCATTTGGTTCCTGGGATGCACAAATCTGAAATCACTATGTCCAAGTCTGTCATCAAATGAGCACCTGTAACCCAATTCACAGACCCAGTAGGTGGTGTATCAGTTATCCCAAACACTGCTCTGATGGCTGGGGGCGAAAATCCACTTGTATTTGTCGAACTAGCGTTATCCCTACTCGTATCTCCTCCTTCGCATTCGCGTAGAACTCCCGAACAACCCCCATGGGAATAGGCGTAGGAGTTGCGGCAAGGCTAACCCAGCCTCTTTCGCGTAGCATATTCCATAGTTCGCCGTCTTTCTTGTCAGGTTTAAACCCCCGTTCTTTCACAAACAATTTAGTCTCGAGGTGATAATATTCTTGTTGGGCTTCCCAACTGAGAAATTTTCTGCGTTCCATGATATCCTCGTCGTGAGCACTAGATGATGAGTCTGATGATGAAGAGATGGAGATTGAACGTATTCTTTTTGGACCCATAACAGATGATAGATAGAGAGTGTAGATGCTTTGCTACAGATGAGAGTACCCTCAAACTTGCTTGTGCACAACCCACGCAAAATAAACCGTAGATTGAGGCTAATGAAGAAAGTTGTGGTATGAGCTTTGATGATAGCTGAGGAGTCTTATGATTATGGAAGAACAGAAGAATACGCTTATATTATAGCACGTGAGAGACCAAGTAGACCACCACTCAAATTCTTAAACTTAAAAAATTTTCAACCCCACATATCATAGCAGGCCATGGCCATGAATTTTCTTATAATGAAAGTGTGGCGCGCCGCAGAAAGTGACTTTCTTAGAATTATGAGCTATCGACTTCCGTATTTGCTTCGCGACATGATGTAACTTCATGAACTGCACACTGTGTACGCCCAATTTATATATCAGTGATGAGTGCAATTGAAAACACCTACATGAACATGAATGCACCACATATTATTTATCAGGCATGGAATAAAATTGATTTAACTACTACTCTACTAAAGGAATGAAAAGAAAATAGGGGTAAAAATAATGGGTTGCCTCCCATCAAGCGCTAAGTTATAGTCAATTAGCTTGACTGTCTCTGAATCTCATGTCGACGAGAGAATTGAGGTGACGTTCTGTCTGTCCACCTCGCCACCAAAGTAATGCTTCAATCGCTGGCCATTTACCTTAAAAGGCTTGTCTGGAAACTGATCATACACTTCAATTGCACCATGCGGAAAGACATTCTTCACTGTAAATGGACCTGACCATCTCGATTTCAGCTTTCCGGGAAAAAGTTTAAGTCTGGAATTATAGAGCAAAACCCTTTGTCCCGGTTCAAATGTCCTTTCTATGATCTTTCGGTCATGCCATTTCTTCACTTTTTCCTTGTACAACTTTGAATTCTCATATGCTTGTAATCTAAATTCATCTAACTCATTGAGCTGGAGTAGACGTTTCTCCCCTGCAGATGTCAAATCAAAATTGAGCTTCTGTATTGCCCAATATGCCTTATGCTCTAGCTCCATAGGGAGGTGACAGGCTTTGCCATACACGAGTTAAAAAGGCGACATGTCTAATGGAGTTTTGTATGATGTTCGATAAGCCCATACTGCATCATCTAACTTTAACGACTAGTCTTTCTGTGTGGGATTTATAACTTTTTCCAGGATTCTCTTTACTTCTCGATTCGACACTTCAGCTTGACCATTCGTTTGCGGGTGATAAGCTGTAGCGATGCAATGGTTCACCCCATACTTAGCCAACAAGGTCAGAAACTACTTTGTTGCGAAAATGACCGCCATCACTAATGATAGCCCTTGGGGTCCCAAACCTCGTGAAAATGCTTTTGTGTAGAAATATGAGTACGACCTTGGCATCATTAGTCTAAGAGTCGCAGCTTTTCAACCCATTTTGAGACATAGTCCACTACGAGTAAGATGTAAAGATTTCCGCAAGAAGAAACGAAGGGTCCCATGAAATCAATCCCCTATACATCAAAAATTTCTACTTCAAGGATTGTATTCAAAGGCATTTCATTTCTTTTGGAGATGTTACCCACTCGCTGACATCTATCAAACCGCTGGACAAAACTGTATGCATCCTTGAAAAGTGTTGGCCAGTAGAAACCCGCTTGTAGTACTCTAGCTGCTGTTCTTTCACCACCATAGTGACCTCCATACACCGTAGAATGACAATCTTGCAAAATCCCCTCGATCTCGCTATATGGAATACACCTTCTTATCACTTGATCGGAGCACTGTTTAAACAAGTAAGGCTCATCCCATATATACCATTTAACATCATGCAAAAAAAAATTCTTTTGATAGCCCACCAAGTCAGAAGGTACCATCTTACTTACCAGGTAGTTCGCGTAGTCAGCGAACCATGGCACTTCCCCTTTCACCACAAATAACTGCTCATCCGGAAAGGATTCGTTGATCATAACGTTGTAGTTTACTTCCCTTTTCGGATTCTCGAGTCAAGATAAGTGGTCCACCACTTGGTTTTCAGTCCCCTTTCTGTCCTTGATTTCCAAGTCAAATTCCTGCAATAATAAAATCCATCTGATCAAACAAGGTTTTGCATCCTTCTTTGCCACTAAATGTCAAATTATCGCGTGATCCGTATACACTATCACCTTTGTGCCAATCAGATATGCTCGAAACTTATCAAAGGTGTATACCACTGCCAATAACTCTTTCTCTGTGGTGGTATAGTTCAATTGTGCATCCGTGAGGGTCTTGCTGGCATAATAGATCACATGAAATATCTTTTCCTTCCGCTACCCCAAAATAGCCCCTACGGTATAATCACTGGCGTCACACATCAACTCAAATGGCAGAGTCCAATCTGGTGCAGTAATCACTGGTGCTGAAGTTAGCTTTCTCTTTAAGTACTCAAATGTTTGACGCAAAGCGTCATCAAAACTAAACTGTGCATCCTTCTCCAATAGACTGCATAGTGGTTTAGTGATTTTGGAGAAGTCCCTGATTAATCTGCGATAGAACCCTGCATGTCCCAAAAAACTGCGAACGCCTTTTAGTGAAGTAGGTGGTGGCAAGTTCTCAATAGTCTCCAGCTTAGCCTTATCCACCTCAAGTCCCTTTTTCGAAACCTTGTGTCCCAATATGATTCCTTCTTGGACCATAAAATGGCATTTTTCCCAGTTCAGCACTAAATTCGTTTCAACGCACCTCTTCAAAACCATAACTATATTCTCAAGGCATAAATCAAATGAGTCCCCGAAGGCTGAAAAGTCGTCCATAAATACCTTCACATTCTGTTCCACCATGTCTGAAAATATAGCCATCATGCATCTCTGAAACATGGCTGGAGCATTGCACAACCTGAAAGACATCCTTCTGAAAGCAAAAGTGTCGTACGGACATGTGAAGGTAGTTTTTTCCTGATCTTCTGGAGCTATCATAATTTGATTGTAGCCCGAATATCCATCCAAAGGCAATAGTACTCAAGACCTGCTAATCTATCCAACATCTGATTAATGAATGGGAGTGGAAAATGATCTTTTCTCATAACTTTGTTGAGCTTGCGGTAATCCATGCAAACTCTCCACCCCATTACTGTTCGTGTTGGAATTAACTCATTATTCTCATTAGTCACGACTGTCATGCCAGCCTTTTTTGGAACACATTGTACTAGGCTCACCCATGAGCTGTTTGAGATCGGATAAATTATTCCTGCATCTAACCATTTCAGTACCTCTTTCTTAACTACTTCTTTCATTATCGGATTAAGCCTCCTTTGTTGCTCAACTATCGGCTTGCTACCATCTTCCATCAGGATCTTGTGCATGCAATATGAAGGGTTGATCCCTTTAATATCTGCTATGGTCCATCCAATAGCTGATTTGAACTCTCGAAGCACTCGTAACAATTTTTTTTCTGACAAGATGTTAATACAGAAGCAATAATCACAGGTAATTTCGAATCTGAACTTAAAAATGCATACCTGAGATGTTCTGGGAGTGGTTTTAAGTCCAACTCTTGAGGTGTCTCAAGAGATGGCTTTAACTTTATTGAGGCTTCCCCAGCTTTTGTCAATGGCTCTGCAGGTGGTCTAAATCTCCTGAATTATGGAGTGGTATCCAGATATTGCACAAATTCATCGAATTCCTCGTCTTCTAATTCTGAGTTCTCATCAGTGATATTCCTCAAAGGTTCATAGTCCACTAGACTCTGTATGTCATCATTTAGAACCCAATTCACCCAATCAACTAAAAAACAGTCCTCTTCATCTGTTGGGAATTTCATGGCCTTGAAGACATTGAAAATGACCTCTTGATCATGCACGCGCATCGTGAGTTCCCCTTTTTGCACATCTATCAGAGTCCTTCCTGTGGCTAAAATGGTCTCCCCAGTATTATTGGTATACTCTTGTCCTCTTCAAAATCTAGGATGATAAAATCAGCTGGAAAAATGAACTTGTCCACCTTAACCAACACATCTTCAATAATTCCCCGTGGATACATGATGGATCTGTCAGCGAGCTGTAGAGAAATGTTTGTCGGCCTTGGAGCCGGCAATCCCAACTGGTTAAACACTGACAAGGGCATTAAATTTATACTTGCCCCCAGATCACATAAACACTTGCTAAAGTTCATCTTCCCAATTGTGCACGGAATTGTGAAGCTGCCTGGATCTTTCAGCTTTGGAGGTAGTTTGCGCTGAAGCACTGCACTGCATTCCTCCGTCAAGGCTACCATTTCAAACTTATCTAATCTTCTCTTCCTTGACAATATACCCTTCATGAACTTTGCGTAGCTTGGCATTTGTTCCAATGCCTCGGCGAAAGGGATATTGATCTGCAGCTTTTTGAATACTTCCAGAAACTTGCTGAACTGTTTGTCTTCTTTCTGCTTAACTAACCTCTGCGGATATGGTACTTGAGGGTGAATTGGTTGTACTTGACTCTTGACCTTCTCTTCTGAATTTGCTTTGTCTTGCTCGTCCTGCTGAACCTCAGAATTTTCCAGATTTTCTTCCTCGTCACCACCTGCTCACACACATGGCCAAGGCAGCACTGCCTCCTTAAGTACTATCGGTAGCGGCGGCGCGACTTGCAGTACCTGTCAAATCTTTTCCTGATCTCAATGTGATCGCTTGACACTGCTCCTTCCCGTCTCTTCTAGGATTTATCTCAGTGTTACTTGGCAATGAACCCTGGGGCCTATTGTTAAGCATACTCGCCATTTGCCCCATTTGAGTCTCTAAATTCTTGATAGCCACTGCTTGGCTTTTGATCATGACTTTCAGATTTGTTTGCCATGTATTTCAACATCATCTCCTCCATCTCGATTTCTTTTCCGGTACGTGGTGCACCGGAGTGTGATGTTGTTGTTGATAAGAGAATCTCGTGGAAACGGTGGTTTTGGTGTAAACCGTGGGTTTGAGATGATTGTGGATCAAATTGATGATTCTACCGAAAACCGACTTTGTTGATTTCCTTGGTTATTCGACCAACTAAAGTTCGGATGATTTCGGTTGTTGGGGTGGTATGTGTTCTGGAATTGACCTTGGTCTTTTCTATAGTTACTCACATATTGTACCGACTCGAGCCGATAAAGACATTGATCCGTGGAGTGTGACCCGCATAAATCTCACAAACGAAAGGCAACTATTTTCATTTTACTCTCTGCCAAAGTATCTATCTTCTTAGCCATAGCTGCCATCTGTGCCGACAACTGTGTAATCGCATCTACCTCCAACACACCTGCAACCTTAGGTTGTGGCATCCGAACTGTAGGATTCTGATAGTCATTTGCAGCCATAGTCTCGATAAGTGTATAGGCCTCATCATAGCTCTTTTCCCATAATGCCCCTCCTGCGGCTGCATCCACAATCGGTCTCGACTGCCATCCCAAACCATTGTAGAATGAGTTGATCACCATCCAATCTGGCATACCGTGATGTGGACATTTCCTGAGCATCTCTTTGTATCGCTCCCATGCCTCATATAAGGACTCGCCTTGTTGTTGCTCGAACTGAGATATAGTTGTCCTCATCTTTGCAGTCTTAGCCATTGGAAAGAAGTTAGCTAAGAATTTCTATACTAAATCCTCCCATGTAATGATTGACCCTGATGGAAAAGAATGTAGCCAACTTCTAGCCTTATCTCTCAATTAAAATGGAAATAGCCGTAGTCTAATGGCATCCTCCGTTACACCATTGTATCTGAATGTATCACAAATCTCGATGAAGCTCAATAAGTGTTCATTCGGATCATCCGTAGCAGCACCCCCAAACTGAACTGAGTTTTGCACCATCTGAATAGTGCCCGGTTAATTTCAAAGGTATTGGCTGCTATTGCCTGTCTGACTATGCTCGACTGTAGTCCATTTATGTTTCGCATGGAATACTCCCTTAGAGCTCGATACTCTTCTCTGTGCTCAAGTCTTTGTTCTTCCGCCATTTCGGATGTTGTACTATCTAACTGAGCTTGCAAATTTCTTCGCACACCAGCTTTCCAACCTTTTCCGTTTATGTTATCCTGTGTTGGTGTTAGTTCTGAGTTTGATGATCGCGTGTGCATAAAAATCCACAAGTACCTGAAACCAAAAACGAAACAAAAATATGGATGAGAAACGATCGAAATTGTCTAAGTCACACAATATAGCTTTAAACTAATGATAATTATTTAAATTCAACGCCTTTCCCCTGCAACGGCGCCAAAAACTTGTTGCCTCTTATACAGTCCTAATAAAAGAGCTCTAACTCATGCAAGCATACATGTGTCAACAGGTAATACAGAGTAAGTAGAGTATCGATCCCACAGAGAAAGTTGTCAAATTATAAACTCTTATGCATTAATTAACTCACTGTATTTATATTCTTAGACTAACAACTAGAATTGTTGAATTGAGCTAATTGTACTAACAACTAAAAATAAGAATAATAATGGAATAAATATAAACTAAAAATAATGGGACCCTAACTTCATTTAATATTTCATTTAATCGCCACTATCATGCAAGAAGTGTTCACATATCATAGGAAAATAGCCAAGAGCACGAATAGAGTTATAACCATTTTTCAATGCACTATAACCTACTTACACAGCATCCACAGATGATAGACTTTGTGTAATCATCAACACAACCAAAATCACTATATGTCTATGTGAAATTGAAATTATATTGATTTTAAGCACAAACCCTTACTCTAGCTCATACGATGAAACAGTATATGTCTATCTGGTTCACAAAATACACAAGCCATATAAAATAGCCCCATATTCGTATGCTATCATGATTACAATCCATATTTGCATGTTCATTGTCAATTCCATACAAATACTGAGACGAATGGTGATCAGGCATTCATATATGTAAAATAATCACGATAGACTTCCCATATAATATGCAAAACAACCCTAGCATTTAAGCGTGCAACCAAACTACATATTAAAATTCGTTAGAATCCCATAATGGAGTTTAGTTCATGACTGAACCAAAAGCCATTATGGGATCAACGTTAAACATGATCAATAAGCAAACAATTGAAATATGAAAGATAGAACGATCAAACCCAATTGCTGAATAAAAACCAATGATCAACGATTAAATCCTCATAGAAATCCAGTAAACAATAATAGAAATCCACAATGACAGAGAATCCCAAGAAGAATTGGAGAAGTAGACGTTTTGGCTTCGTTCTACGTTGGAATCTCTCCCAAGGTGTAAACCCTAGTTTCTCTTCTCAAAATATGACAAAAACTCTCCTAGTGTTTGTCTGACACTCGTCAGATATCGTCTTAATCGATTACAATCTTTTAAAAATGGAAATTAAAATAAAACAAATCAACAACTTGACAGATCACATGCACATGGCTTACCTACACTATGTTCCTCGCGCGGGCGTGCGACTTGCAGAAAGTTTGCCTGTCCCGCCCCTCTCTCTCGCATGCCAAGCTCTCTCAAAGCCATTCACATGCGGCGGCGGTAGCAGCGGCTTGGTTCTGCAGGTCCTAGTTCTAGTTCTGTTGTTGTCATGCTGCTGCTACTACTTGCTCTTTCATTCTTGATCTTCTTCCATGCTTGGTCTCCATGCTTCATTGTACCTCCATGCCATGCACATCACTGCTTGTGCCTCGCCTTCACGAATACATTAGCCTCATGCCCTCTAATATCACCAAAATTAAGCCGATTCCTACACTTATTCACAAAAAGGAGTTTTAAGTAAATGCAATGCAAAATAACATGAAATGCAACTAAAACACACTAAAATGTACTTGAGATGGACACAATTCGTATGAATTGGTATTCAATAAGTAGTTAAAAATACCACTTATCACCAACATATATGTAATAATTAAAAAAATGTAAACAATGTAACCCTTACCCCTCAACTTGTTCAGGAACCGTCTCTGCAAATTCCAACTCAATTATATCATCTTCCTCCTTATTGCGATACGGTTCACTACTAAAGTCAATGTCACACCTATCCCTCCAAAAACCAACCTTGCACAGTAAAATGGGAAGAATAAAGTTGTAAGGCTCACAAACATCCATGATTTTTGTTTGCATGGATTTCCTTTTTGGCTGCAGTGAACTGTAAACAGTTAGACGTCTACGATGCACATCAAATGTCAACAAAAACCAATGGTCCGGTGATGACATGTGAATGGGGAACAACACGTAGTCAACATTTTTCCATGGTGTGTTGACATCCATAAACAGCCCATGAATGTATTCAGCAACATCACCCTCCCCAGATAACACACTCTTATCTGCATTTTTACTTGAATACTCCTCGAAAAGAGCGGTCATCTTGGCATGGAACCAACAATCCGTAGTTGTTGCCCTTATATGAACACTATCAGATTGTCTCGCCAATTTACGGAAATAATATAACGCAACATTGATGTGTTGAACCAAAAAAACATAAGATGTTAACAATTGCTGAAAAATGAAATTATGTAATGAATGTAACCAACACTGTTAACACTAGTTAATGAACCAACACTGTTAACACTAGTTACTGAACCAACTAAATAATGTAACCATAACTACAAAAACATAATTTGAAAAAAAAAAAAGAACTCACATCATCGCTTCAACCATTGTAGAGTCTTTAATTTGTAGAACCACATTTTTTGATGATATTGATGAACCCAAATACAAAAGCAGGTTCAATTATGTCATTCTTCCCAGGGAATTTGTCAGTCCTTCAATATAAAAGCATATTAGTAAACACACTAACATTAACAATTATCGTATTAATATACACACTACCCAAAATCAAACTTGAGCAGCTTAATAATTAACATACTAACCAACAACTTAATTAAAATAATAACTCGTAAAACAACAAATATTAATATAATAACCATAATCAAATAGTAACCAATATATAACAAAATAGTAATCGTAACATAAATAATAGTAACCAAACAATAATTTAATAGTAACCAAAACAAAGAACATCATGTAATCAAAAATAATTTAAGCAAAATTTGAATGTACTAAACAAATACCTAGTAAACAAATATAATATAAAGTAACAAAACAGTTTACTTCAATGGAACATTAACATAAATCAAATAATACAAAATAGTAACCAAACTATAATATGGTAGTAACCAAAACCTGTTATGACAGTAACCAGAATATAATATGACAGTGAAACAAACAAAAATATAATGTAATCAATACCAAATAAACCAACCTGTATATACATAACAATTACATATTAACCAACATATAATATGATATTAACCAAAATCCCATTTTGAGATCACAAACAAATGGTATCCAACTCATAATAAAACGGTAACCATAACATAATAAAACATTAACCAGAACATAAAATAATAGTAACAATTACATTTGTTTAATATTAACCATTTGTCTCTACAATAAAACAAATTTATTTGTTTCATAAAAAACTATAGCATTGTTAACAATAAAAAACAAACCTTTTCCTATTGTTTAGTCCAATTTTAAACCATTGTTCAAACAATGCCTCTTCATATTTTGACGCCATATCCATGCATACTTTGGGGAATGCAGAAAGAACTTCAACTGTTTTACTAGCACCCGCAGCATTAGACGATGAACCAGCCGATCCAAACGTTGTTGTATATGGAGACCGCAGAACGACACTCTTTGCATGTTCACGGACAGGTCTACCACCGACTTTATGGACACTTTTGTGATGCCCCCAAAATAGGTATACATAAACTATTCTGAGTCGCCAAATACATGGTACAGAATATAAATACAATCTTAAATATACAACAAGAGCTGTGAGTTTTAATACAAATATTATCTTCTAGACAATATCCACTCTCAGAATAAGTCCTCATTACATTTATTATCACACTATTTTATAGAATAGTGAGGACTACTAAGACACCATCTCGGACCGTCACTCCGTTCCCCGACTAGTCCCGACTACGTTCTCATTTTCTGAAGAGAACAGTGAAAGAAAGGGTGAGCTCAACTAGCCTAGTAAGAAATATTATGACTAAGATAATGCACAATAAATTATCATTAGTCTTCAACAATGTTAAACTGATAAAATACAATAGACATCAAGTTTAACTGCAGCGAAACAAGCAATCCATTAAAAGAGTCAAGTAGAGAATAAAATCTACTATCTTTTATGATTTAAAAAGGTTTTTTATCACTTTTATCGCTGAGACTCGGCTTAATAAATAATCCACATCATCCCTGCACTACGGCCAAGGATATTCATTAGTATCACAACCACAAATTATCCATGCACTACGGGCCAAGGATATTCGTGTATTCATCAATGGTCATGATCATGCCAACAACTGTCCATCAATGCACTACGGGCCAATGAGGACTTTTACCATATTTTTTGTAACATTACGGTCATGATTACACCGAATAATCCCTGGTCATAATCATACCAAGTCCATCTATGCACTACTGAATGCCACGATGACTTTCAACAAAATATAAAACATGAGGATGATGACAATGATATAAAATTCAATAAAACAAGTTCAAGAATTAATTTATCCAGAAACTAATAACGTCCAAATTGTCAACATGATACTTCTTTGTAGAGTAAAATTCAAGAATGCTCAGAAGAATATTTCCATGAAAAGATACTGGATGAAGCACAAATATCAAGGATATTCCACTAATTTCATGGAGTATAGAAGTCAAAACTTTAACTAACTGAGTATAATAAAGAATGGAATAACAAAAGAAATCACCAGGCATGCGATAAATCGCACAGACAGGTTATTCCAACAGAATAATAAATAACGAAACCAGGTCATGCGTAAACGTACAGACAGGATATTCCAGCAGAATAATAAATAACGAAACCAAATCGGCGAAATTGCATGCAAGCGGGATGTTTTAACAGAATAATAAATAACGGAATCGAATTCGTAAATTAAATTGCAAGCGGGATGTTCCAACAGAATAATAAAGAATGGAATAACAGAAGAATTTCATCAAGTATAGGGTAGTCCGCGTATATAGGTTATTCCAATAGAATAATAAAGAATGGAATAATAGAAGTTCTCTTCAAGAATACGAAAGAAATAATACCCCTTACCTTAGAACAAACTAGATATAGGAGTAGTGAAGTAGTAGAATACTTTTCTTCTTTCTCTCTATAGTTTCTCTCTCTAGAGTTTCAGTGAATTCGTAAGAAATAATGAAAGAATGAGCTTCTATTTATAGGAGAATGGACTGAATAGTAATTAATTCCTGAACGGTCCAGATTGGTTTACTATAAAATATTCTAATAAAACAAAATCTTTTAAATAAGATATAATATTATATATATATATATATTATATAACCTGTGCAGAAAAAAATATCACGGGTGAAAACCCCGTGAACTCTTTTTATTTTCTTCTGCCTTTTTTTTCAAACCCACTTGCATATAATAATGAAACAGTACTCCTTCATGTGACAATATCCATTCTCCTTACATCCACGGCACTACAAATGTTCTTATATAATATATATATTATCTTAGGGATGACTTTTCAATGTTATCAACTAAATGATGAATTTGCTTTAATACCAAAACAACACGGAACCAAATGTATCATAATAATAAAAATATACCAACATGACAATTGATAGAGTTATTAATATACTCAAACAGATCCCATTCCTTACTCAGAGCAGACATAGAAGTCACAAATTTAAGTATGGGTTTATAATTTCTGAATGAAATAGTCATGCCAAATAATGAGTAAATTTTATAACAAATACTATAAAAATTGTAAAATCCCAAATTATACGAATAAAGATTTAATTTTCTCAAAAAAAAAATTAATATTATGGTGTGGATTTGAGATAATGTTATAGTTGTGGGTAGTATTTATAAATTCTGCAAAGTATGCAAGTTGTTATATTATATTCGATTGGTCGGGGAATGTTCTTTGTGTCGGGAAATATCCGTACCACGGTACAATCATTGGTGAACCCCACAACGGAATTATTGTCGGATTAAGAAAACGACAAAAGTATTTTATTTTGAAAATAACGGTGGAAGTTTTACCGTTAATACTGTTGAACTACTCGGTAGTAAAAGTACAGTAATACGCGTGGTTGCATAGTGGCACACGGTATTGGTTATTGATGCTTACGTGATAAGTCACTCAGCTATACTCAATTATTGCTCACGATGAATCACGCATCATATCTCTCATATTATTGACTCGATTATTGTCACAGTATCATCTGCATAATATTTTATATATTATTAAATCAATACTTGAGACGACAAAGTTATTCATATTATTAAATTTCAATATTTACAATGTCTAGAAGTTCTGTCGAGGAGAGGTTTGGTCACCAAATTACGCACCAATAGGGAGAAATCCTTATTGGAAAGCCCCCTCTTTCCTGGGAACGACCTGGTTGTTAAATATTGTGAGTTATGATATTAATGATGAATAAGTTCGTGTTGATTAAAGATGAATTTGATAGTTCCATTGTGTTGGGATTATTGGTGTTAGTTGAAATAAACATCTATTCCGATGATAATTGATGTCTGGGGGTTATATTGATAAATCGGGTAATTTATCGGATAAATGAGCAATTAATTACTACTAATTCACATGCTTATATAACTATTTATTCACATGTATGTACTATTGAGTCACATTCATTTACTATTAGGGGAGTTGGTGCAAGATTGATAATACTTGCATGACTAAGTTAAAGATGGAGGTATAGATGGAGGTACTATATTGTAATTAATTTTTTTCACATGTTTAGAACTATTGAGTCACATGATTTACTATTGAGTCACATGATTTTACTATTGGTTCACATGATTTACTATTAGGGGAGTTGGTGCAAGATTGATAATACTTGCAGGACTAAATTAAAAATGAAAGAAAAGTTGGAGGTATTGTACTGTAATTTTTCGAGCCCCAAAACGTGTAATTATCGAAACTATATTTTTCTATAAATAGAAGCTCATTCTTCCTTCATTTCTCACCAATTCACTAAAGCTTTAGAGCCATTATTATAGAGAGAAATTATAGAGAGAAAGAAGAAGAGAAGTCTGTTACCTCACTATTCCAGTATCCAGTCTTCTTTTGAGGTAAGGGATATTATTTGTTGTACTTGTAAGGGGTATTATTTTTTTATAATCGTGAAGAGAACTTCTGTTATTTCATTCTTTATTATTCTGTTGGAATAACATGTATACGCGGTCTACCCTATACTTGGTGAAATTCTTCTGTTATTCCATTATTTATTATTTTGCTGGAATAACCTGTTTATGCGAAGTACCGCATACATGGTGAAATTCTGTTGTTATTCCATTCTTATTATTCTGATGGAATATCCTGTCTGTGCATTTTATGCTGGACCTGGTTCCGTCTTTATTATTCTATTGGAATATCCTGTCTGTGCGTTTTATGTCGGACCTGGTTCCGTGTTTATTATTATGTTGGAATATCCTCGTCTGCATGCATTTTACTGGGACCTAGTTCTTCATTATTTATTATTCTCATTGGAATAACTCATCTATACAAGCAATCTTGAATGTATGGTGATTTATGTTGTTATTCCATTCTTTATTATTCTGTTGGAATATCCTGTCGGTGCGTATTACGCCTGACCTGGTTCTATTATTTATTATTCTGTTGGGATAACCTGTCTATGCGAAGTACCGCATGCCTGGTGATTTTTTTTGTTATTCCATTCTTTATTATACTCGGTTGGTTAAAGTTTTGACTTCTATACTCGTTATGAAATATCATTTTATTTGGTATTTTCTGTTACGAGTTACTATTCACGGGTTACTATTCACCCAGTTACTATTCACTCTAGTATTATTTACTCTGGTATTCGGGGCACTTTTTATGCCAGAATACTATTCACGAGTTACTATTCACGGGTTACTATTCACCAAAATTACTATTCACCCGAATATTATTCACTCGGGTATTTGGAGTACTTTTCATGTCGGGATACTATTCACGAGGTACTATTCCCGAAGTACTATTCATGGAGTACTATTCACGAGGTACTATTCCCGAAGTACTATTCACGGGGTACTATTCACAACGAAAAATTGATTCTTTTCTGTCCAAATTATTTTTTTGTGCATGGATATTATTCTTGAATTTTACTCTACAAAGAAGTATCATGTTGATAATTTGAATGTTATTAGTTCTTGGATAATTTAATTCTTGAACTTGCTTTATTGAATTCTTATATCATTGTCATCATCCTCATGTTTATATTATGTTGAAAGTCATCTGTGGCCGGTATTGCATAGATGGACTTGGTATGATTATTACCAGGGATTATTCGGTATAATCATGACCATAATGTTACAAATGATGTGAAAAAAGTCCTCATTGGCCCGTAGTGCATTGATGGACAGTTTTTGGTATGATTATGGCTATGGATTCTCTTCGGCCAAGGGAGCGAAGATGAATTGTTTTATGGCATGATCAGGACCATTGATGAAAACACCATTATCTTTGGCCCGTAGTGCATGGATAATTCGTGGTCATGATACTAAATAATATCCTTGGCCTGTAGTGCAGGGATGATTTGATGATGTGGATTATTTATTAAGCTGAGTTTCAGTGATAAAAGTGATGAAAAACTTTTTAAATCATAAAAGATAGTAGATTTTATTCTCTACTTAACTCTTCTAATGCATTGTTTATTCCGCTGCAGTTAAACTTGATGTCTATTGTATTTTATCAGTTTAACATCGTTTAAATCTAATGATAATTTATTCTGCATTATCTTAGTCATAATATTGCTTACTGGGCTAGTTGAGCTCACCCTTTCCTTCACTGTTCTCTTCAGGAAATGAGAATATAGCTGGGACGAGTCGGGGAACGGAGTGACGGTCTAGATGATAGCATTAGTAGTCCTCACTATTCTGTTAAATAGTGTGACAATAAATGTAATGAGGACTCCTTTGATTGTGGATATTGTCTAGATGATAATATTCTTATTAAAACTCCCAGCTATGTTTTGTCATATTGTATACACGACGTTTGTATAATTAATTTGTATTTGTATTTTGTACCATATATCTGGCGACTCAAGATGGGTGATGTATACCTATTTTGGGGGCGTCACAGTTATTATCAAAGCTTAGGATATGATCCCAGGCCGAGATGTGAGACAAGAACTAGGAGGGAGAGAGAGGGGAATTCCTTTGCTAGTATGACCTACCTAAGTTTATTTGGTATTTAATTGGTCATTCGAGGTATAGGGATAATATGTGTTATGTTAATTAACCCTTGTTTTGTGACAAAGTTTGAAAATGGCATCCGAAAATGTTGAGATAAGCAATGGAGCAAAATAATATGGCCAAATATCGCGATCTGAGGCTAAGTTTGCGAGTTATCTCGGTTTGCATCCCATTTGGTCGATAATGAGGAGCGAATAACGCGAATGTTTCTAAGAGGTTTGAAACCTGATATATGTCAATACCTCATTTCTCATAAACTTTGTTTATATTCAAATGTTGTGAATAGGGCTCAGTTATTGGAGCGCGATAATGAGTTAAGCACAACCAAAAGGTAACGACCAACAACACGATAATAATCGTCTTTGGTGGCAACGGCCATCGGAACAATGATGACCATCATGGGGAAAATTATCATGCCAAGAATGGTAACCACTTCGGTGGTATTCATGGCCAAGATAATAGAAGTGGAAATTTCAAGAAGAGAAGGTCATTTAGCTCGATTTTGTCGTGTAGTGAAGTCAAGTCTAGCTGGGATGGTGGCACCAAAAGTGGATACGGACAAAACAAAGTTGATGGTTTTAGGAAGAGCATTTTTCGTGACTTCTCAAAAAGCGAGTAACCCGAACGAAGTTAGCACGGGTTAGTTAATTATAATTTTTGCAAAGTCTATACCTTATTAGATACCGGTTTTACCCATTCTTTTATCTCTCTTGCTTGCGTTCAACGTTTAAATTTGACTCCGAAGAGATTAGACTTTGATTTATCTGTTGAAACTCTGTTAGGAGAAACCTTCATTACTTGTGCTATCCAAGTCTTAGATGAGAGTCACAGTTTTGAATGATATTTCTATTGTTAATAAATTTCCTGACGTATTCTTGAAGACTTCTTGGCCTACCCCAGAACGTGAAATCGAATTTTGTACTGACCCCAGTACAAAACCCATTTCTTAAACCCTCAAATATTTTCTTCACCCAAAATGAACGTATCATGCGCCAAAGATATTGGCTCGAGCTGTTGAAGATTACGATCATATCATTCAATATCATCGTGGAAGAGCGAACATGGTAGCTGACGTGTTGAGTAGAAGATCGTATGCGTTTACGAGTGCGATGTTGTTAACATAAAAACCCATTTTGTATAACTTACAAATGATGAAGATAGAGTTAAAGACTCTAGGGACCCACATAAAGATAACAAATATACGAGTAGAATAGACTTTAATCGATAAAGTTAAAGCCGCTCAAGCAACAGACTCAGAGCTGATGAATGTGAAGAAAAAGGTTCAAGAGGGCGTTATTCTAGAAGCAAGAATCGACGAAGAGAGGAAATCTCAACCATCGATTTAATTGGCCCATTTGAAATCCTCGATCGAGTAGGAACTGTGGCTTATAGACTTGTTTTACCGCCAAGTATGTCGCGTGTTCATAACGTTTTTCACATATCGATGTTACGTAAATATGTGGATGACCCGAACCACATTATTGATTTAGAACCGAACGAGATAGCGAAAGATTTAACGTATGAAGATGTACCTATTAAAATCCTGGAATATATTCTACGCTTAAAGGTTATACCTCAAGAGTTAGAGTCAGACGAAGTGTCCTCATCTCATTTTAAGATACTGTGTATGTATACGTAAATTTCGAGGGCAAAATTTCATAAGGAGGGGAGATTGTAAAATCCCAAATTTTACGAATAAAGATTTAATTTTCTCAAAAAAAATTTTAATATTATGGTGTGGATTTGAGATAATGTTATAGTTGTGGGTAGTATTTATAAATTCTGCAAAGTATGCAAGTTGTTATATTATATTCGATTGGTCGGGGAATATTCTTTGTGTCGGGAAATATCCGTACCACGGTACAATCATTGGTGAACCCCACAACGGAATTATTGTCGGATTAAGAAAACGACAAAAGTATTTTATTTTGAAAATAACGGCGGAAGTTTTACCGTTAATACTGTTGAACTACTCGGTAGTAAAAGTACAGTAATACGCGTGGTTGCATAGTGGCACATGGTATTGGTTATTGATGCTTACGTGATAAGTCACTCAGTTATACTCAATTATTGCTACAGTAACTGCTGCATCATATCTCTCATATTATTGACTCGATTATTGTCACAGTATCATCTGCATGATATTTTATATATTATTAAATCAATAATTGAGATGACAAAGTTATTCATATTATTAAATTTTAATATTTACAATGTCTAGAAGTTCTGTCGATGAGAGGTTTGGTCACCAAATTACGCGCCAATAGGGAGAAATCCTTATTGGAAAGCCACCTCTTTCTTGGGAACAATCTGGTTGTTAAATATTGTGAGTTATGATATTAATGATGAATAAGTTCGTGTTGATTAAAGATAAATTTGATAGTTCCATTGTGTTGGGATTATTGGTGTTAGTTGAAATAAACATCTATTCCGATGATAATTGATGTCTGGGGGTTATATTGATAAATCGGGTAATTTATCGGATAAATGAGCAATTAATTACTACTAATTCACATGCTTATATAACTATTTATTCACATGTATGTACTATTGAGTCACATTCATTTACTATTAGGGGAGTTGGTGCAAGATTGATAATACTTGCATGACTAAGTTAAAGATGGAGGTATAGATGGAGGTACTATATTGTAATTAATTTTTTTCACATGTTTAGAACTATTGAGTCACATGATTTACTATTGAGTCACATGATTTTACTATTGGTTCACACGATTTACTATTAGGGGAGTTGGTGCAAGATTGATAATACTTACAGGACTAAATTAAAAATGAAAGAAAAGTTGGAGGTATTGTACTGTAATTTTTCGAGCCCCAAAACGTGTAATTATCGAAACTATATTTTTCTATAAATAGAAGCTCATTCTTCCTTCATTTCTCACCAATTCACTAAAGCTTTAGAGCCATTATTATAGAGAGAAATTATAGAGAGAAAGAAGAAGAGAAGTCTGCTACCTCACTATTCCAGTATCCAGTCTTCTTTTGAGGTAAGGGATATTATTTGTTGTACTCTTAAGGGGTATTATTTTTTTCATATTCATGAAGAGAACTTCTGTTATTCCATTCTTTATTATTCTCTTGGAATAACATGTATACGCGGTGATACCCTATACTTGGTGAAATTCTTCAGTTATTCCATTATTTATTATTCTGCTAGAATAGCACATACATCATGTCTGGCACCGCATACATGGTGAAATTCATTTGTTATTCCATTCTTATTATTCTATTGGAATATCTTGTTCATGCATGCGTTTATCTTTGGACTGGTTCCGTCTTTTATTATTCTATTGGAATATCACATACATGCGTTTTATCTGGGACTGGTTCCGCTCTTTATTATTCTCATTGAATATCCCGTCATCCATTTTATCTTGGGACTGGTTACGTAATTTATTATTACGCTGGAATTACCTGCCTATCGCCAATCTTCGAATGTATGGTGATTTATGTTGTTATTCCATTCTTTATTATTCATTGGAATATCATGTCGCAAGCACATGCGTACGCTTTGACTTCGTTCTATTATTTATTATTCTGTTGGGATAACTTTATCGAATAATCAACTCTGCGTGCACGGTGATTTCTTTTGTTATTCTATTCTTTATTATACTCGGTTGGTTGAAGTTTTGACTTCTATACTCGTCATGAAATATCAATTTATTTGGTATTTTCTGTTACGAGTTACTATTCACAGGTTAATATTCACTCTAGTATTATTCACTCGGGTATTCGGGGCACTTTTCATGCCAGAATACTATTCACGAGTTACTATTCACGGGTTACTATTCATCGAAATTACTATTCACCCGAATATTATTCACTCGAGTATTTGGAGTACTTTTCCTGTCGGGATACTATTCACGAGGTACTATTCTCGAAGTACTATTCACGGAGTACTATTCACGAGGTACTATTCTCGAAGTACTATTCACGGGGTACTATTCACAACGAAAAATGTATTCTTTTCTGTCCAAATTATTTTTTTGTGCATGGATATTATTCTTGAATTTTACTCTACGAAGAAGTATCATGTTGACAATTTGGATGTTATTAGTTTCTGGATAGTTTAATTCTTGAACTTACTTTATTGAATTCTTATATCATTGTCATCATCCTCATGTTTATATTATGTTGAAAGTCATCTGTGGCCGGTATTGCATAGATGGACTTGGTATGATTATTACCAGGGATTATTCGGTATAATCATGACCGTAATGTTACAAATAATGTGGAAAAAGTCTTCATTGGCCCGTAGTGCATGGATAATTTGTGGTCGTGATACTAAATAATATCCTTGGCCTGTAGTGCAAGGATGATTTGATGATGTGGATTATTTATTAAGCTGAGTCTCAGCGATAAAAGTGATGAAAAACTTTTTAAATCATAAAAGATAGTAGATTTTATTCTCTACTTAACTCTTCTAATGGATTGTTTATTCCGCTGCAGTTAAACTTGATGTCTATTGTATTTTATCAGTTTAACATCGTTGAAGACTAATGATAATTTATTCTGCATTATCTTAGTCATAATATTGCTTACTGGGCTAGTTCAGTTCACCCTTTCCTTCACTGTTCTCTTCAGAAAATGAGAATATAGCTGGGACGAGTCGGGGAACGGAGTGACGGTCCAGATGATAGCATTAGTAGTCCTCACTATTCTGTTAAATAGTGTGACAATAAATGTAATGAGGACTCCTATGATTGTGGATATTATCTAGATGACAATATTCTTATTAAAACTCTCAGCTATGTTTTGTCGTATTGTATACACGACGTTTGTATAATTAAGTTGTATTTGTATTTTGTACCATATATCTGGCGACTCAAGATGGGTGATGTATACCTATTTTGGGGACGTCACAAAAATCCTCTCAATATTTTTAACAACATTTATCATCATTATTATAATTCACAATATTTAACGACCAGATCGTTCCCAGGAAAGTGGGGGCTTTCCAATAAGGATTTCTCCCTATTGGCGCGCAATTAGGTGACCAAACCTCTCCTTGACAGAACTTCTAGACATCGTTAATATTGCAAATAATAATATTAATAATTTTTTCGTCTCAATTATTGATTTAATAATATATAAAATATCGAAAATAATTGAATCAAATAACGTGAGATACTATGCAACAATTACTGACACAAAATTGAGTGACTTCTCACGTAAGCATTAATAATCAATACTATGTGCTACATGCAACCACGCGTATTCCTGTACTTTTAACACCGAGTCTTTCAACAGTTAACGGTAAAACTTCCGCCGTTATTTTTATAAAATATTTTTATCGTTTTCTTAATCCGACAATAATTCCATTGTGGGGTCCACCAATGATTGTGCCGTCATACGAATATTCCCTGCTAAAACGAATATTCCCCGACCAATCGAATATTATATAACCACTTGCGTACTTTGTAAAATTTATAAATATTATTCACAACTATAACATTATATCAAATTCATTCCATAATATTTTAAAAAAAAAAAGCATCTTTATTATTAAAAAAAAAATTGGGGTCTTACAACTTTTCTCCAATTCATCACAATGAACTATGTCCACCAAACATTTATATGATCGTAAAATAACAAAATTTAAATTAACAAACCTTTAAAATTCTTTCTGTTGGAATTATATTCTGGCTAAGCACTTGTCCTTCTGACTTAACTACATCGACATCAAAATCAGAATCTAACTGAACTTCATGATGCTTGATATGACTATGTAACACCAACCTATGCTCACTCTTACTCGATTCCTGACCTACATTCTCCCCCTTCCCCTTCCTCTCCACAACAAACTTCTTCAATCTCTTTACAGAATCATCCTCTAAGATTCTCTTTCTCTTTACGTACTTCTTCCTTGTATCAACCATTCAACACAAATCGAATGAACAAAACAAAACAACTAATCGAACTTACAAAACAACGAAAATGGCGACCAACAAACAAAAGTTGTCTGTACTGACAGAGTAACAACAATACGAACAGAAAATGGCGAAAATACAACAAAACGAACAGAGTAACAACAATACGAACAGCTGTAGAAATACAACAAGACGAAAATGGCGATCAAACGATTAAATAATACACGATCAGAGAGAAAAGAAAGGGAAGAAGACGAACAGAAAGAGAAAAAAGGGTTTCAACATGCAAACAAAGGTTTAAAAATAAAGAGACGTAATGGCGGTTATCACGTCTTTCAAAATAAAACAACCCATTAATATTGCCATGTCAGCCATTACATATTAATCTCTTAACTTAAGGACTCTTAATTATATTAATATTGTAAATAAAAATAAAAAAGTGTAATATTTTTGTAATTATTTTATGATGGTATGATTTTTGTAATTATTTTTAAAAATGTACTACTATATGTAATTAGTCCAATTTTAAAAGCTACCGTAGTCCATAGTATATATAAACATTTGTTTTTGAATAATAGTATATACACAAATTATTTTAAAAGTTAAGTAAATATTTATAAAATAGTTTGTATACGTAGGCATTACAATTTGTTTTTCACATGTTTGGGTAACTAAGGGGGGTGTATTCAATTAAGATTTTTAAAGACTTTTAAAGATTTTAAAAGTTTGGTTGTATTCAATCAAGACATTTAAAGAGTTTATAAAAGTTTAGTGGTATTCAATTACAACTTTTTTAATATCTTTAAAAGTTAGGTGATATTGAATTAAGATTTTTATAAAGTCTATAAAAGTATTTTGGTATTCAAAAAGTCATAGACTTTTCATATTTCTATTAAATGGTAGAGTTTGACAGACTTTAGAAAAAGAATTATAATTATCAACCCATATCCAAAGTCTGACCTCATCTCTAAAGATTTCTAAAGACTTCATATCTCATCTTAATAAACTAAATAAATTTAAAATACAATTCACATGAATCCAATATTTCTAATTACTTCACATGAATCCAATATTTCTAATTACTTTATAATCTAGAATAATTAATACTTCTGTTGTACCCACAAAAATAAAATATTTATTTTGTTTTTGTAGTCAACGTCTGAAATTCAAAATTTTAAATTTTGAATTTATTTGTTATTTAATAATAAACACACGTTATTATTTCAAAAATAAAAATAAATACACAATATTTTAAAATTTTATAATTTAAATAAATTAACTTAAAATCGAGTTAAATGAAGAAATAAAAAAAAAAGAGAGAGAGGAAAGTAATTTATATAGAATACGTTCTTTATAGTGATATATAATTGTATAAAATATATAAGTTCTTCAAACTTTTTATCATAATTTTATTATATGTTACATTACTAAACTAAAATTTATTAAAAAGAATATAAATAAAAAATATTTTTTTATTTAAAAATAACTTGCTATTTTAAAATATACATGAAACAAGTATATATTATTTTTATTTGTAAATTTTGATACTAAGACGAGGTAATATTCAAATCTTTGAATGGAAATCGATATATATTGCAAATGTTTATATTAATTTTTTAATTCTTAGTTACGTAAATAAGTATTGATAACAACTTTTGTAGACCTGAATGAAAATAATAATTCCAAATAAACGTCTTTATATGCATAAAGTATATATATACTTCGATGAAAAGTGAGTTTAATTTTTTGTATTAAATCACGTAATTTCTAAAGTTTTATTGGTATCCCAGGATCCAAATGTATTATTAAATGAGTAGAATAATATGAACGCTTTTAACATATATAAAATCTCATGCCACAATAATATAATGAGATTTACTCCTGTTCATGAAAAAAAGAGGAGATGTTGTATACATACGCTTAATTAACAATTAATATAAGTTTCAAGATATATTAAGAGTATCTGAAAATTTATGACAATACCTTGATAAAAAGTTTATAAAAGTATGTTACTTATTTGATAGAGTCTATAAAAGTCATTTTAAAAAAGTTTTTAAAATCTTTGAAAGTTATTAAAATTCTATAAATTCTACAAAAGTATATCACTTAATTTTTTTTTTAAAATCTTAATTGAATAAATCACCTAGTAGACTCTCCTTTTACAATACCTCAAGGCTCCAACCAAAACAAAACCTGCTCTCACAATCCTCTATTCTCAAAACTTCTTCCGTCATCTTCTCTACTCAAAATCCTCCTCGAACTCCGAGCTTCCGCACCACTTCTCCAAATCCCAAACACAAATTCTCAAACCCTAAATCCCAAAACAATTGACGCCCTAATTCCCCAATTTCTCAAATTCAAATCTTTACAATGGACGAAAATTCAATCCCAGATCACAAGCTCTGCGGTTTCTTATGTACAGTTCTGAAAATCCCTCCCTCACATCCCGCCGACTTAACAAAAACCCTAACTCCACACACTCCCTGCCAACTCTTTGCCGGAGATTCTGAAATCGGTTTCGTGTCCCAAAACGGCATCGTTTTCTCTGTAATTAACCCAAACGCCGGAGAAGTAGTCGCCGCGGAATGTAGCAGTAGGCCGTCTTCTTCGTCGGTGATGAAGAAGTGGAGGAGAATTGGGCTAGTGCATGGGAGTTTGAGCGTGGTTCATCAGCTTCATGCATTGGTGAATCACAAGTGTTTGGAAATTCGAGCTAGAGTGATTAATTTTGCGGTTGATGAGCAGAATTGGGGGGAAATTCGGGTTGTTGTGCTGGTTGATGTGTATTTGCCGATCGAGTTGTGGTCTGGCTGGCAATTTCCGCGAATGTGGTCTACAGCTGCTGCTCTGTTTCGGCATTTGAGGTGCATTGTGTTGTTTTATGATTTATTTTTAGAAAATGTCTTTGTTGGATTTTCATATTCTTGGCGCATAAGATTGAGCTGCTTACTGATATTGAGATATTGAAAATATTATGAAATTTTTTGCTACTCCTCCCTGCTCCATAGATAGCAATTATTCTAGTTCTATACTTATCTCCAAGTGAAACAATTTAGGCACTTGTTTTTTGCTTATTTTTTGCACTTTAAAAAGTTAAAAGAGAAATGATTTGTCAACCGACTTTTTGGTGCCATAGTGTTTGAAAAACTGTTTGGCGGACCTAAGCATCTGAGGGGCACCTAGTGCCTAGTCGTTTTCCTGGCAATCTCATTTATTTATTTTTCTATTTTACATACTTGTTATAGTATACAAAACATATAGTAGATATAAATTTTTTAAATTTTACAGGAAGTATTACCAAAAACCAATCTTTTTTAATCTTTTGTGAGAAAGGGATGTGCGGTATCCCGCACATAATTGGGTGTGGCAGCCTCTAAAATGACTTTGTTTTGGAAGATTATATATAATAAAAAAATTAAAAAAAATCATGCCAAATGGTTCTCTTGCCTCTTTTTCCCTCCCCTCTTCTTTTCCTTCTCTCTTCTCTCTCTCATCTCCCTTCCCTGGACTACCTTTTCCTGTTTATTTTTTCAATTTGGCCATGTTGTTGTGCATGGTTTGAGATTTGGTGGTGATCTGATGGTTGGGTGCAGTGATGGGTGGATGGATAGAGGTGGTGGTGTATGCCGGTGATGGTGGCAAATCTAGTGGTATAATGGTTGATAATGGTGATGTATGTAGTAGTGGTGATTATTGTAGACGATGGATATGATGTTGATTGTGGTTGTAGTAGATCTACTGGTGGTGAGTGGTGAGTGGCGGTGGTGACGATGGTGAATGGTGGTAGGTGGTAGATCTGATGGTTATATGTAGCGGTGGTGAATGGTGGTAGATCTGATGGTTATAGGCGGCGGAGGTGATAATGGAGAATGGTGGTGACGATGGCGGGTGGTGGAGATGATGGTAGTGATGATGGTAGTGGATGGTGGTGATGATGACGGGTGACTGTGGTGCATGGTGATGACGATGGCCGATGACCGTGATAATGGTGGTGGATGGTGATAGATGATGATGTATTATGATGAATGGTGATTAGAGATTGTTGAGAAAAAGAAAAAAAATGGGAAGAAAAGGAAGGGAGGGCAGGCTACCGCACCTCCTGTGGCCTCATATTTTTTTAGGTTTACCAAATTTATTTTAAGTATTATAGAGTTTCAAAGTAGATGTCTCATTCTGTCTAGACGGGGCCTAGGCGCCTAACCTAGGCGGGGATTAATCGGATCTAGGCATGTATTGATGTAGGACAAGCCCGTGAAAGAATATAAGAGGATTTGGAAGCCCATGAATTAGAAGTTGTTTAGTTTTTTTAATTTTCAGTTATCTTATTTAATTTGTAGTTATCTTATTAGAGTCCAAGTTAGGCTAGAAAAGTTGTCTAGGAATATTATTTGTAATGATGTACTTCATTATTTTGATACATTGAATAATTAGAATTGATTGAGTTTTGTGTGAGATTATCTGTGTGATATTTATCCTTCGTTCCGAAACCCCCGTCCCCATCATTTTGGTATTAAAGATAAATTCAATCCATCTTCCGTCGTTCCAAAATCAATATCACCTTAAGCCATAAACTGCCTAATATGACCAAACCCTAGCCGTTACGCTCAAACTAATTACACCCCTAGCAGTTACAAATATATTGCCCACTTGACGATCCACAATCCCACAACCAGCCGTTGGCGGAAAGTAAAAAAAAATTATTACTCGCCCAACCCATAACTTTAACGTCACTCACGAAAACCTTAGTCACACCAAACCTTACCCAAACACATCCAAAATTAACCCAAACACTATACATATACCAACCACAACCCTAATTTAAGCGAAAAACCTAGCCAAACACAACCCAAGTTGTAGCCCCAAATCGTAGCCAACATATACTGGAAAAAAAAAATTAAGGAAAGAGAAGAGGAGAAAAGGAGAAGAAGAATTAAAACAGTAGTGTCATCATCCCTTGCCGCTAGAGCCACTCAAGCATCATCATCGTTGTAGAGTTCTTTAGCCTTTTCATCCCAAGTTGTTGCTCCTTACCTCTTGTGATGTGAAGAATCAAAATAGAACAGATCTGAATCCGGGGAAATAAATATCTCATGGCAAATTATAGTTAGCTACCCCATAGTTTTTTATAGTTTTCTAGTTTAGTTCCCCAAGTTTTCTTAAATTTTAAAAGACCCCCTTAAATCTTTACACATCAGACCCTAAACTTTCATCTATTACACTTTTAGCCCCTGAAGTTTTATTTTATTCAGTTCAGACCCTGTTTCTTGAAATTTTCTACACCTAAGTCCTTAAAAAAAGGGCTATATTTTTATTTGCAGGAACCATAGTAAATGCAGGAGAAATCAACGTCAAACTTGATACTTATATGTTACAACAAGATGAACGACTCAAGAGAATTGAAGATTCCATCACAACATTAACTGCGACTGTGACAAATGTTCAGGCTTCTATTACAACACTTGCAGTTAAAGTTGATGTACTCACGGAACGCGTAGATTAGGGACAAGAAGATGCTCATAAAATTTTGAAGACCCCATCCCGGATCTTAATCATCTGAGACTACAACATGACCTTAATCCACGAGTTAATCCTCATGTTCCAAATCCAAGGATGAATGTATGGATAGAGGAGCAAAATTAGATGTTGGAGATTTAATGGTCCCGAAACATTCTTCGATTAGATTCACAGCTTGGAGAGTTTTTTTCGATGGTGTGAATTATCTGATGAAGGAAAATTGTTTTTTGCTGAAGCGAAATTGAAAGGGACAACTCGTATTTGGTGGGATCAACATCAACGAAATTTATATACAGCTACGAAAGATGGGAATGTATGAAAGCTGCATTAACACGACTTTTGTACCTTCGAATTATAAGCAACGAGCATATTTGCAGTTAACTGAGTTGGTACAAGGTAGTAAATCTATAGCCGAGTATACTTCAATGTTATACGGTTTCCATACTTCAATGTTCTACGATTTTTGAGTATACTTCAATGTTCTACGGTTTGGTTACACAGTCTGAATTCTCTTGGGTTAAAGAAGTTTTAATCTCCATGTACCATCCAGGATTGACTTTGGAGATTGAAGGTGGTGTAGCTTCAAGTGGGTATGATGTTGCATGAATTACCAATACAAAATTCCTTTGCATGGATTATCAATATAAGGTGGGTTACCTAGAGGTGTTTGGTTACATTTTCCGTTGGCAAGCTTAAGGATACCGTTATGTGTGATGTTTTACCCCACATTATCTTGGGGCTTAAATGGCTATAGGATTGTTATGCGCAGCATGATGCTCATGCTAATATTTATCAAAAGCAGTACCAAATTAACTCTTATTTATGCTCTCGACATGCCAAATTAAAGGTTTCCTTGGTGAACCGACGTGATTGTTCTTATGTTAATGTTCATAACTCAATGGAGTCGAGTTTTTTTCAACGGAGGAGAACTGATGTAGGACAAGCCCGTGAAAGTTGGTTAGACCAATATAAGAGGCTTTGGAAACCCATGAATTAGAAGTTGTTTAGTTTCTTTAATTTACAGTTATCTTATTTAATTTGTAATTATCTTATTAGAGTCCAATTTATATTAAGAAAGTTGTCTAGGATTATTATAAATTGTGATGTACTTCATTATTTTAATACATTGAATAATTAGAATTGATCGAGTTTTGTGTGAGATTACCTATGTGATATTTATCCTTCGTCCAAAACTCCTGTCCCCATCATGTATTGTGAGTACATTCATGTATTAAAAACACCCTCTTTATTGATTTTAATTACATGTTGTCATTGATTTTGCTTCGCCGAGTCACTATATGTAGACATACTCGAGTTAAAATTTAGAAACTAAGATCAAGTACAAAAAATAGGTTAAGTAATTGAATATGAGAGGCTGCATTTGAAAGTCAAAAAGTATTTAAGATTAAATCGACTTATCCCAGAACAAAACTTATTTGAATAAAGATGAGATATGATTTGAAAGTCAAAGTATTTAAGCACACGTGATTTGAAATATGCGGTAACTCCCATATATATGGAGAGTGATCCAATGCCACAGTTGTAAAGATAGTCATAGCCTTGCAACAAATCTTTACCGTCCAAATTGTGATCTAATAGCTAGGGTGATCACCATCTGCAGTTTAGTTTGGGGACTGTAACAAACTAAATTGCGTACGATAAGCCAAATTTGGCTTTCGTCCGCACTTTAGTTATGTGGACGATAATTGTCGTCTGCAACTTAATTATGCGGACGATGATTGTTTTTGAAAAGAGAATATTTCTGACAAATCACATGGTGGGCCTCCGTTCCCAATTTAGTTAACTTAGTTGTGCGGACGATTGAAATATTTGGCCATTATATCAAAATTTTAATGGTGAAAGATGTGTTGTAAGACTCCCTATTTTTACAACCGTGACTATGATCATTCTATATATGTAAAACCAAAACTATAGTTTGAAGAATGTGTAGAATTGTGAACCTAAATTATATATATTTTTTGATAAGAAGTTGTACATTTTAAAATGGGAAAGGAATTCTCATAACATGGTATAATGGATCCAGTTCAGTTTTTTTGGGACATGCATGTAACCTTGTACAATTTACATTGCGGTTAGTACGAGTCTACCATCCCGGTAGAACTGTAGTTAAAAAAAATTCAAATCTGCTTGAAATTACAAAAACTAATATTTATCATGCATTGGTGAAGTTTTCCAACATGGCATGTTGACGGAACTTAAAACCAACATGGAATAGTAGGTTTGAATTGATCCATATCTTGGGTTGAAAATACGTTAACCTGTTTACGTGAGTTCATTTGGTAAGCCAGACAGCTGATTATGACGCTTAAGAGTAGTATTTTGTGTTGCTGATCAACCTATTTAAGGGTTAAGACTTCTTTGATTATAATAAATATCAATTCTTTTAAATCGTAACTTATCAATAATAATAATAAAACTTGTAATTGTTTTAATATCTTATTTCTGCTTCTAAGTATAGTAAATCAACTTCTATTTTATTTTTTGGTTAAAAATGCTAGTCTAAAATAATCTATTGCTTATAATTTTGTCGGAGAGAGCTCAACAGTCCATGATTAATAAATAGTTAGCTTGGTAGAATTTTTTCATACACAGTTGTACTCTTTAACCTTTTGTACGACAATGTTTGCAAGAAGTAATGCATGTACCCTCGTATTCATATCTTGGGTTGAAAATACGATAACCTGTTTACGTGAGTTCATTTGGTAAGCCAGACAGCTGGTTATGACGCTTAAGAGTAGTATTTTGTGTTGCTGATCAACTTATTTAAGGGTTAAGACTTCTTTAATTATAATAAATATCAATTCTTTTAAATCGTAACTTATCAATAATAATAATAACTTGTAATTGTTTTAATATCTTATTTATGCTTCTAAGTATAGTAAATCAACTTCTATTTTCTTTTTTGGTTAAAAGTGCTAGTCTAAAATAATCTATTGCTTATAATTTTGTCGGTGAGAGCTCAACAGTCCATGATTAATAAATAGTTAGCTTGTTAGAATTTTTTCATACACAGTTGTACTCTTTTACCTTTTGTACGACAATGTTTGCAAGAAGTAATGCATGTACCCTTGTACAATTTACATTGCGGTTAGTACGAGTCTACCATCCCGGTAGAACTGTAGTTAAAAAATTCAAATCTGCATGAAATTACAAAAACTAGTTTTTATTATGCATCTTTGTGGTGAAGTTTTCCAACGTGGCATGTTGACGGAACTTAAAACCAACATGGAATAGTACGTTTGAGTTGATCCATATCTTGGGTTGAAAATACGTTAACCTGTTTACGTGAGTTCATTTGGTAAGCCAGACAGCTGGTTATGACGCTTAAGAGTAGTATTTTTTGTTGCCGATCAACCTATTTAAGGGTTAAGACTTCTTTGATTATAATAAATATCAATTCTTTTAAATCGTAACTTATCAATAATAATATTAATAACTTGTAATTGTTTTAATATCTTATTTCTGCTTCTAAGTATAGCTAATCAACTTCTATTTTCTTTTTTGGTTAAAAATGCTAGTCTAAAATAATCTATTGCTTATAATTTTGTCGGCGAGTGCTCAACAGTCCATGATTAATAAATAGTTAGCTTGTTCGAATTTTTTCATACACAGTTGTACTCTTTTACCTTTTGTACGACAATGTTTTCAAGAAGTACAAGATTGCTGATTATTTATCTTTCTTTTGTTTTTTAATTTGGTTAGGGACTGTAAGCCCTCGTTATCTATTTATGATTTACCAGGCTTTTTCATTTGCATTGAAGTTAGTTAGGTCCTGCCTTTCTTAAAGTAACAGTTGTGAATATAAAAAAGAAAGTAATGATTAATGAATAGGCACCTATAAAGAATTATGATTGTGACTATAAGAGGGAGACTAGACACATAGTTTGCATTGAAGTTAGTTGTTTCTAGGTTTTGTGAATATAATTGTTATGCCATTTAATAGTTGTAAAGGGCCAATATCCAATGGTTTCACACAATGTGAATATGCACTACCTTACGATTAGGGATTAGATGCCCCACGTTATATCAGTCGCATGTGCAACTGGGGCTGATGCACTGAGTTGCACCCAGTATCCGGTGAGTGCATATTATGCAAGTTGCATATAGTTTGTAAAGACTTGCACAGAATATATGCAGCGAGTTGGATTGTGCTAGTTGTATATAGGTTTTGTTGAACAAATAAGCATATCTTGTAGAAGGGAAAACGGGAGTTGTAACCATGTGCAATTATTACATTGTTTGTAATAACTTGCACATCTTTGATAAATTGCATACATCGGCAATTTTGGTTACATGTCGAAAGTGACGTGCAGGAGATTAGAGTAGCGTGTTGCAATTGCTCCAAATATATCTTAAATATGACAGCCCAATTATTATTTAAATCCCACTTTTAGATGGTAATATAAAGTCCAATTCCAACACTAATATCAATATGGATACAAGATATATCTCAATTTACAATGCCATCTACTGTAATAAGCATTTCAAGCTCGGATGAAGTCATTGTTAACCTAAACTTAAACCAAGACTCCTAAGTAACACAGAAGTACAAACATACATTAATATATCCACTATTAGCTGAAATCTTACCATTTGTTACAGCTTCTAGCTAATATCCTTGATTTTATTGATATTTACAAAAGTAAATTCAAATGTTCTTCTTCTAGAAGCGCCTCCTCCACTTCTTTTCTTTTGTGCAAATAGTGAAGTCAGTTCTATGTCCTCGTTACTGTAAACACTAGGATAGAATTCTTGAACTTCATTAATATTATATAGCTCATTCACCATTAAATAATTACAACTAAACATTTTGGATTCAGAACTCATCAAAATTGATTGCACTCACATCTTATTCTATTACAACTAAACATTTTGGATTAGAACTCATCAAATATTGAATTCACACTCAGTGTTACATTTTATAACTCAAAATATTTTAAAACTCTCTATTATAAATATTAATGAAAAATATCCCAAATAATTAAAAGTTATTTTCATAAGGTAAAATAATTTTTAAAACCATTTTGTAATTTTAGAATTTATTTCTATTTTTAATCCTTTTTTGAAAATTAGGAAAATAAAATTAAATAAACTGCTGTTATAGCCTTTAGCGAGTTTTCTTGAGCCTCAAGAACAATCGAAATGTTAGTTAAACCTTTACACTATTGGTAACTAGTAAATGGTTGTGGGATCATGTCACTGCTGACTTTTAAATAAAAGTAGAGAGCAAAGAAAGAAAAAGTGTAAATATCATCCAGGTAATAGTCGATCATGATGGATCAACATGTATCATCTAAAACATCTTAACAAATTTAAACACTTAAACACGAATATTTTCATAGCACACAAGATCTAGGTTGAGTTTGAGGTTATGCCTTCTCTTTGCTACGGGTCAGCAATCCCTATGTAATCTTATAATGTATTACCTCAATAGCTCACATTGACCGAGCCCAAAGAGATGCTAAGGAAGAAACTTTGTATGTAAGTGATTATATTATATTTTCTATTGAATCCTATCCCAACTTAGGGTTAAGGTTTTAAATTCTCGCCATAATAACTGCTTGATCTCATAAAATCCTAGCATTCTCTTAGTCTTGAATCCACAAAAGAATGTGAAACAAGAACGTCCTCCAAAGGATCCTCCTGTACTTCCCTCCACAAAATTCCCCCTGAAAAATGTTGAGAAGATCATCCACAGCATTCTTCTCCCACACCAAACAGAAAACACAATAATTATTACTAGTTATCACTAGCGCCTAAATGACGTCTCCTACCCACCCGTTCTATGTCAGTCCCAAAGAAATTGGGATTTCAGATTACCTCCCAAAGGAACTGCTAAATAAGTTACGGGTAAAGACTCGGCCTCACAACTAGGAAGAAAGATAATCCTCCTCAGAATTGACACTAGCTAGGCTGCACTTTGCAAGATTAACCTTCGTACTTGAAATTGCCAAAAAGATTTAAAGATTTGAAGAAGGGACAATAAATTCTTAAAACCTCTAACAACCTTAGACAAAAATAGAATAATATGTTCGCAAACTTTAGGTGTGACAGACTAACCTCGTCTCTTCCTACTTCATATCCATCAAATCAATGAGGCCGTGCCTCTCGACAATCTGATCATCCTACTATGCTACTCGACACGTCCACTGCAAGAGTAAAAAGAAAAGGTGAATGTGAGTCCCCGTGCTCAAGCCCCCTGCACGCCTTGAATGAAGCCTTAGGCTGCTCATTCATGACCAAAGAAAGATGAATAGAGAGAAGCACTCATTTATCCGCAATCTCCACATAGACCCAAAGCCCTTCCTTACTAAGACCTTGTCCAAAAATTCCATATATTCTACTATATGCCTTGTTTTAAATCATGGAGGTGGACACGAGGTATTGCAACTCATCCACTTAATTTATCTGCACCTTGTTATTTATTTTCTATGAACAATATTTTTGAATTCCAGAGCCTCCCAAGGTTCCCTACGTGATGATATTGAAGTGAACAAATCTTATAATCCATTAGACAGCGTGTTCACATACATCCCTTACAGACAATTTCTACTACTCATGCTTTTGTTGTTCTGTCTTTAATTCTTTATCCTTTCGGTATTTACCGTCTTTTTTTTTTGCAGCAACAAATTGGGCCCAAAAAAGGAAAAAGAGATATTCAAAGTCATGTGTTAGAACATCATCTTGTCTCACTAACTGGTGATGTTTGATCCATTGAATCTATCCAATTTTCAGACAGTTTTGATTCTTAAGCTTGAAAGCCATCATCATTTCTTGTCCTCCTAAGTATCACCTTCAAGTTGTTATGGTATTAGCACAAAATTGAAGAAGAATCAAGAAATTTGTACACAGATTTAACGCTTCAACAACAATATATTTAAGATGGTATGTGACCCCACTTGAATAAGTTTGCTACAAGGTTTTTTAAAATCACCTCTAGGTTACAACATAGCTACCAATTCGCAGATATCAATTACGAAGATATCCTTCAGAACTATCTAAGAGAATCATTGTTTGGCTGAGAATAAGTAAAAGGATAAAGGGGAGCCGAGAATGAAAATCTGGAAGTTATATATATCTGAGGGATCCAACAGTTGTAATATTCCGAATCCTTATAATTCTTGTAATGTAACCTTATATGATTAATAAAGGATGTTTTTGTGATTGAAATTATGTGTTATGTGATTGAATGTGTATGGTTTCATTATAAGTTTATAAATTTTTTTTGTAAAACTTAACTAAGGAATCATTATTCATAAAAACGCTAAATTACTATTCTTCAAAACGCTAAATCACTTTGGAAAAGTCAACTTTGGGAAAGTCTAACTATTTTTGGCAAACCAAATTAAGTGGGATCCGATTAGGGTGTAGAGAAAGTAGGGATATTTTGGTCATTATTATGAAAGTATGTAATACTTACAAGCTTGGAAGTATTGATACTTGTTTTGAAGAGTTGGTCACCAAATTGAGTTTTGTTAGCTCTTGGTGTGTTGTCAAGCAATGAAAGGAGAGATGTGACCTATTAGATTACTTTCTTTAGTGTTGTCAAGCATTGAGAGGTAAGATGTGGCTTATTAGTTATTTGCTTTAGTGTTGTCAAACATAGACAGAGATGTGGCTTTCAGGTTGCAAGTGTCAAGCTTGGTAGGTCATTGGCCTTGTTGATCACTTGTGAGTGGCTTAGCTTTTAGTCTTGTTGTTCAATTGTTAGAGGTTGAGCTAGATGGCTTTGTTGGCCACTTTGATTGGTTGTGGTGTGATGACCATTAAACCCAAGTCTTGGTTGCCTATAACTAAGACCATTATGCCATGCTAATTAACCTTCAAACAATTCACAATAATCATAACAGAGAATCATAGTAGATCAATTGCTAATTGAGAGAAGGAGATTAAAGTCTTGCATAATCAAGTTATCGTAAAGCTTGCAACTCCAAGAGGTAATTTACAACTTGTTGTAGTCCTATTAGTTAATCTTTCTTATATTATTGCATGCTAACCATAATTTGCATGTTAATTAGTAACAAGTCATGAGATAAGCTAGCTTAAGTAAATGTCCTAATAAGTAAAGTAAAACATGATTATGCATGTTAGTATGTTTATGTTGTAAAACTTGATAAAACTAGCTACCTAAATTGCTTCATTAGACAAACTAATTAAATGAGATAAAGCATGATATGTATGTTAACATTAAAATCAAACATAGTAAGTAATAAAGTATTGAAATAAAATTCATAATAAAGATTAATTAGAGTATACTAAGATTGCAAAGTCATGATTATGACTAACCGTATGTCAACCTAATGAATAAGATAGGCCATAAGAAAGACGAAAAATTAGCGTAAACATAAAAGATGCTATTAGACAAGTTTTCTAACTCATTCGATTTATGTACTTGCACAAAGTGCAACGATGTTTTAAATTGTTGAATTTCATTTAATTTTTTTTTTTGAATTATGAAGTTCATTATATATTGTGAAATGATTTATTGAGAAGAGTTATTTGCCATTTGATTCGGCTTAACTCGAGTAATTGTGTTACTTCTGGACTCACTTATTTCGGATGGAGTACCGTGTCGACACGATCCGACACTTCAAAAGTCTGAGGATATGTTTCGCACAACAATGTCAATACGGATACTACCGAACGAATGAAGTCGAAGCGGATACGAAGCGACAAGAAAGGGAAGAAAGACTGAAAGAGAGGTAGAGAGTAAGAGATTGAGACTAACCTTCTATTCTTCTCCCCTTCTTCTTCTATTCTTCTCTTCTGATCTTCTCATCTTCTAGTGTTCTAATCTTCTCCTTTTCTTCTCCAACAATCTGCGTATTTGAGATCTGAGTACAGAGGGGAATAAATATCTCTGGAAAATTACATTTAGATACCTCATAGTTTTTATAGTTTTTAATTTAGTCCTCCAAGTTTTCTAAAAGTTCAAAATAGCCCCTGAAAAATTACTTATCAATCCCTATAGTTTTGTTTTTTTTCCATTTTAGCCCCTGAAGTTTCAGTAATTTCAGTTCTGCCCCTGTTTCTTTATATTTTTGCACTTTAACCCCTAAAGTTTAATGATAAATGCATGTCTATATGAGTTTGGCATACCGTATCTCCGCACCCGTGTCCAAATTCGGATTCATATCCGCGTATCCTCTATTTTTTGACTTCGCGTGTCCGACACTTAGATTCGTATCCGAATCCGACACCCGCACTCGAGTCCGAGTAACACAGCTCGAGTATTGAGCTATTCCTTTTGGAATAATTATTGATGAGATATTGAATTGTTATAATTCTTTTATTTGAGTTGAGTTTATTGTGCCAAACCAAATTTTTGGGGCGGAATCTATAGGTTAGTAACTGAAATGAACAATCCTTATTCATGGGGGAATTTATGATGTGTCAGGTAACCGACTCCTATATTGTTGAAAATGAAAGTTGTCAGTATAAAGGGTGTTATGAATAACATAGGATATTATTAGGTTGATCCCTTTATAATATCTATAGAGTTCTAAGTCTTTATGACTGACGAATGGAGAGTTCTAAGTCTTATGACTGACTAACAATTTTTGGTTTAACAACCCTCTTTTTACTATTATGAACAATTGTTGATATCTTTTGTTGAGCTATTCATCCCTTTGAATTAGGGAAGTGTGAGTTCTCTTATGTGTTGTGTTAGACTTCCTGAGCTATCTTATGCTCATTTTTGCAAATATGTGTCATTTGCAGTCAAGGAAGTCAGACAGTAGACGGGAAGAGTAGATAGTTGGTCCTATTTATTTGTAATAGAACCTAAAGTTCTAATAACTTTGGAGATTTGATTAAAAGAGTTGGGAATTATTATAAAAATGTGTAGCGTACTTTACATTTAAGTTAGTAGATGTAGAAGTCATTTAACTATGCTAGATTAACAGTATTGACAATGTCTAGAAAATTCTGTTGAGAAAAAGAGTTGTCTAATTGAGCACCGCTTCAACGGAAAACCCCCTCTTTCCTGTGAACTGACTGGTTGCTAATATTGAAAGTTTAGGATAGATAATGGTGATGAAGTTGAGAAGAAGGATTTAGTGTTGGATTGAAATTATGGAATACTCAAGAAGAAGTATGGTTGGAGGAGTTGTATTTTTAATGCATTAGAATAAGTTGTAATTTTTATGACTTTGAGATGTAATCGAAAATTGTAAAGTTTAGGATATTGGAATAAAGAGTATGATGTTAAGTTTTTATTTAAATGAGTTTTTATCAAGTATAATATTAGTAAATATTAAGGAGAGATGTTGCGATCTAGGGATGGAGGTAAAGAATTGATGTAATGTCTATAATAGACTAGTTAAACCAATAGAATTATTGATAGATTTAATAGATGAAGTTGTATCGTCAACACTAGATCAGGGGTTGAAGGAGACTCGGATTTAGGGGTGTGATAACAGTTATAGACTCCAATAGTGTTCAAAGGCACCTTTTCCAGAATGTTGTGATTATTCAAAAGGAAGTAATAAGGCACCTTAATAGACATCATGATTGTGAGAGGAAGAACCTAACCGGGAATATGTGCATCTCAAACTCTCAACTCGTGGGGCTAAACTATTACCTAATTCTTGCATGTGCAAGTGCAACCGTGAGTGATCACCTAGTTGCACCCAGTATGCAGTGAGTTGCACGCTCTGCAAGTTGCATGTACCTGCAAGTTTACTTGTAAACAAAAAAGGCTTGCAGGAGGAAAAAGTTGAGTTGTAATCATTTTCAAAAGCATAAAGTTTTTACAATAACTTGCACACAATCTATATATATATGTTTAATTATCCTTTTTAATAGCATACATTTTAATTATATTTTTATTTTTAATTAAGACCTTTCATTCAAATAATTTAGTTTAATTAACATATATTTTTGGATGAGTGATTCAAATATTAAGATTTTTAAATTAAATTATTAATGGTGATGTTCTAATTAGAGTGATTGAGTATGTTGATATTTTAGTTTTGGTGTTTAACAACAAACATTATTATTTGAATTCTTAGTTTCATATTATGATTTTTATATGTTAAGTTTTTTTGAGTATATGTCAAAATTTAGGATGTTTATGATTTTGATTATATTTTTAGTATATAGTTGATGTTGTTTGTACAATGTTGAATAAAAAATATATTAATATTTATTACTACCTCTATATTGTAAAAAGATTTTTCTCTTAATATATTTTTTTTTTTTTGAGTAACAACATTTATCATTTTTACTATAAATAATTATGCCCGAGTGTGACTTATGTTTTTAATATTTGAGAAAAATAATTAATATAATTTTTACTTTTTATATGAATAATAAGATTTTTTTTGTGATAATAAGTTTGTTTTACGTAAATTTTACTATTTGGGAAAAATAATTATAATTTTTTCCCATTAAGTTAATACATTTATGGCTATTAAAATTTTACTTTTTAATTACAAAAAAATATATTTGAATGTATATTATGTAAATTTTAATCTTTGAGAAATTTAATTATCAAAAGTGTATTGATTTTATTTTCCTGATAAAATAAATATTTATTATTTTTGATATTTATGTTATTTATTGCACAAGTTCATAATTTAATTAATTAAATAAAGTTAAGTAAAAATTATAATATACAAATTTATATTTAGTGGATATATTAAACATTATAACTTGAAGGGTGTATTAGACATTATATTAAAAATATTTTTGGATATTAATTAGTCAACCACACTAGAAGTAGTGAATGTTACATATTATAAACTAGAGGGGTGGTGAGTGTTATTATGATTATCTAGAGGGGTGTCAGTGTATTTTACTCTCTTTTTTTTATTACAGTGTGTATTTTTAACATCTCCTAGGGTAATTCACACTATAATCAAGTCTTGTTCCAATTTGTTATCATTTGTATTTGTAGTAACTACTTTGTTTGTTTAAGCAAGTGAGCACATACACGCTGCAGTGGTCTTGCACAGTGCTAGTTCTGTATAGGTTGTAAAAACTTGTACATGGTCTGAAATGAATTGCACACCTGCAAGTTTGCTTAAAAACTAAAAATGAGATTTAGGAGAAAGAGAAAATAATATTTCCTAATAACTATTAAATATCCTAAATCCCCACTATTAAATAAAAACAACTAATATAATATACTTACAAACTAATTTCTTTCCAAATATAAATAGAATTTTCAACTCCTTTTAACTCTGTGATCCCCATCAGCGTGTGTGTCAACTCCTAGCAATTCTAATTTGACTAATAGAATTTTCAACTCCTTTTAACTCTGTGATCCCCATCAGTGTGTATGTGCAACTCCTAGCAATTCTAATTTGACTCGACTGTAAAGATAAAGAGTAAATACAAAGTTAACTCTACTTCAGGAAATGCTAAATATATGTAATTCATCACTTACCAAAAAAAAAAGTGTGTTTATGTGGGTACTTCATGCACTACAAAAGATAATTGCAGTACTGCATCAATAAATATCAACCTCTACTTTGAAAGTTATTGCTTTAATGGAATGATCATCCTTTTGTAAATTATTTAATTTAAGCAATATAAAAACTAAGTCATGGCGTACTGATGCTGTATCAAGATGATGGTTTTACTTAATATAATGGTCTCCATATGATAAAATTTCTATCCAAAGAAAAAGAACTTTTGATTTTATAAACGTAGTGAACTTTATGGCATTAAGTGCATAATCTAAAATTTAATTTGGAATGTATTTATTTGCCTGCTCATATATTCGTTGTTCATGCTGAAATAAAATAACTTATGAACATTACTTTGCAGTTGTCACTGGCAAGCTAGGAGTTCAATGCTTGAGCTTGGCAAAACAGATCGTGAACACAATGATAGTATTTGGAATCTTTCGAACTGTCATGTGCTTGGGTGTAAACAGCACTGTAATGCTCCAGACACTTCTAAGAAAAAGCTATTTGAACTTCATGACATTTTTATGAGCTTACCTAGTGTGTCATCGAAGGGAGACCATGATTCTTCAAGAGTAAATCCGGTGGATTCTTGTAGATCTGGTCTATGGGTGGTGTCAGATGATGTTTTGATCAATATTTTAACTACACTTGGCCCTCTTGACCTTCTCAGAGTTTCTGCAACTTGTCACCATCTAAGATTCTTGGCTGCTTCGATTATGCCATGTATGAAACTTAAACTTTTCCCTCATCAACATGCAGCAGTTGAGTGGATGCTTCAGCGTGAGCGCAATTCTGAAGTCTTGCCACATCCTTTATACATCGATTTCTTAACTGAGGATGGGTTTCCTTTCTATGTAAATACGGTTTCTGGTGAAATAGTCACTAATACAAAACCCACATTTAGAGATTTCCATGGGGGAATGTTCTGTGATGAACCCGGACTAGGTAAGACTATAACTGCTCTTTCTCTGATTCTGAAGACACAAGGAACCCTAGCAGTTCTCCCAGATGGGGCACAAGTAATCTGGTGCTCACACAATGGTGATCAAAGATGTGGCTATTATGAGCTTAGCGCTGATAATGACACATGTGGTAAAGTGTTATCAAGTAAAAGGGTTGCTAGTCAAACAGCTCATGAGAGACAATTCTCTCTAGATAAATTTAGTTCAAGGGATAACTTGAATTGGTTCTCTGAAAGAGTCAAATTTGTGGATTCTGCTGTGGATATTGTAGGCTTAACGGAGTTACATCCTCATGAAGAGGTCGAATCACCTAAAGCTGCATATTCTACACCTGCAACATGTGTGGTTCGCTGCACTAGGAGCCGGAGTGGTGTCAAGAAAAATCTTCTGCATAAGTTTGCAACATCATCTCTATTTTCTACAGACATGAAGGCGAGAAAAAGCTCAAGAAAAAGAAGGCATTCATCAAATGGCCCAATATACAGCTCCCTAGAAAATGATCGTTTTTCAGGTGCATCATACAAGAGAAAAAGATGTAACAAGTTCACTGGAAAACATTCTGAATATAATGAGACTTGGATCCAGTGTGATGCTTGCAAAAAGTGGAGGAAGCTTGCCGAAGCAAGTGTAGCAGATGCTACCACAGCATGGTTTTGTAGTATGAACAGTGACTCTTTGCACCAGAGTTGCAATGTTCCAGAAGAATCTTGGGATTATTGCCAATCAATAACTAACTTGCCTGGATTTCACAGCAGAGAAACTTCTGGAGGAAAAGCGGAAAATGTTTCCTTTTTCATCAGCGTGCTCAAGGAGCACTATTCGTTGATAAATTCTGAAACCAAGAAGGCATTAACTTGGTTAGCTAAACTTTCACCTAACAAACTTTCAGAAATGGAAACAATTGGATTGTTGCATCCAGTCATGCAAACTCGAGTGGCATGCAGCGGAGTTGCCCATGAGTTTCACAGAGTATTTCAAGCATTTGGTCTCATAAAGAGGGAAGAACAGGGAACTACGAAGTGGTACTACCCCAGAACTCTTGCGAACTTGGTTTTTGATGTGGCTGCCCTAAGAATTGCTCTCTGTGAACCATTGGATTCATTGAGATTATATTTGTCAAAGGCTACTCTTGTTGTTGTTCCATCAAATCTAGTTGATCATTGGAACACTCAAATCCAAAAGCATGTCAAACCTGGTCAATTACGGGTTTTTATCTGGACCGACCATAAAAAGCCATGTGCGCACAATCTTGCCTGGGACTATGATGTTGTTATAACTACATTTAGTCGTTTGAGCAGTGAGTGGAGTCCTCGTAAGAGAAGTATATTGGTGCAAGTTCATTGGTTTAGAATTATTTTTGATGAAGGGCACACGCTTGGCTCGAGTCTTAACTTGACAAACAAATTGCAAATGTCTTTTTCATTGACTGCTAGAAATCGTTGGTTGTTAACGGGAACTCCAACTCCCAACACCCCGAACAGTCAACTGTCTCATCTTCAACCTATGCTTAAGTTCCTTCGCGAAGAAGTGTATGGAAAGAATCAGAAGTCATGGGAAAATGGTATTCTTAGACCATTTGAGGCAGAAATGGAAGAGGGTAGATCACATTTGTTGCAGTTACTTCATAGATGCATGATAAGTGCAAGAAAAGTAGATTTGCAGACAATTCCTCCTTGCATTAAGAAAGTGACATTTCTGAATTTTACTGAAGAACATGCGAGGAGTTACAATGAATTGGTAGTTACAGTGCGCCGCAATATATTAATGGCCGATTGGAATGATCCTTCTCATGTAGAGAGTTTACTGAACCCTAAGCAATGGAAGTTTCGAAGTAACACTATTAGAAATGTGAGGTTATCTTGCTGTGTTGCTGGTCATATTAGAGTAACTGATGCTGGGCAAGATATTCAGGAAACTATGGACATTCTAGTTGAAAATGGTCTCGATCCTATTTCAGAAGAGTATGCTTTTATAAGATATAATCTTCTATATGGTGGCAACTGTATGCGGTAAGATTTCACTATAAAGTTTGCATATACCATTTGATTTTCTCTCCGTTAGATTGTATTCTGATCCTTTTCTATTTTATAGGTGCCAAGAATGGTGTCGATTACCCGTCGTTGCACCATGCAGGCATCTCTTGTGCCTTGACTGTGTTGCTTTGAACAGTGAAAGCTGTACGTTTCCTGGATGTGGTAATTTATATGAGATGCAGACTCCCGAAATATTAACCCGTCCTGAAAATCCCAACCCCAAATGGCCTGTCCCAAAAGATCTGATCGAGTTACAGCCATCTTATAAACAGGCAGGTTTTTTTTATAAAAAAAATAAAGAAACAGGCAGGGTTTGTTAGAAGTATATCTTGAGTTTTATGTGGATTTCCTTTTGTTGTCTACTACATTTCATAATGGTTTTTGTGTAGGATGACTGGCATTCTGATTGGCAATCAACATCTAGCAGCAAAGTAACTTATCTTGTGCATAGGTTGAAAGAACTGCTGGAAGCTAATAGAAAGATTGGCTACTCCAGAGATGACGGTGTTGATGCAAAGGGACTTTATGAAACTAATGCTAGTGCTAAATGTAGCAATGAGTCTTATGAGATACCTCCAGAAAAAGTTATAATATTTTCTCAATTTCTTGAGCACATACATGTCATTGAACAGCAGGTAACACTTAAAATACTGCACACTTTAAATCTATGGTTATTGAATAGGTGATTACCTATAAAAGTTCATTTTCTTCTTCGCCAGTTAATGGTTGCCGACATCAAATTTGCCGGGATGTATAGTCCAATGCATTCTAGCAACAAGGTAAGAATCTGTTTTTTTTAAACCACCATCAAGAACTTATTTGTTGTTTTTTTAATGGTTAAACTCTTTCACTTTATTCAGATGAAATCACTGACGACCTTCCAGCATGATGCAAATTGCATAGCTCTACTGATGGATGGTAGCGCAGCATTAGGTCTTGACTTGAGCTTTGTAACACATGTATTTCTGATGGAACCAATCTGGGACAAAAGGTATCAAAAGCAAAGGTGTTTCTGATTAGAAATAGTTCAGAGAATCAAAATTAGGCAAATCTCTCTCTCTCTCTCTCTCTCTCTCTCTCTCTCTCTCTTCCATTATGTTAGAGGAAGCCTAGTTTTACATTATTGAACTCTTATTGCCAATTATCATTGTTAAGATTTTCTCTGAATAGATTGAAGCTCCATTAGTTTTGGTAGGAAGATTTCATCCAAACTACATTTAACAGTATATTTTATTGGAACCTGGTCAGCATGGAAGAGCAGGTGATAAGTCGTGCTCACAGGATGGGTGCTATGCATCCAATTCATGTTGAAACTTTGGCTATGAATGGTACAATTGAAGAGCAAATGTTGAAATTCTTACAGGTGCTGTGCTCTGTAACATGTTTATATCGCATTTTTACACTGTTTTTGGTAATAACTGATGTGAAGTTCTTTTTTAGGCTTGGTGCCATAAAATTAATAAATAATCTAGTTCAATATATATTTATTTATTCCACTAGTGACTAGCCACAGTCTGGCGATCTTGTAAGGCTGAAGCTTATACTTTTTACTGCATTGATATGTCAGCATAGTTAATATCAGAATGTTGAAGTGTTCTTGTGGTTTCATTGCTCTTGAACTATGCATCGTTTGAATTGTGTATGAGTGAAGAATCAATACCATAAGTATGACCTTTCCTGGTTCACATTTTTTGGGGCATATTCTACTGCCAAGTTACTTGGACTTTGCTATGCAAGTCCGGCCTTCAAGTGTTTTTAAATGCCTAGTTTATGTGTATAAAAAACACTTTTAACATTGATGCTACTCATTAGAAAAAATTAAATAAATAGAGAACACAGACACAGCCTTAAATTTGCATGAGACGAGGAAACTGTAAGAGTCACATACATTGACGAGACAACTGAAAAGCAAAGTAGAAGGAAATGATGTGTACACAAGAAAAGTTTGTTCATGCATGTATGTGCTATACAAGGAAATATATGCTGTATATTTTTCAAACTTCATTCTAGTAGTGATTAGACCAGAAGGTTGATACAAATCAAGTAAATATACACCATATATATTATCTGAGGTACTATCTTGCCATACTTCAGCTTTATCATTATTTCCTTTTGCTATGTTAAGGACTTTCTTTCAACCCATGATATGTGTCAGCTCTTGGACAATTTGAATTCTCTTTGATTGGTGTATCTTTATTCAGTTGTAGGATTATTGGATATGGATTTAAGGTAGTATTAGCTATGTAAGTCATGCATTAGGTATTGACTGAAAAATGTCTAGTGCTAAATCCCTGTCATGCATAAGGATTGTCTTAGAAGTGTTGGAGCCTGATATGTTCGACTCAGACATATATATATATATATATATATATATATATATATATATATATATATATATATATTGTCTAGAAGTTTCCATGATATTTTTCCAATATTCCTTTATCTCTACTAGGATGTAACTTTTTCTTTATTTTTTAAGTTTATTATTTATCATTTGTTTCTGTTGTTCAAAGTAGACCCTGTTTGACATGGGTTACCTTAAGTAAAATCTAAACCTGAACATCTTCCCGTAAGCAAAAATATATGTCTACTCGATACAATTCAGTTGTATTGAAGAATTTCTTATTAATCCAGTTATAGTTGTCTACAGTTATAGTTGTCTCCACTTATAGTTATCTACTCGATGCAAGTCAGCCTTCTATGCTGAGCATGTCCAATATCAGAAACTCTTTTAGAGGAGACAATCCATAAATAAAATTTATTTGACCCTAAATTAGATTTTAGTTATAATAATGATTTCCATTTTGACTCCAACTGATCCAAGTGTAGAAAATGGCACTCCATTTAGATTGCCAGATCTTGAGGTACAATTTTTTCTTGAGTTCCAGTGGGCTTGCTTTTGGATTGGAGAATTTGATACGTGTATGTAATTGCACTATTGCAGTATAATTATATGTATGACAAGCAAAATATACAAGAGTAATTGTTCCAAAATGGGTTGGCAACTTTCAGCTGTATTCTCTTGCCAGTTGTGATACATCATTATCCCAACCTGATAAGTTCATTTCTATCCCCATTTTGCTATGAGAAGTCAGAGCTCGTTCCGAAAAAAGGTCAAACAATTCACCTGTCTGTTTGACATGGTACTTTTTTCCTGTTTCTGAATTGTTAATTTCAGTTTCCAGAATCATTGTGCATCACATCTTGTTGGCTATTTTGTACCTGGCAATTTTTCCTGATTTAATTTGTTTCTAAAAGAGCTTCTACTTGCCAATTACTTCTTGTCAAACTCTCCTATTTCTTGCAGGATGCTGACGAGTGTAGAAGGCTTTTGAAAGAAGAATTTGGAAAGCATGATCGTGAGAGCGCCCGCGGAGCACGCCGGACTTTGCATGATTTTGCTGAGAGCAACTATTTAGCTCAGCTTAGCTTTGTGCGGACAGTCCTGAGACTTGAAGGTATATATGCTCAAACCTGATCGTATGTAGATGTATAAATGAATAATCCTGTAAAATTCATACTTCATTTAGTGTATGTGGAAATTACTTAAATAAACTCGTACCTTCACCTTTAAACCTGGTCGATTCTTTGGAATTTTCATCTGTAGTGATCTTAGTATTTTTTAAGTTAAAAGCACTTGTTTTGTCCTTGTAAGTTGGTGCTTATGCATTCATGAAACTCAAATTAATTTTATTGAAAGTAATATTAATCTTTTTGGCAGAATGCATTATGTCAGAGTGAAGCTATGATGGTAAGGCGAGGAGTTTTGAATGCTTAATTTTTTTACTGTATGTTTAATAACAATAAAAAAATCCTAAATTTTGCTGCATATGAGTAGGATGGGATTTGCGGAGAGGGTTTAGGGAAGGGATTTGGAGGAAGAAACTAGGGAAAATGGGGAGGAGAACTAGGAGAAGAACTATGTTCAAAGGCCACATTGGCACAATGCCTTATATTTCAAACCAATATTCAACAATGGGGATTCCATCACTTTACATAGAACATAGAAACACTAATTCTATTCTACTTTAGAAAAATTACTGCTGTAAATAAAAGATATATTGTTATTACCTAATTTAAATAACCTAGTATAAATAATTTACTCAAATACTTCACACCTTCTAAACCCTGCTATTTGTGAGAGTCTTGTGCATGACCTTCCCAATATCATGTCCAATCATGCATGAATAAGATATTCAGTTTTGAGGGGAAAATGACAAAACAGAATACTAATTTTATTTACCTGTGAATAATTGAAAACCATATGGAGCACTATGTCACCCAGCCTTGGTGAGTTGAGAACAAAGGTGTGTAATGGAGAGAGGAAAACAAGAAAACGGGTCAACTCACTGGAGAAGAGGGCAAAGTAATAATGAAAAGAGTATAATTTATCCGGATTAATTTTGAGCCAATCATTCTAGTCTCAAGACAAGTAGATGAACAAGATTATAGTCTGTCTGGAGGGGAGCTGGTCAACTGGAAAGCAGCCAGTTTCGGCATTGTTGATGTTAAAAATATGGCAAATAAACTTTTATAAAGGCTCCTAGGGTGTTGGAGAAAAGACATAACCAATTTAAAGTTGAAAACTTCCGCGTTGACTCTCTACCTTCACTAGATCATGCTGAGGTGTTCCAAAATTGTTATATATTTATATACCATTTGCTGAGGGAAAATCTCTCTTAATGTGGACAACAGCATTCATCTAGCAAAATTTAAGTAAACTTGTTGAACTAGGAAGTTTCTTTGTGGTAATGTAAAAGGTTATTCCTGTCTGTGTACCCTGTTTATCGATTTAATTTGATGATGACAATGGAATTCACAAGTTTGTTAATAAGATTGTTTGGTACCACATTTTTCATTTAATTTTTGCACTGCACGGCTTATCATTAGCTGGTGAAATAACTTTAATCAGTTGCATTATAATCAGGATATATATTTTGTAAAGAAGAACCAACTGAATTACAGTCTTCAATTCATAGTCCAATCTCCATTCAAAGTAATGAACTTTTTAATGTAAAAGTTCATGCCATATCTGTCCTCTATAACTACTACTTTATGGAGCAGAGTAAAAGAGTATATGTTAATTTTTATTGTGAAAAAAGGGGATTTTTTGGGACATCATGAGATTGGTAGCTTCATCATACGAATGGACTTCATTCTGAAACAACTATAAGTGAAGGAAATTAAATTGTCATGTCAGGCATCAGCATTTATCAAATTTGTCATTGTCTAGCCATTTGTTTCCTATTTGGCGCTGCTGAGTTTCAAGTTTTTTTTTTGTGTGTTAAACTCGTCCCGTCTTACAGGGATATGACTCTGCACAATAACTTCTGAGTGTTTTTTTATGTACCCTGTACAGTTCTCATCCAACAATGGTACTTCCTTGCCTGATCTTGTTAATACTTATTTCTTCTTAAGTTGTTTATGCGAATTCAAACTAATCCAGTTTTGCATGGACTCGGTGAAAGGGCTTTTGACTTGATTGCTCTTCAAAATTCTACTGTATCATGCATATAGATTTGGGCAAAGAGCTTTTGGCAGTTATTTTGGTGGCATGATCAGCTCGCTCTCAAGCACTCTAGCTTTTAACGTATGGTCATTTTTGGCTGCATCTGAGATCTCAAAACAAGTTCTGAGATGTATTGCTGAACAACATCTTGATGCAAATAATGTCAAATCGCAGCCATATCCATTTTTGAATGCCCATCTAGTTAGTTTTTGACATGTTGCTATAGTTTGTTCTTTTAGTAGTGCTAGTTTAGATCCTTCATGTTGAATGTAATTAAACGGTGAACCATTTTGAAGGTTCCGCACTGATTTTCATTTTTTGGCACTCTGGCATATAATTAAAAGAATAATTTGAAATTACTCTCTTATTGGACTTCTTTTTATCATCCTTTTCTTTTTTATAACAAGGACGAATCTTTTTGATTTGCAGTTGGCACCCCGGCTAGAATCTGTACACCAAAAGTTGGATTGCAAAGTTTGGGATGCCTAGAACCTGATTCTAGGCAATTGCAAATGGACTGTTAAAAACAATTTTGCATTTCATATAAATCCAACTCTGCTATACATTTCATATAGCGAGGGTTGGATTTGCAACTCTCTGCTATAGTATTATGCAAATCTAACTATCTAATTATATTCTATATAAAATGTAACTTGTTTTTATAGATTGTCAGATGGATTGCCCAATTGCAAGCGTAGATCCCAATGTTTGGCGGAGGAGCGTCATTGTGGAATTGTGGAATAAAATTAAACATTAACTGGTAGAATTGTTTTATTACCCCTCTGCCTAGATCCCAAAGTTTGGCTGAGCGTCATTGTGGAATAAAATTAAATATCAACTGGTAGAATTGTTTTAGTACTCCTTCTGTTTATTATTATAAGATCAATTTAAGATATATTTAAAATATTGATCTATTTAATTTTAATCAATCTGATGATGAATATTTTAAACTATTTAAAAAGTATTATTTATTATAAATTTTATTATTTTATAATTTGTAATGAGTCATCTCTTAATTTTTAGTTTGAAAATATTTCAAATTAACTTTTAAAAGTTAATATTGGTCTTATAATTTAGAAGAGTATTATATTTTGTAAATAATTTTTTACCATCTCATACCATGATAAATTTGTAAAATAAAAATTAAACACCAACTGGTATTGTTTTAGTATTATCTTTTGTAAAAAAATATATATAATAAAATAAAAGATACCATCATATACTATGATAATTTTAAGTTAAAATATAAACTAAAATTTAAATTTAAAACGCATTTAACTCGTACCACCTGGGAAGTTTTCAAGTTTACCAAATGTGACTAAATATTGAGATGCTATTCCACGCTCGAACAATAATCTTAAATTTAATCTATTTTTTCATCTCAATACCACTTGGTCCCTTGTGATTTAGTAACTGGTAAATGTATAAGTTTATTTATATTTTGTCCTTGTAATATACACAGAATTCTTAACATTCATATAAAGCTATTTTATGTTTGTTTGTAAGACAGCAAAATGATGGATAAAATAAGACTTTTTACAAATTTATTATAAAAAATCTATAAACCATGTCATTTAATACCTCTTTTTGAGTATTATATACTACCACATTTCTACTTGGGTTATAATCCCTTATTCAATAATCTTAAAAATAACAAAATATATTTCATAAAATTAATAGCCAAAGTGATAATAATTTAGTAAATAGTTCCATCCCATGTTCCTATCTATTAATTTTAGTAACAAACGTAGCCTAAAAAAATTATTGTAAGCGACCGATTTCAAAAAGTAAGACTTAACATCAACTTTTTGCATCCTATTTAACTTTTCGTCGATACATTCTATATCTATATTATTTGACAAAAATTATAGGACATCAACTTATTGCCAAATGCAGAGCAATTCATGGTAGTTGTCCAGCACATAGAAATTAACACAAGTCTTATCTAATCTGCTCTCTGTAACAAATAATTACTCTGATATTACCAACTCCAGGTTCTAAAAATCAACAAATGTTGTGTATAATATAATGATGGGTATAATGTAAAATCCATATATCCAAAATCCAAACAGTGTTCCCATCCATAATAGGGAAAACAAAAAGAGAAAGAAAAGCACAGTTTAGCTTGCATGAGGCTTCTTCTCGAACTATCCAAGTTCCAACTGAACACTGCAACATCCGCAATCAAATTTGCTTCATTTCACCCTTTTTCGTTGTTGCCGTGTTGTTACCTAATGGAGAATTTGTATATTGGTTTGTACCTATTTAGCACAACAAATCTTTTCATTATGCTAGTGGAGCTGTTGAACTATACCGTCTTCAAAGCCTGAAAGTAACCATTTAAAGTGTCCATTACCTACTTATATAAATATTCATAGTGTACATAAATGAGAAAAAAGAAGGTGCCAAGTCCCTAAAAATACACTTCTAGTGAGATGATAAAATGGCATGAATACCCTTAGTGGATGAGTTTTTATTTTTTATAGCCGTAGTATTTATCAAGTCCCCCACCTCCCTTAACCCCTGTATTATATACATATAAATGTGTGTGCGTGCAGGTACAATTCGATTACTACATATATAAATGGATTCAATAAAGAGTTGGCATCCTAAATCACAGTTGCATAAAATGGATTACCAAACTCATAAGATGACCCCTTCAGCATTGTTAAGAGCTTTCTTTGCAATCTTGAATTTTTCAGTAAATGATTTTTGGCAGCTCACTAGATACTTTCGAATGAAAAACTCAATTCCACTGCGCAGTGTTTCATATTCGGGGGTAACAGCTATACGCGTGAACATGTTCCAAATGATCCTATCTGGATGCTCAAAGATGGCTTCAAATAGCATTCTAAAATGCATAATTCTTTTTGCGGTGAGCTGTGTGGTGTCATTCAGATCAACAACCTTCAGGACTGCAAGGGAGATGCTATAAGAGGCAAGCATCTCTGAGACAAACTTTGATAGATGCATCGATCTCACCAACTGCATCGACTCCAGTTCTTTGAAATGATCCCATAGGCAGTACTGTTGAAGAATCAGAAACTAAGTAGGTAAATAAAAAGGCAAAATAATATCAGAGCCAACCCAGAGAGAGAGAGAGAGAGAGAAAAAAGCTGAGAGGAAAACTGAGCTTTTCTCTTATCGAATAAGATAACACACAAAAGAAAATGAATATATGCTAGCACTGAACTGTCTGGTTGCCACGTCTACTCAGCTATTGCTTGGTGTGCAGTTCGGGTGGAGGCCTAGTTTTTTTTATTAATAACCATCAAATCTGGCCTTCTCATCACTAAAGAACTGAGTATTGCCCAAGTTACTGTGCTATCGGATTCTAGGTCAGCCATTTCAAACCTCATTTCTGAGTATGGATGAAATAATTCAATTATGGTTACCATTTCTTTTCTTTCTATTATGTCTTTCGTAGACGTGCAAAGCCACCAGAGAACATATTGTTTACCTAGGCATAGGTTATAGGTAGTAGAAACTTATTTTGCAAAGAAATGTTTTTCTAAAAAAAATAACTGAAATAATTTAGTGAGATTAAAAGAGAGTACAAATATATAGAGGACAAGGAGTCCAGTCACCCTATGACGAGGAATAAAAAACAAAAACTCAAAAACAGCTTTCCAATCTCCACAAAGTTCAGAGATTAGTACGCTAAAGGCACCTATAGCAGAGATTCGTAAATAAGTAAAGAAAACGATCTTTATCATGCAACATTAGAGTTAAAGAAAAATAGTCATCTCTGAAAAGGCTACCATTACGTTCAATCTTAAGTCCAACTTTCAATAAAACATAAAAGACTGCAAATTCCAAAACTTCATAACATCCTTCCTTTCTAAACCGCGCCGGGGGGTTGGAGGGTTTACACCTACTCTTCCCTAAACACTCCAAAATAGAGATCCACAAATCCTTTAGAGCTAGACAGATCTCCACAACACCACTAATCTTTCAGCAGGAGTATATTTATGCACTTTCTCATGAGTAGAATGCACAAAATAAATAAGCGAGTCTCACCATTCTACATGAAATAGAGCCTTGTGGTTTTGCAAAGCAATGCCTCAACAATGATTCCACAAACTTTTTATTACTTTATTTTCTACGATTAGTGTACCAACTACCAAGACCAACTGCAAATTTGGCAAGTTAATAAATCCATATTGCCATAAAATACTAGATATATAACAAGTCCAGGATCATTGTGGCTTCATTTCAAAAATCATTTTAAGTTATGTAGTGATTTTATAAATTTCATTATAATAATTACTTAACCCTAAATACCTGCTTGTTAGCTTTCAAAGCCATCCTGGTTTAGCGAGGGACTAGGGGTCTATCGCAGCAATGAATTTAGGGTAGGTCTTCCTCCCCCACAAGGTGTGAAGCAATCTCATACTAAACTAAGTTTTTGGAATTACAAATTGTTATGACAAGCAAACACAATAAATCAACGCAGAAAGATAAAGACAATAACACAGGGTTTTACGTGAAAACCCAAATCGAGAAAAAACCACGGAGAAGACGGAAGAAATCCACTAAATAAATATTTGAGTACAAGATAAAAAAAGAGAACTATGAAAATTCTTAGAATGTTTCTAAATCTCTCTGAATGTATCTGAATTGTATGTTCTCCAAAATCCTAACACCTATATTTATAGGCCATACAAAAACCCATAATCAAACGGGATTAGAAATACTAAATTGAGTATAGCTAGAAAAGACAATTTTCCTAAACCAAAACCAATGCTCTAAAAGGCACTAGGCGGGCGGCGGGCGGCCTAGGCGGAATTTTTTATTTTAAACCAATTTTAATATTTTATCTTACATTTATCCAAACGAAACAATAATATAAAGCAAAACAATCTATAATAAAGATAATAAAGGTTTATGCTTAAAGTTCAAACACATATCCATATTGCTAATGTCAAAGTTCAAACACAAACATGCAATTCTTCAAAGTTCAAACATATTTTTAATGTATTAGTTTTATTCATAAACAAGATTGCTATTAAATAATAAAATTTAAAATTTCAAAATTTAATTCAATATTAAAACTTAAGAAACTAAACATAAATTTAAGAATTATATTGAATTAAACTTTATATTACAATTGCGTCATCATTTATATAATTTGAAGTTGGTACAAGTTCAAAAAATTATAACTATAATAAAATTATCCATTTTGACTTGATATTGTTCACTTCTTGTTGTGATTTGATATGCTACAACTTGTATTATGAATATGGTAAATCATTAGAAAAATAAATATATCAAGATCTGGTTAGGGTAGTTATTAAAATAAAAAAAACCTCTCCGCCTAGATTATGCTTAGGCCCCGCCTAATTTTATAGTGGGATTTGGGCCTAGGTAAGGCTAAGGAGGCCTAAGCGCCTAAAGTGGCGGCGCCATGGGGTAGAGCCTAAGCTAAAGCGGACCTAGTGAAATTTTAGAACATTGACCAAAACAGATTCTAAATAATACCTAAATCCAAATCCAATAAGGATTCAAGTTATACCCAACACAAATGTTGAAGTTGGCTTCATATTTGGATGACTCATCTTTCTTTGTCAAAGATTTGCAAGATTTTGCAATCTTGTTTTCAATCCTTTTTTTTATCCTTGGCAGATTTTGGTAGATACTAGTGTGTGTGTGTGTGTATATATATATATATATATACACACACACATATGAGTGATGTGGCGGTAGAACTTGGTAAAAAAAAGGATAATTGTCCTTTGTCCTTTTGAAAACTATATGTATATACACACATATGAGTGATGTGGCGGTAGAACTTGGTAAAAAAAAGGATAATTGTCCTTTGTCCTTTTGAAAACTATATGTATCTATATAGTCCAAGGCTGGCATATGAAGAACTCAACCCACCAACATCAAAGAGTAACCAAGCCGAGAATTAGAGAGAGAGAGAGAAAATAATAAGTGTTTATTTTCTCAAATAGAAAAGCTTGTATTCTTAAATATTTTTTCACAGTGAATTTCAGAAAGCTCTCCCTGTGGTTTTTCCCAACTGGGTTTTTCACGTAAAATTTTTGTGTCATTATTTTTATCTCATACAGTAGTGTGTTATCTCAGTGTGTGTTTGTGCGCATGATTTCCCAACAACAAATACTCTATAATGATAGAATAGTTTTAAGAATAAATTATGCCAACGAAGTTGTAAGTATCAATCTTGATTATCTATAAATGCTGCAAGAGCACTAACCATGTATTAAGCTAATTCTGTGAAGTAACATGTTGTATTACTGCCTTCAACGACAAAACAAAACCATACCCATACCAAACTATTGCCAAGTCTAATGGTGTTAAAAGGATATGCAATTATATTACAACAGAACACCAAAATCTGGTAGAAGTAATTTTGCTATGAACAAAAGAGTGGACAAAATAAACTTCAGAATATATTCTTTTTTATTAATCAGAATAATATTTACGAACTATAAAATTTAACTAGTGAGAAAGAAGATCTCCAGAATATTGTCAATTTTATTTATAAAGTTCTACCCTGTTTGTAGCTATTCTTTAAGACGTTCCAAATTCGTTAGTTACTCAAATTACTAATTTTGTGCAGGCAATAAATAAGGTTAAAAATTATAAAAATGTACTTTGAGCTCCAAATTTAAGGTATAATAATTCTGAATCTCTCCTGTTCAGCTATACTCATTTCATTTCATGTACTATTCTTCTCAATTTGCACGAAAATTGTCTATTTGTGAGTTAATTCAGGCTCAACCTGATGAAGTCTACATCCGAAATCTTTCCTCTCCTTTTTATTGCACTTTCTCAATGCCTTACTATATGGAAAAATAAAAGTAAAAGAACTCCAAATGCAATTAAAAGGCGGATGTTTTGTTTCCTTTTTGGATCTCGTGTTTCTTTTTCAATTCAATATAGAAATATGTTCCTCAATTCAAATTAAGTCCCATGAAAATATTCAAACACATTGCACCTACTGCTAAAGGCTGTGACGTTTACTATTTCATGCTCTTTCTCATTATAAACTTCTCTCCTTTTACTGAGAAAGTTCATTATCATAAACCTCTCCTTTTATTGAGAAAGTTCATCCCCGTAAACTTCTATAAGTTTAACAAAAATGAATATAGTAATGCTTCATATATAGTAAAGCATGAAAAAAGTTTCAATCCTACTATTGATGTATTATATTACCTGTAATGTGAACTTGTGGTTTTTGTCATGGCTACACAACTTGGAAGCAAGAACACAATAGTACTAATAACTCGCATGATCTCTCTATCCTACAAATGAGAACATGAAAAAGTATTTAAGATGGAGACAATATTAGAAGGGGGAGGGAAAAGTAAAAAAGGAAACAATGGACTTTTACCTGCTTCCCTGGTAAATCCAACCTAAGGAGTTTTTCAAAAGTGTCGACATAGTCCTCCCCACTCGTGATTATACAAAAGATTGCCCTTCTTGCATCTGTATTCATCCTTTGTGTGGCAGCAAGCTGCAGCATCTTCTGAGTTTCAGGAATCTCCATGTCAATTTTAGTAGCAACCTCTTCAATATCGCCTCTACCCAAAGCCCTATCCCCAGACAGCCACCATTGACCTTTCTTATCAGGATCGAGAAGCTTGCTCCATTTCAGCCCGCGAATTAGAATTTTGTCTACTGTCAACTGCAAGTAATGATCAAATATTAGAAAAGGAACAGAGTAGATATACATTCAAAGCACAACTGAACAAGATAAATATAATAATCAGAGAGATGATAAAAAAAATTGTCTAAAAATACATGATGTATGATTTAATATTTAGGGGAGCGAGGGATTTCCCAAGTATCAGACAATGGTGACAGATGATATAGGCAAGGTCTCATTTCACTTCAAGTTACTAGGAATTCACGAAAGAAACAAATTCATCATGCTGCTTTTGCTCGGCTTCTCAGTTGCTTCTGATAATAAGATTATATAGCATACTTCCTTTTCTTTTTGCCTTATCTTCTTCTGATTCTTCAATTATTTATTGTAAAATTGTTTCAAAGCAATTAACAGCATTTCCATGAATCCTTGGACAAAAGGGTAGGTAGAGAGGTAAGATGTAGTCTTGTAGATTGTGTTGAAGAAAATTTAAAAAAATAGCACATGAATCTACATGTCTTGATCTCACCAAGAGCAACCAGGACATCAATACATGGATATAACAGACACGCTACACGGAAATGATTATACATGAGATGTTCAGAGGCAGAACGGGATCTTGGATCAGGATAAAATAAAATATTTAACATATATAATAAACCAGACTTGTGTTGATTTTAAACATGACATATAGAAGTTAAGTCGAATATAGATTATGTTACTATTGCTTGCATTCACGCCTTCTCATACTATAAGGGATGAAAGAGATGATTAAAAATCTACTTTAATTACTTCTGAAGGCAATTAAATCTATATTGGTAAAAGGTTTCTAAATTTGACCTTAGATAAGCTATTTAAGGTCACATTAGATACTGAGATACGATGTGATTTTGATCTAAACGGATGCAAAGAACATGTAAAAATATTTCACTATGTAAATTTTTGTTTTATTTTAGGTTGTGGAGCACCATTATTATAACAGTGTAAGATAAGTATGTTTGCTCAGATTTGATTGTTTTTTATTATTATAAAGTCGTAGACACATATCACTAATTTATATGAAAATCCACCTGTTCTCATATTTTGCACACTCTTTGCACCCGTAAGGTTGAATTCTTAAGTTAATATCAAAATTACATCATATCTGAAGTGACCATAGTCCATAGATAAGTTAGCTAAGGTCAACCTCAAAAACCATTTACTTAATTTATATTGAATAAAAATGCCCAACAAAAAAAGGTCCAACAGCTGGTGGCCCAAATGTATCAAGACTTGCCATGTTAAGAGCAAAATAAATCAACACATCCAAGCATAAAGCACAATGGAATATACAAAAGAGAAACCAAAGCTATCACCTAATAAATATTTAATTATAATAATAATTGGACGGACTGGTTCCACCAAACTCCTAGGGTATCTAAAACCATGCACGGATGATGACCAGGGGTGGCACTGAAAAGTCACTGGGAAGACTGGGAAGTTGATTTGCCAAAAGAAAATGAGGGTTAAATAATACATAAGAATTTAACCAAATTGGAACCATCTAATATCCTATCTTTTCATAGAGTCAAAAAATTTATTTTTATTACAACCGGGCTTTCTACAAATTATACCAATGAAAGTGAAAAAATAATAGATACAATCGCCTTACTATGAACCAAAAGGCTCCAACATGTATCTGCCATCCAATTTCTGTGTTACACATATTCCATATAGCACCCAGAAAAAAAATAAATACTCCAACCAATGGATGTCTAATTATGTATAAATTTAAAAAAAAACTCTGGCTTTCTACATAGCTGCTGCAAGGCAACTAAGCACACATGTCACGTGGCAACACCTAACTAGGTGGGGTAGGGTTCATTAACTTTGGTACAGTTCACGCCTTTATCCAATGCATGAGAAAATAAAATATGATCAAAATATTTTAATAAGTACATGTTAACTAGCACAACCTTTTGAAGCCACTCCTTTATCCTGGTATGCTGCACAGTCTCCTCTTTAGGCCTTTTTCTGTTGTTCTTAATATCGCATATGGTTTCAAGCATGAACTCCATCTGCCAGTACAACAAGTAAGAAAGTTGTTGAAAAGGAAACGCTCAAAAGCAGCACCAATGGTTAAAGAATTCATAGAAGGTATACTCTTTTGACACTCATGTTTGCCTGGCCATGTTCAGATGAGGACTTCAAATCATTCACCCTATTCTGTACACTAAGAATAAAGTTCTTCATATCAGTAGGATCATCACTCAGTTTCATGCCACAACCTGTCACAGCTAAAAACAGTTATTTACAGACAAAATCTTATAAGTGACATACTAAAAAATGGTGTCAATATGCCATGATAGAATTCTGATGCCACTACATATAAAGTTACAGGAAACCGCATCTGCCCTTCTGTCTCTTGGTTACATAGAGGCTTCAAATTCCCAAGGATATGCAATTTGCATTTCCTTTGGTAGTTATAATATCGGTGTCAATGCTGACTATAAATAGTAGCACAGTAAACACAGGCAAAATTTAGAATTTAGTATCTGAAGTGACTTACATTGTAAAATTATCAAGATGGTGGAAACATCAACCTCCGTCAACCGTTTGCTCAGCATTATCAGAAAATCATATATCAAATCACTGAAAAGTATCAAATGTATAACTGCATTAAAAAAGAGTTGCCAGAACCAGGGGCTAAGCTACTTGTTAGCCAGTGGGGTCAATTGCACCCACTGGATTTTTTATTTTTTTTAATATATGATAAATAGATTTTTTTGTGGGTTAGAAGAGTCAATTGCACCCACTGAAATTGGGTATTACCCTTTACTCTTTTATTCATGCCAGATGCCCTCATACACAAACACATTTAACTTCATCTCGCTTTTTCGCTAAGAGAGTGAGAGTGAGAGTTAGAGTTAGAGAGTGGAAGTGTGGAACAGCCAAACAAGGTCTTGTTCGCTGATGCCTATGCCTCCCAGGCTCCCAAGTCCCATCACTTCAAAGCTTATTCCGCCCATCCATCATCAGGTTGCTACATTGTTTTTATTTATTTATATGTGATTTTAATTGATTGAACTTGAGTTTTAGTACTAACATTTTGTTCTTCACGGAAAGTGAATTAGAGTTAGCGAGACATGGACTGAAGCTACTGAAAAGAAATCCTTCATCATTCACGCCTTGTCTTGACGGACGAAACATCAGGCCATCACCACCTCTTCGGCTCTTCCCCAAGACCCCAACCCCAAAGCCATCTATCACCTGGTAAAATTTATGTTTTTAGGGTTTTTCATAATCATATGTTTTATGTGTAAATATCAAATTGTTGTATGATGTGAATTCCTGATAGTTTTTATATTTTGAGAGGGTAACTGGGTAAGGAATAATAGTAGAATTATAATTGGGGGTTTTCCTTGATTTTTTGTCTAATTGGGTTTTTTGTTTGTTTTGTCCGTCACTCTGAGATAGTAGAATATCAAATTTATGCTCTGTTTGCATTTTGCTCTATTGCCATTATTATTGATGCATTATTCTTGAAGATTTTGTTTAGCCTACATTTGGGAATTATTTTTTCTGTTCTTATCCCAACTTCTTTTATCAGACAAGTGCTTGAAAATAGATAGCAACTACTATGGACAAATTTGTACTCAAAAAAGCTTCTGCATTTGAAGGATCATATTCTAACAAAAATCAGAAAAAGGATGATGATAAAGTAGATTTGGGAAATCTTGAAGCAGACCCCGAGTTGCGAAAGAAAATATCAAAGTATCATCCTAATATTCAAGATGAAGTAAGAAGAGCATTCATGCTAAAGGGTCCTTGTCAGCCGCTCAAACATAACTTCCCACAGACACAAATTGGGAGCTACTTACGTAGATTTAATCCTTCTTGGTTTAAAGAATATGGAAATTGGTTGGAGTATAGCATAGCTATTGATGCAGCATTTTGCTTATGTTGCTATCTATTTAGGCAGGACACTGGAAAACAAGCGGGTGGTGATTCTTTCAGTACTAACGGGTTCACAACATGGAGCAAAAAAGAGAGATTTGATATTCATGTTGGAGGGCCTAATAGTGCTCATAACCAAGCTTGGAGTAAATGTCAAGATCTGATGAAACCAAAGCAAAACATTCAAAATGTTTTTATTAAACAATCTGAACAAACGAGACTTGAATATCGAATTCGCTTAAATGCATCAGTTGATTGCATAAGATTTCTTTTGCGTCAAGGGTTATCCTTTCGTGGTCATGATGAAGATGAGGATTCAAGTAATAGAGGAAATTTCTTACAGCTTCTACAATTTCTTACTGATCACAATGAAAGTATCAACAATGTTGTGTTGCAAAATGCTCCAAAAAATCTGAAATTGGTGTCGAGTGATATTCAGAAAGATATTATAAACTGTGTTGCATTAGAAACTACCATTGCTATCATTAGTGATATTGGAGATGATGTGTTTGCAATATTAGTTGATGAGTCACGTGATATTTCAATCAAAGAACAGATGGCCATAGCTTTACGCTATGTGGATAGAAAGGGATGTGTTGTTGAACGTTTTGTTGGTATAATTCATGTTACTAGTACTACTGTTTCATTGCTTAAAGAAGCAATTGAGACCTTTTTCCCAAGTCACGGACTGAGTTTATCAAGAATACGTGGTCAAGGGTACGATGGAGCCAGTAACATGCGAAGTGAATTTAATGGTCTCAAAACTTTAATTATGAATGAGAATCCGTTTGCATTTTATGTCCATTGTTTTGCTCATCAACTCTAATTAACTATTGTAGCTGTTGCTAGTAAGCATAAACACATTGCTTGGTTTTTTAACAAGGTTTCTGAGTTGTTAAATGTGGTTGGAGCATCATGCAAGCGCCGAGATAGTCTTCGAGAGAAAGAAGCTACTAGAGTCGGGGAAGCATTGATGAATAATGAACTTCAAAGTGAAAAAGGCTTACATCAAGAAACTAATCTTAAACGGGCAAGCGACACACGTTGGGGATCACATTATGAGACACTTTTGAACTTGATTCTTATGTTCTCCTCAGTGATTGATGTACTTGAGGTTTCAGATGATGGTTTGGTATACCAACAAAAAGGTATTGCTTTTGGTTTATTAGAGTCATTGCAATCATTTGGTTTTGCATTTGATCTAATATTGATGAGAGTTGGGAATAACAAATGAATTATGACAAGCATTGCAAAGAAAGGATCAAGACATTATAAATGCTATGGAATTAGTTAAAGTGGCTAAGCAACTATTGAAGGCTATGAGAGATGAAGGATGGGAGAAACTATTTGATGAAGTTTGTTTATTTTGCAACAAACACAAAATTAACATTATAGATATGAATGCTTTATAGTTTATTCCATGGGAGATCAAGTCGAAAATCTCAAGGTATTACGAATTTTCACCATTATTATGTTGAGATATTTTGTACTGTTTTGGATTGGCAACTTCAAGAATTAAATGATCGTTTTACGGAAGCAAGTACCGACTTGTTTTTATCAGTGGCATGCTTAAATCCTAATAATTGTTTCGCTAGTTTTGATGAGGACAAATTGATTCATCTCGCTAGCTTTTATTTGAATGACTTTTCTCCAATAGATCTTATGAAACTTGATAGTCAACTAGATAATTACATTTCTGATATGCGGACAAATCAAGAGTTTTTGAAAGTTCAAGGGATTAGCGGTCTTGCAAGAAAGCTCGTAGGTACTAAGAAACATATCATATTTCCTTTGGTATATCGGCTTCTAAAGTTGGTATTAATCTTACATTGCTATGCATCTCTTGATTAAAAGAGTCACGATGAAGATAATTAAGAGTAGGTTGCGCAATTCCATGGAAGATCAACTGATGAATGATTGCTTGATTACATACATCGAGAAGGATGTATTTGATTGCATTGACAATGAAAGTATTATGCAACGATTTCAATGAATGAAAACGCGCAGAGGACAATTGTAATTGTTATATTATACTAGTTATTTTTTGTGTATAAATTTGATGGCTACAACAATAACATATATTATATATTTTTAGTTATATATTTAAGTCGTTTTTTGTTACTATAATTATCAATTTTGATTTATTGTTTGATACTCTAATAATCGCCCCAAATGTCAACAATTCCTTGCTTCGCACTGACCAGAACAGACTAAAAGTTGAACAATATGGTAACTGACAAACTCAATTAAGAGCCTTGTTGTGACTACTTGGGATGGACTAAGACATACAGTATGCTATCTGCTCAATTCTTGACAGCTATTTTATTAGTGGCGTGAAACTAACATCACACAACTGCCTGGTGTTAACAATTATAATAGCCGTAGTGGTTATGTATGCCCATCATAAAAATATGTTGATTTTTTAACCTCCTTCCCCCATTAGATTAATCACAGCACAGGCATATGGAGATTAAATAAAGTTCCCACCTTGAGCAAACTCCAAAGATGTACAAATAGGAGAACAGAAGAATCAGATTTCGCATGGAAAGATTGTCCTCTTTCAGGTACTCATCCTGATATAACACACAAACCATTAATCTCAGTTATAGTCTGATGATGCAGAAACACAAACCAGAGAGTTACTAAATAAATAAACAAATTAGACCAAAATAGCATAAGCAATTGTTTGCACAAGCTCAGCTTAATTCCATATTAACGGATAGTAAATATCAGATGAATCATCATCAACTAAATATTTTTAATAGTATAATTGTTGAATTATTTTTTAAAGTAATTCACCTCAAAAGATTTAGCAAGTGAAGCAAGAAGCTTTGCACCAAAGTCGATCCCAACCATACAAGATGTGCCAGCAACAAAAGCTGCATAAACAGCGGCATACCTGGAGATAAGTCATGTACAAAAACTGTCAAGTGAATATAAAACCATGACTCCAAGAAAAGAATACTAAAGCAATCAAAGGAAGTAGAACCTACTCACCATCAAATGTTTTTTTTACCAAAAGAACAAATTCAAATTTAATAAGAAAACACAAGACCAAGTATGGGATAAGTTCACAAATCACAAATATAATTAGTGGTGTTCAACCAGAAATGGTCACAATCATACAATCCTACAATCAGGATGTCCCGATGATTGATATTATATGCTTATGCACAATCACACAAATTGATATTATATGTTTATGCATAATCATACAAATTGGAAGCCAGAAGCTTAACCTTTGTAACACAAAAATGTATTGATCACACACAATATGTTATTCGCTCTTGCGCACAATTACCCAAACAATCAGGGCCCATACAGTAATGATTGCATACATATACACGCACACCTATACACATCATAGTTGTTACGGCGACGCCAAGGCGTCATGTTGCTGCTGCCGCACCAAGTCGAGTGGTCACCTTGCTGCATCGGCAACATAAGAACAACTTTGATTTAAGCAGATCTAAGTCGCGATAAGCCATCAGCAACATCAAAACAATGAAAGAAGAAGAAAAACAAAACAGCTCTAAGCATATCTAAGCAAAAGAAAGAAGAAGTCGCGATGTGTTCTGATAGAAGAAGTCGTGATGTTTTTTCTTATTTGTCTTTGTCGACTGCTTCCATTAATGTACGAAGGGAAATAAAACTCCCGTTGGTATCATCTTGGCAAAATTTCATTAACATCCCCCATAGTTTGGTAATCTATCAAGTCCAACCCTTAAGTTTTGTACTTCACAAATTTTACCCTGTTTGTGGATTTGTATTTCAGGTAGGTCCCTGTAATTTTTTTATTTAAAAAAACACACAGGTGTTACAAGTTTTTTTATAGGTACTGATATAATTGCGTTTTTAAAGTTACTCAGTAAATATGTTTGGGTTTTAATGTATATAAAATTTCATTTTTCAATGTGATTTTAAAGTAAAATAAATAATATATAAAGTGTACACCATAAACGACTTGTCGCCATACGGACGCAATGGCAGACGCCTTATCGCTTAGGCGTCCTGGCGGTCAACGCCGTAACAACTATGATACACATACATATATGTATACACAAACTAACATAAAGAAAATTGCCACCACCCACAATAAGTCAGCTTCAGCTTCCCGGATCTAAATCAACATTACTAAATAAATAAAAGTTTTGTTCTTGTAGAAGAAATTATTTAGCTGCTCTCATCACTGTATATCAATTGGGAGCTAAAATAACTAATGGAATACATGATTAAAATTAAGGGGCAGAATAAGTTTAACTCTCAACTGTTCATTGCCGCGAGGGCCACTGGAACATGCTGCCAAAACCTCTGCACTGATAATTTGAGAAACAGTACTGCGACCAACAGACTGCCAATAAGGAAAATTAGAGAGTTGAAACTGCAATCTGAAACTAGAGCTAACCAAGTTATGACATGTTGACAAATGGACTAGATTCTACCTAGAGCAATTTCAAAGTTGAAGAACTAGACTAGATGGTAAAAAATGAACTGGATATGTAACATATATTGGAAATAATACAGAGCAGAACACTCCTACATGGTACCTAACCAAGGTTTAAAGATATATTCACTGATGGCTCAATCATAATATTACTTGAACAAACTACAAAGTCTTTCACAAATATAGTTTACAAATTACAGGTTCTAGTTGTTGATAAGCCAATAAATGAGTTCAAAGCTTAAGTTGTTCAGCAGTTCTAAAATGTAACTAAAATTGTACTCCCACTGTTCCAAAATATAGAATCAACATTGACTTTTTAAAGTCAATTTGAGAAATTTTCATATTCAAAATTGGTATGAATTAATTTAGCTTTAGACAACAGAATTATAAAAATTGTAAGCTATCTAAATAGTACTATTAATTACAAGATTCATTGTTTTCAAAAGTTCAATGAATGACTCAATTTTGAATTAGAAAATATCTCAAATTGATTTTGAAAAGACAAACTTGATCATATAGCTTGAAACAAAGGAAGTAGCGTTAACCTCCATCGTGTGCATGTTGAACCACCCAAATATGGAGATGCAAATTAAGGAGCACCAAAAACATCAATCACACTAATACAGAGCAACAAAACACAAGAAGAAAATTTTGTCGAGGTAACATGCAAACTAGAGGTCTAATACTAACTGGTGACTTAAATCACCAATTTATGTATAAGCTTAACCAGTTAATTTTAATGAAGGAAAAATATATAACATGCTTTAAAAGTCGTCTTCATGTCATTCTCTAATATTATTTTGAAATTTCGGTTATCAACCACTATACTACAATTATTACATGTTACCATGAATTTCAATGGATGTACTGAAGACTACATGTGAAAGCATATAATAAAAGTTTAGCAGTATATATTTCCTTTTTTATTCCTTTCTCTGATGAAAGAAAAATAAAATAAAGGTGTATGAAATCAAAATGCATACATGGAAGATTGTGGAAACTTCCCTTGTTATTGCTTCCACATTAGATTCTGACATCCTATTTAGAAGACCTGAAAAGTTACCAAGGGCATCATGTTTCATAATTTAAGAGATTATACAATCCCAATTTCTTAAAAATCTATATAAATTTTTTTTAAAAAAATACTGATTTCCTTACCACGAACATGTCTACGAATTTGAGAGTGCTCCTCCAAATCATTTCTTACACAGTTACACGTAATCTCAGGTGCGGAGCTACATATTTTGCATTCCCTTCCACTACAGGTGTCTTCATGGGAACTTTATCTAGTCCCATCTCTGTATCGGAAGATTTCACAGGATGAGATAGAACAGTTGTACTGTCAACCGCCATGTGAGCATCTGCTCCTTGTTTTGAAGCCTTCTTTTTACGTTTTCTAAGGATGGAACTGTTATCAAGGCTCTTCCTGGGAGCCTCTTCAGCATTTATTTCATCATTCTCTAAAGAATCGAGTATAGATGGGATCCCCTCAAACAACATATTGATGTCATCATCGTCCCCTCCTAATTTCCCTTCCTTCACCTTGAGTTTCTTTGCGAGTTTACTTTCCAAAGCGAAATCCTCCTCTGAAGGAACAGCACCTTTCTGCATGTCCATTTCAAGATACTCTTCAAACTTTGTTTTCTTACTTTTTCCAATTATTGTCGGAGTAGAGTTAGACTTACTCAAAGAATTCAATTCCATCTTACATGATCTCACACTCGTACCATTCCACGACTCAGATTCACCATCAACAGAGTCACCTGCCTTTTCACCATCTAGTTCTTCTTCTGAAGACAAACAATTCCGACTCTTTTTACAAGTGCCTTTCTCAAAATTTTGCCTGGAAACTACTACAGCACCTTGTGTTTCTCCAGTGTCTAAAGAATCAATAACAGATGAAATACCATCAAATAACATATTTAAACCATCATCCTTACCCCGTAATTTTCCATCTTTCAGCTTAAGTTTCTTTGCAAGTTTCTTTTCCAATCTTAAATCCTCCTCAGCAGAGACAAAGCCTTCCGGCTTGTCCATTTCAAGATACCCATCAAACTTGGTTTTTGAGTTTATGACTAAAGCCTTCTTCCTCTTTACAAGCTTTAATGTATTAGAATCGGTAAGCGCTGAAGATTCCAATTTAACCTCAGACTTATCTATTATGAGAGGTTGCTCTAAGCTATGATCGGTGAAATTGTTCGAATCCCTCAGCATGACTTCCATCTTTTCAAGAACATGAGAATTATTTTGCAATTTTTTCACATTCTTTGACTTCAAATTCTGTGAAGGCTTGTTTAGTTTTCGTGATTTCTAAAATAAATAAAAGCAAAATCAGTATTGAAATAGAGTTAGTTTACATCTTTTTAATAAAGGAATTCGGAACAAAAAAGTAAAGTGATATCATACTTGATGGTCAACCCATGAATCAAACTTTTTCTTGTTCTTCTCTAACCGGGCTTCTTTCCGTCGCTCTCTACGAGACTTATCCCCTGACTTACTATCTGCATCCATGTCAAATGTAAAGAAGTTTAAATATCTTCCTGAAGTTACAACCATGGAAAATCAAACTCTATCTATCTATGAACAGAATGAACTTACCCATAATTTCTAGCTAGATTTCACCGAAAGTACAAACTGCCTAAAAAGATAAACCAAAAAATTGTAAGTTTTCATTTTAATTAACCACCTAAAGCAAACATTGCTAGGAGATATATATTTCTCAACCATTAAGCTAATATTCAGTACTCCCTCTGTTACATAATTAGTGAACACTTCATCAATTTGCAAAATTCAAAATCAATAATTAAACCCCTAGAACCCAAAAACCCTAAACCCCTCTTTAGCTCTCAAAAAAATAAGTAAGCTTCATAGGTGTAGCAATGTTCTCTCCTGGAACGAAGAGATCAAATTTCAGCACTAGAAAGTAGAAAGGAGCACCGGCACTGGCTGTTGAGAACCAAAGTTCGCTTCCGGCCAATACCTACGCCCAGTTTACCTATACAATTCATACAAACATACATATGTACAAATTATGTAGAATAGTAATTGTAAAAGCTATTTATTAGCTCATAAAATTGCTGATTCTATTCAATCAGAAATTACATATGAAGGGTGGGTGCAAGCTTTACAGAGAGAAGAACAGAACAGAAGGTTTGGGTTTCCGGGGAGCAAAATCTAACTTGAAGCCGTTAAATCCTAACATGTGATTTATAATGCGATTTATGAAAATTGAGAGTAAAATATGATTCATGAATAAAATTGTGATTTATAATGTGATTTGCAGTCGATTTCTGAGTTTTGGACTCAAAAAAATAAATTTAGAAGAAAATCAGAAGAAAAGAAAAGAAAATGTACACTTTTACTCCAATATCCTCATTATATAAATAGCATATTTATTCCCTTTGTTATCAAAAAGATGACAAAAGTACAATTTTTTTTGTCCCAAAAAGATGAGCAAAGGTATCAGACAGAGAAGAAGGTTTATTACCTGCAACAATAGGGATGAAAAAGAGTCGTTGCCGGTCGAAGGAGAGGAGCCGCTGCCGTTGGGAAGAAGGGGGCGGTTGCAACAAGCCTACAACTTGTGAGAAGAGCGTCAAACTGATATGCCCTAGGACATGACTGGAATTAAATTGGGGGCAAAATTAATAATTTTACCACTTTAGTATTATATCACTTTATTTTAAATTTTTTAAATTATCTCGTTAAACTAATTATAAATTTATAATTGAGCGAATTTGTTAATTTCGACTCACTTTTGTTAACTTGATTCGGTTCTTTTCGTTTTTAATTTTTTAAATTACCTTATTAAATTAATTATAAATTTATAATTGAGTCAGTCTGTTAATTTCAGTTCATTTTCTATTAAATTGATTTGGTTTTTTTTCGTACCTAACTTTTAAACAGAAAAGGAGAAATAAAAGAAATGACATGGCCCAATCTAGGTAGACCCACACACGGCAATCAATAGGCGAACGAACTTACAACGCATCCACCAGCTAGGCTTCGGCGATACCACACATAGATTACGGCCTAACTTCGGCATAAAATCTGACTATGACCATTAAAAAATAAATCGGTACCAAAATCACATCCAAAACGATTCAATTGAACCCATCGAAAGACACATCCAGCCGAGCCTAAATTCCGGCAGCAACCTATTAGAGACGCAGATCCAGCGTAGAATCAACCGAGAGAACACAAAAAACACATCCCAAAGCTAAACATGAATGAATTAAACCAAGCATAAGGTCTAGATTGGGAATTCACACAGATCAAAGACCCAAATCCAAAGGAGTTGTAACAATAGAGGACCCAAATCAATAGACCCAACAAATAAATTAATGCAACCCACAAAAAACCACGATGATTCACAACAGAACTGTTGGGCCACGATACATCGGGTCCGATTTGCATGGTGGGTTGCAGTCCACATAGGGTTTGAATCCATGTGGGATTCAATTTTAGTAGTTGGAGTGATATAAGGAATCAAATATTCCTAATTATATTCGGTTTCTAAATACAGGAGGAGGTGTTGGGATTAAAATCAACTTCCTTATTTTTAGAAGATCTTATATAATCCCATTGAGGATTTATACCTAATAAGGAACCCTAATCCAATACGGGGAAGAATTCAGAGAAGGTGGTGAGATCACTATAAATACAAGACTTTATGTAAGACCCCAGCTTTTATAAATAAAGATGAATTTTCTATAAATATTATTTTTGAATATTATGGAATAAATTTGATATAATGTTATAGTATGGGTAATATTTATAAATTTTGCAAAAAGTAAGCAAGTTGTTATAAAATATTAGTTTGGTGGGAAATATTCTTTTTATTTGGGAATATTAAATGACGGCGACTCAATCATTAGTGGACCCCATTAACTAAGTATTGTCGTAGTTAGAAAACGACAAAATTATTTTTATAAAAATAACTAGCAGAGGTGTTACTCAAGTCAAAACTGTTGAACTACCCAGTAGTAAAAGTACGATGTCTACGCGTAGTTGTATAGTAGCACACGATATTGATTATTGATGCTTACGTGAGAAGTCACTCACTTATGCTTTCAATTATTACTTCTGATAATTCTTTGCATCATATCTCTTATATTATTGATTCAATTATTGTCACATTATCATCCGTATAATATGTTATAGTATTAAATTATTAATTGAGGCGACAAGTTATAAATGATTAATAATTGTTGAAAGATTAAATATGTGTTGATTAAAAATAAAATGATTTGTGGTAATATTTATTCAATCCTTGATGTATATAAAGAGTCATTATATGAGACGTTTGTGGTAAGTTTGATTATTTTATGGGGGGCCGTATATGTCATCATCTAAGAGTCCCTTCGTCAATAATAGTAATTACCTTTGTGAATAGTAATTACCTTTGTGAATAAGTAATTACCTTCGTCGATAGTATTTACCTTCGTCAATAGTAATTACCTTTGTGAATAGTAATTATCTTTGTGAATAGTAATTACCTTCGTCGATAGTATTTACCTTCGTCAATAGTAATTACCTTCTTCAATAGTAATTACCTTCGTTAATAAGTAATTACCTTCGTCAATAGTAATTACCCTTCATGAATAGTAGTTGTCCCTTGATATTACCAAGAGTTAACTACTCTTCTTGTTCCAAGGGTAATTACCCCTTCGCAAATAGTAGTTGTTCTCTTGATATTACCAAAGTCATTTTGACCTTCTTCGTTAAGACCAAGAGCCACCCTCGGTTTTTCTATAAATAGAAAGCTCATTCCTTCATTATTTCTTACGAATTCAATGAAACTCTGAGAGAAAACTATAGAGAGAAAGAAGAAAAGTATTCTACTACTTCACTTTGCCAATATTCGGTTCTTCTAAGGTAGGGAATATTATTTGTTGTACTCGTAAGGGTGTTATTTTTTTTTTATTCATGAAGAGAACTTCATTATTCCATTCTTTATTATTACATTGGAATAACTTTGTAAAAAGTGGCATACCCTATACATGACTGTATATATGCTAATACCCTATACTTGGTGAAATCCTTATATTATTCCATTCTTATTTATTCATTTTGAATAACTTTGATACGCTGAATCCCCTATACTTGGTGACATTCTTCTATTATTTTATTATTCCGTTGGAACATCCTGTCTCATGCTTTACTTCTTGGGACTGGTTCCGCTCTTTATTATTCTGTCTTTATTATTCTATTGGAACATCATGTATCATGCTTTTACGCCTTTACTTCGTTCCGCTCTTTATTATTCTCATCTTTATTATTCTATTGGAATATCCACATACGTGTGTTTTACACCGACTTTGTTCCGCTTCTTTATTATTACAGTATTTATTATTCATTGGAATAACTCGCATCTGTCTGATACCGCATGCACGGTGATTTCTTTTGTTATTTCATTCGCTATTATACTTGGTTAAAATTTTAACTTCTATACTCCATGAATTTAGTGGAATATCCTTGATATTTGCGCTTCATCCAAAGATTTTTCATGAAAATATTTTTCCTCGAGCATTCTTGAATTTTACTCTACAAAGCGATGATCATGTTGACAATTTGGGCGTTATTAGTTCTGAATAAATTAATTTGTGAACTTGTTTTATTGAATTATTATGTCATTGTCATCATCCTCATGTTATATTATGTTATCTTTGGCTTACGTGCATAGATGAACTTAGTATGATTATGACGAGGATCATTCGGATAATCATGGCTTGTTATAAATGATGTGATAAAAGTCCTCGATGGCACAGTAATGCGATGATGGATAGTTTTTGGTATGATTATGACCGGGGTGATTCGGTATAGTCATGACCATTGATAATTTGATGAAAATCCTCGACCGTGGTATGCGGGAATGATTAGATATTGTGGTTTATTCATTAAACCGAGTCTTAGTGATAAAATTGATGAAAACCTTTTAAAACCTAAAAGATAGTAGACTTTATTTTCTACTTGACTCTTTTAATGGATTAAATATTCATTCATAGCTAAACCGGTTTGTCATTGTATTTTATCGGTTTAACATTGTTGAAGACTATTGATAATTTATTCTGCATTATCTTAGTTATAATATTTCTTACTGGGCTAGTTGAGCTCACCCTTTCTTTCACTGTTCTCTTCAGGAAATGAGAATATAGCTGGGACGAGTCGGGGAAAAGAGTGATGGCCCCGAAGATAGCATTAGTAGTCCTCACTATTCTGTTAAATAGTGTGACAATAAATGTAATGAGGACTCCTTGAGTATGGATATTGTCTAAATGACAATATTCCTATTAGAACTCTCGGTTTATGTATTGTCGTATGTATACACCTGCGACGGATGTATAATTAAGTTTGTATTTGTATTTTGTACCATGTATCTGGCACTCGAATGGGTGATGAATACCTAATTTTGGGGCGTCGCCACAACAGTATCGAGCTTAGGATATGATCCTGGCTAAGATACTGAGATAAGAACTAGGAGGGAGAGACGGGAATTCCTTCGCTAGTATGACCTACCTAAGTTTATTTGTTATTTAATTGGTCTCATTCGAGTATAGGGATAATATTTGATATATTAATTAACCCTTGTGTTGTGGCGGTGTTTGGAAATGGCAACCAAAATATTCACAATAGAGTGAATGTGACCGTTGTGACACCTTTAATCACTAATCGAGTTAATGCAATTAATCGAGACGAAGAACAAATTAGAGATATCCACGTAGTGAATGAAGAACTAATTGTTGCACTGAGCTAGTTGCGAGGTAGCGGTGAGAGTGAGGAAGAAGAAGAAGAAGAAGAAGAAGAAGAAGAAGAGGAAGAAGAGGAACACGAGGAGAATTGGTTAGAAGAAGTTTATGATCAAAACTTAGAATTACAAAATCGTGTTCGTGAGCTAGAAGAACAAAAGTGAAGAACTAAGAACGGTCGTGGAACAAAGGGATACAACAATTCAAAATTGGGTTACCCGATATGTGATGCTCGAACAAAATCACGCTTTGGCGGTGTGTAAGATATTAAAGTTGGGCGAGAATTTAAAAATCAAAGATCAATTTGAAAAAAAAAACAACTGAACGAAAGAGAATAGACGATGCATGGGTAAAAATGCACAACGCGTTGATAGTGAAGAAAAGACGTCCGATCCAATAAAGCCAAAATAGATGAAATGGACTTTGCTTTTTGGATGACGAATTGGGAGAACCCAACATCGAATTCGAATTACCACATGCATAGCGGTCAACCCGAATTCGATATGGATCGGAGAATAATGATTCAAATCATGGATCAGGAATGTGAAGAAGCACTTAAGGGTGGAATGTACCTTATAGTAAAGTCAAACTCGGTAATTTAAGCGAGAGCGTTTGTCAAGAAACCCGAACGAAGTTATTACGGGTAAATTAATTATAAATTATTGTGAAGTCTATACTTTATTCAATACAAGTTATACCCACTCTTTTATTCTACCTAGTTGTGTTCAATGTTTAAATTTGACTCCGAAAAAATTAGACTTTGATTTATCTATTAAAACTTCGTTGGGAGAAACCTTCGTTACCTCCACTGTTTATTAATCTTGTTGTTTCAAATAAACACTTTCACGTTACCTGTCGATCTTATCTCTTTGAAAATACTTGCCTTTGAGGTAATTTTTGAAAACGATTGATTAACTACTCATTATTCTTTTTGTAAGGTTGTTAGCTTTCATATTCCTAACCAACTGTTATACTGAATTCAAAGTAACCAAACCCTAAAGTTAATCAACATTATATCGAGCCATAAGTAAAGAGCCCCGATCCTTTCGTTGTTGACTTCCTTGTGTGGAATGCACCGAAGCCGGCTGCACTTTACTCAGAGGCGACGTCGTGAATGACAATGACAAGTTGATAGGTATCATTGTGAGGTCTTATCTAGGTTAAAGGATAGAAGTCACAGTTGGTATCGATTAGTAACGTCTTATCCAAATCTTGGATAAGAGTAGCGAGTTTTGAATGATATTTCTATCATTAATAAATTTCTTGACGTATTCTTGAAGATTTCTAGCCTAACCTAGAGCGTGAAATCGAATTTTGTATCAATTCATCTGAAAACCCCATTTCTTAAACCCTCAAATATTTCTTCAACTAAAAGGATCTGCTTATTTACGAGGATTATGATGAAAGTCATAATAAAAGCATTGGACTAATGAAAATCATGGGTATATGAAGTATTAGTAAGTGTTATGATGAGTTATGTTGGTTATTATGTGAAAACATGAAAGTTTCTTAGAAATCACAAAAGGGTTGAAAAAATCAAATTTTGGTAAAAACGTAACATGAAATTCAATTGACCATATCTCCTATTATATTTTGAATTTTTAAGTGTGGTCAAGTCCTAGAGTTAGATCTATGAGTTTTGTAGCTTATCCAAGTGGAATCACTTTGGAAAAGGTGTTGTAGATTTTAATTGGATTTGAATTTAGCAAAAGAGTCCAAAGTGCAAATTACAAAAACGCTACTTGCCCGTAAAATTTATAAATGCTTTTACCACACTAAATTTATGTGAAAAATTCTGGCCTTTTGGGACATGAAAATATATGTTATAAAGTACCTCCTGTCCAAAAATGAGCTCATTCTGACTTAAAATGAACAAGTTATGACCATTTCAATATTTAGGTTTTTTTGACGAAAAATGTTATAACTGGAGTTCTATAACTCCGATGACCATGAAATTTAAACTGGAGACTCACATTAACATGTGTAAGGTCCTGCCAAGATTTGGGAATTTTTGGAGTTAAACTTGAGGTAGCTAATTTCTTAAGGAATTAATTAGAAATTGATTTTTGAAAAATAGTAAATGAATTTTAAAAATTCCGAGAAAAATATATTTTCATTATGGGACTATATTATGCTAAATCCCGAAAAGAAATATTTTTGGGACTGATTTGGTATTTTTCATGAAAATAGTTTAATTCTGAACATATGAGTTAAATATGTTATGTGAAGTAACAAAGTTGAAAATAGGATTTTATGGCTAGAGAATCCTATATAGAGTATATGCATTTTTTTATGAGGGATTTGATAATTGGTGATGATATCTTATGAGTATGGCATTTTTGGAATGATTAAATGCATTATATGGTAAAGCGTAAACAATTGAGATAAATTGTTTATAAATTTAAGAAGTGATTAAAATATTGTTATAATATTAATGATAATAGATTATGAGATTATTAAGTGATTGATAACATGGGGATATTCTTGAATCTGGATAAATTATATAATAAATGTTTAATATTTATCCTTTATCTCATTTGATTGATTCTTTATATCATTATCCTCACGCTTATATTGTGTTGAAAGTCATCTACGTGGCTTACGTGAATAATAGATGGACTTGGTATGATTATGACCGGGATTGTTTTCGGTATAATCATAACCGTAATTGAAAACACGATTATCTTTGGTAGTAGTCATGGATAATTTGTGGTCGTGATACTAATGAATACACGATTATCTTTGGTAGTAGTGCATGGATAATTTAATGTAGTGATACTAATGAATACACGATTATCTTTGGTAGTAGTGCATGGATAATTCGTGGTCGTGATACTAATGAATATCCTTGGCCTATATAGTGCGGGGATGATTCGATGATATGGATTAATTATTGAAATTTGAGTCTCAAAGAATGAAATATTAATTCATGGATGTGGTAAAAGTCATCTTTAGTAGTAATGCATTGATAGACTTGGTATGATTATGACGAGGATTGTTCGGTATAATCATAATCAGAATTGAAAACTACGATTATCTTTGGTAGTAGTGCGTGGATAATTCGTGGTAAAAGTGGAATACCCTATCATGACTGTTCGTAAAGTGGCATACCTATATACACGACTGTATGTATGCGGAATACCCTATACTTGGTGAAATCCTTATATTATTCCATTCTTATTTATTCTGTTGGAATAACTTTGTATACGCTGAATCCTCTGTCTTGGTGACATTCTTCTATTATTTTATTATTCCGTTGGAACATCCTCATCATGCTTTTACTGTAATTCTGGTTCCGCTTTTTATTATTCTCGTCTTTATTATTCTATTGGAACATCCTATGCATGCATGCTTTCTACGGGACTGGTTCCGCTTTTTTAATTATTCTGTCTTTATTATTCTATTGGAATATCACATACATGTGTTTTACACCTTTTGGTTCCGCTCTTTATTATTACTCAGATTATTATTACATTGGAATAACTTTTCTACATCTGAAGTACCTCATGCATGGTGATTTCTTTTGTTATTTCATTCGCTATTATACTCGGTTAGTTAAAATTTTAACTTATACTCCATGAATTTAGTGGAATATCCTCGATATTTAAGCTTCATCCAAATTTTTCATGAAAATATTTTTCCGAGCATTCTTGAATTTTACTCTACAAAGCGATATCATGTTGACAATTTGGGCGTTATTAGTTCTGAATAAATTAATTCGTGAACTTGTTTTATTGAATTATTATGTCATTGTCATCATCCTCATGTTATATTATGTTATCTTTTTACGCGTGCATAGATGAACTTAGTATGATTATGACCGAGGATCATTCGGTATAATCACGGCTTGTTATAAATGATGTGATAAAAGTCCTCGATTGGCACATGTAATGCGATGATGGATAGTTTTTGGTATGATTATGACCGGGGTGATTCGGTATAGTCATGACCATTGATAATTTGATGAAAATCCTTGGCCAGTAATGCAGGGGATGATTAAATATTGTGGTTTATTCATTAAACCTGAGTCTTAGTGATAAAAATTGATGAAAACCTTTTAAAACCTAAAAGATAGTAGACTTTATTTTCTACTGACTCTTTTAATGGATTGCGTATTCATTGCAGCTTAAACCGTTGTCTATTGTATTTTATCGGTTTAACATTGTTGAAGACTATTGATAATTTATTCGCATTATCTTAGTTATAATATTTCTTCTTTGGGCTAGTTGAGCTCACCTTTCTTTCACCGTTTCTTCTTGAAATGAGAATATAGTTGGGACGAGTCGGGAAGCGAGTGATGGTCTGAAGATAGCATTAGTAGTCCTCACTATTACATTAAATAGTGTGACAATAAATGTAATGAGGACTCCTTGAGTATGGATATTGTCTAAATGACAATATTCCTATTAGAACTCTCAGTTTATGTATTGTCGTATGTTACACAACAGATGTATAATTAAGTTTGTATTTGTATTTTGTACAATGTATCCGGAGACTCAGAATGGGTGATGAATACCTAATTTTGGGGGCGTCACACTTTATACTGATTCTAAGGTACACACAACTCATCATTATTTTTCAGCACTAGAGCTTTTTGCCTCCATTGTTAAACCTTATTCAACCTGTACTTAATCTCACATCAGAACTATCCCCTGGCGGCACAAGCCGTCAAGCTTTTGGTGTGCTTACCATTTCTGTGCAGCATTGGACGCGCTCTTGGCGATTGAGGCGCGTGAACGAATCTTGGCGTTAACATTGGCGCTAGAAGGAGGGCTTGTTAGTGTTGATTTTCATTCATCATTGAAAATTCACCAAGAGGATCCATGGTGAAGAGCAAGACAATTTCAGGAGTCGGAAAAGCCACAACTGATGGATCCATTCGGCAAAGAGGATCAATTAAAGACAGATTGGGACCGTCCAAAAGCATCCACGATAGGTTGGGGTCCCAAGGTTGTTTGGTGGGCCCTGAAGACTTGGACAGAGCGGACGTCAGGAAGAGGCTGTTCTCAACTGCCAGCAAAAACGCTGGCCACGGGGCTCATGTCGAGGATGCTCCATCCTGAACACGACCCCACGATGATGGTCATGATGAAAGGAGGCTGATCTTATCTAAAAAAGCCTAGGAGACCGATGATACTTTGAGGGCTCTGCTTGCACAACGCAAGGAGATTGATCAACAGATGGAGCTTCTGATCACTAGAAACGAGGACGGTGCCACCAATCACAGCCGAAGACAGGGAATATGACGCCCCCAAAATAGGTATACATCACCTATTCTGAGTCGCCAAATACATGGTACAGAATACAAATACAACTTAATAATACAGCTGTCGTGTAAAATACGACAAAATATATACTGTGAGTTTTAATACAAATATTGTCATCTAGACAATATCCACACTCAATTGAGTTCTCATTACATTTATTATCACACTATTTAACAGAATAGTGAGGACTACTAATGCTATTATCTGGACCGTCACTCCGTTCCCTGACTAGTCCCTGCTAATGCTACGTTCTCATTAAAAGAGTCAAGTAGAGAATAAAATCTAGTATCTTTTATGATTTAAAAAGGTTTTCATCACTTTTATCGCTGAGACTCAACTTAATAAATAATCCACATCATCCCTGCACTACGGCCAAGGATATTCCTTAGTATCACGACCACAAATTATCCATGCACTACGGGCCAAGGATATTCGTGTATTCATCAATGGTCATGATCATGCCAACAATCGTCCATCAATGCACTACGGACGATGAAGACTTTTACCACATCATTTGTAACATTACGGTCACGATTATCTTAGAATAATCCACAGTCATAATCATACCAAGTCCATCTATGCACTTCAGAATACACATATGACTTTCAACATAATTAAACATGAGGATGATGACAATGATATAAGAATTCAATAAAACAAGTTCAAGAATTAATTTATCCAGAACTAATAACGTCCAAATTATCAACATGATACTTCTTTGTAGAGTAAAATTCAAGAATGCTCGGAAGAATATTTCCATGAAAAGATCTTTGGATGAAGCACAAATATCAAGGATATTCCACTAATTTCATGGAGTATAAAGTCAAAACTTTAACCAACTAAGTATAATAAAGAATGGAATAACAAAAGAAATCACCGTGCATGCGATAATCGCAGCAGACGGTAGGTTATTCCAATGAAATAATAAATAACGAGAACATCGAGTCAAATGCGTAACGCGCGGACACGATATTCAGCCAAATCTTAATAATAAATAATCGGAACCAGTCAAAGTAAATTACCGATGGGATGTTCCAACGAATAATAAATAACGGAACCAGTCGTCGTAAAATTCGCACCGGCGGATGTTCCAACGAGAATAATAAAAATGGAATAACGAAGAATTTCACCATGTATGCGGTATTGCGCATAGACATATTATTCCAACATAATAATAAAGAATGGAATAATGAAGAATTTCACCAAGTATAGGGTGAATAGCATATACAAGTTATTCAACGAAATAAAAAATAGAATAACAAAGTTCTCTTCATAAATACTGAAAGAAATAATACCCCTTATATATGAGTACAACAAATAATATTCCTTACCTTAGAACAAATGGATATAGGAGTAGTGAAGTAGCGTAATACTTTTCTTCTTTCTCTGTAGTTTCAAAGTTGAATTAAATGAAAATAATGAAGGAATGAGCTTATTTATAGGAGAATGGACCTAATAGTATTAATTAATTCTGAGCGGTCGAGTTGATTTACTTTTAACCGGATGGTCAGATTGGTTTACTATAAAATATTCTAATAAAACAAAATCTTTTAAATAAAATATAATATATTCTATTTATAATCTAATAAAACGAATAACTTTATAAAAGTATTCTGCATTTTATATAAAAAGATTTTACTATCTGAAAACACTATCACGCAGCACTTATCTGAAATACTATGCGTAATAAAATATAATATATTCTATTTATAGTCTAATAAAATAAATAATTTTATAAAAGTATTCTATTTTATATAAAAAGCTTTTTGTTTTATTACATTAATAATACTAATAAAAGAAATTTATATATATATATATAATATATATATATAAAACTTAAGTGACTTCATAAAAAAACACATCAATATATTTAACAACATTTATCAACATTATTATAATTCACAATATTAATCGACCGGTCGTTCCGAGGAAAGAGGGGGCTTTCGATAAGGATTTCTCCTATTGGCGCGCGATTAGGTGACCAAACCTCTCATTGGCGAAACTTACAGACATCGTTAATATTGCAAATAATAATATTAATAACTTTGTTATCTCAATTATTGATTTAATAATATATAAAATATCGATAATAATTGAATCAAATAACGTGAGATCTTATCAAACAATTCTTGTAGCAATAATTGAACAAAACCGAGTGACTTCTCACGTAAGCATCAATAATCAATCTGGTAATGCTACTATGCAACCATGCGTATTCGTTGTACTTTTTTACTACCGAGTAGTTCAATAGTTTTAACGGTAAAACTTCCGTAGTTATTTTCATAAAAATATTTTTTGTCGTTTTCTCGATCAAATGAATAATTTCGTTAATGGGGTCCACCAATGATTGTGCCGTTATCTGAATATTCCTGTTAAAACGAATATTCCCCGCCAATCGAATATTATATAACAACTTACATACTTTTCAAAATTTCTAAATATTACCCACAACTATAACATTATATCAAATTTACTCCATAATATTCAAAAAAAATATTTCGAGAAATTTAAATCTTTATTCATAAAATTTGGGGTCTCACAATCTCCCCTCCTTATGAAATTTCGCCCTCGAAATTTACGTTCAATACCTATTTATCTTAGAAGAGATGAGGATACCTTGACTACATTTTAGATTCTAACTCTTGAGGTATAACCTTTGAGTGTTGAATACGATCCTTCTTATCCAAGATTTTAACACGTATCTTCTCATACGTTAAATCCTCTGCTATCTCGTCTAGTTTTAATTCAATAATGTGGTTCGGGTCGTTCACATATTTACGTAACATCGATACGTGAAAAACGTTATGAACACGCGACATACTTAGCGGTAAAACGAGTCTATAGGCCACAGTTCCTACTCGATCAAGGATTTCAAATAGACCAATAAAATTGAGGGTTGAGATAACGCCTTATTGAACCTTTTTCTTCACATTCATTAGTTCCGGGTGTGTAGCTTAAGCGGCGTTTAACTTTATCTATTAAAGTCGATTCTACTCGTATATTCGTTATCTTCACGTGGGTCCCTAGAGTCTTTAACTCTATCTCCATCATTTGTAAGTTATACAAAATGGGTCTTTGTGTTAACAACATCATACTCGTAAACGCATACGATTTTCTACTCAACGCGTCAGCTACCACGTTCGCTTTTCCCACGATGATATTGAATGGTACAATTGTAATCTTCAACAGCTCGAGCCAACGTCTTTGGCAGATTACACATTCGTTTTGGGTGAAGAAATACTTGAGGGTTTTAGAAATGGGTTTTGTACTGGGGTCAATACAAAATTCGATTTCACGCTCTAGGGTTAGGCTAAGAAGTCTTCAAGAATACGTCAGGAAATTTATTAACAATAGAAATATCATTCAAAATTGTGACTATCATCCAAGACTTGGATAGCACGTCACATTGATACATATCAACTTGTCACCGTTATTCACGGCTTTCCCTACAGAAAGTCTGGCTTCGGTGCATTCCACACAAGGAAGTCAACAACGAAAGGATCAGGGCTCTTTACTTATGGCTTGATATAACAGTGATTAACTTTAGTGGTTTGGTTGCTTGAATTCGCATAATAGGTTGGTTAGGAATATGAAAGCTAACAACCTTACAAAAAGCTTGATGAGTAGTTAACCAATCGCTTCCTAAAATCACATTAAAGGCAAGTATTTTCAAAGAGATAAGATCGACAAGTAATGTGAAAGTGTCGATTTGAATCAAATAAGATTTATAAACAGTGGAGGTAACGAAGGTTTCTCCTAACCGAGTTTCAACCGATAAGTCAAAGTCTAATTTCTCCGGAGTCAAATTTAAACGTTGAGCGCAAGCAAGAGAGATAAAAGAATGGGTAGAACCGGTATCTAATTAGGTATAGACTTCGCAAGAATTTATAATTAACTAACCCGTGCTAACTTCGTTCGGGTCACTCGCTTTTTGAGAAGTCACGAAAAACGCTCTTCCTAAAACCACCGACTTTGTTTTGTCCGTATCCGTCTTTGGTGCCACCGTCCCAGCTGGACTTGACTTTGGTGCACGACAAAATCGGGCTAGGTGACCTTCTCTTCCACAATTATAACATGCTTTGGACGACATCGCGCAGTTTGGACTGATGTGTCCCTCCCCTCCACATTTGAAGCATATGATAGGTGGTTGTTCTCCTTCCTTAACAATGGGTGCTGGTGCTGACATATTTCCATCATTGTTGAATCTCCTCTTCTTAAAATGTCCATTCTTATTGTTTTGGCCATGATTAGCACCGAAGTGGTTACCATTTCTCGCATGTTGATTCCCTCCACACTTATTGTCACCGCTTCGATGACTGCTATCACTAGTATTATCATTTTGCCGTCTGCTCTCTTTTGGTTGGGTTGACTCATTATCGCGCTCCAATAATTGAGCCCTAATAACAACATCTGAATACAAACACAGTTTATGAGAGATAAGATATTGACGTATCTCGGGTTTCAAACCTCTTAGAAACATTCGCGTCATTCTCTCCTCATTATCAACCAAATGGGATGAAAGCGAACAACTCGGCAAACTTGGCCCGTCTTTGCAACACGGTCATGTTGTTTTGCTCTAGCTTGATGAACTCTACCTCTTCCATGTGACGAATACTTTCGGGAAAGTACTTGTCGTTGAACAATTCTTGGAACTTCTCCCAAGTCATCTTCGGTCTGCGCGGAGTTGAATCGTTTTATAGATTCCCACCAGTAATCTGCCTCTGCACGTAACATGAAGGTGGCAAAGGGAACCTTATGCTCCTCGGAGCATCCCAAGACATCAAATATCTTGCAGATCTGCTTTATCCACATCTCCACCTTAAGTGATTTTGGCTCTCCAAAAAACTCCGGTGGTCCCAGTTCCTTCATTTATGCGGTGACCGTCCAGAGAGTTGCGGTGTTTCCACCTGTATTTTGTACAGCAGCCGCTCTTGCCTGATGTTGCATGAATTGCATAAAGCCTCTGAACATTCCATCGTTCATCATCTGGTCAGTGTTGTTGTTTGCCCGAGGATTGTTCGCCTTCTTGATGCACATTATCCTGATTATTGATCTATGAAGACTCAACGGTCTCACATGCTCCATTGCTAATCTCAACATTCTCTGGATGCCATTTTCAAATCTCGCCACAAAACAAAGGTTAATTGACATATCAATATATTATCCCTATACTCGACCGACCAATTAAATGCCAAATAAACTTAGGTAGGTCATACTAGCGAAGAATTTCCGTCTCTCCCCTCCTAGTTCTTGTCTCACATCTCGGCCGGGGATCATATCCTAAGCTTTGATATTAATGTGGCGCCCCAAAATAGGTATACATCACCTATTCGAGTCGCCAAATACATGGTAGTACGTAATACAAATACAACTTAATAATACAAATGACGTGAAAAATACGACAAAACATATGCTGTGAGTTTTAATACAAATATTATCATCTAGACAATATCCACACTCAATTGAGTCCTCATTACATTTATTATCATACTATTTAATAGAATAGTGAGGACTACTAATGCTATTATTTGGACCGTCACTCCGTTCCCCGACTAGTCCCTGCTATGTTCTCATTTCCTGAAGAGAACAATGAAAGTAAAAGGGTGAGCTCAACTAGCCCGATGAAATATTATGACTAAAATAATACGAGAATAAATTATCGTTAGCCTTCAATGATTGTTAAACCGATACAATATAACAAACATTAAGTTTAAGCTGCGGTGAACAAGCAATCCATTAAAAGAGTCAGTAGAGAATAAAATCTACTATCTTTTATGATTTAAAAGGTTTTTCATCACTTTTATCGTTGAGTCTCGACAATAAATAATCCATATCATCCACACTTTCTGACCCAAGGATATTCCTTAGTATCACGACCACAAATTATCCATGCAATAAGGGCCAAGGATATTCGTGTATTCATTAATGGTCATGATCATGCCAACAACTGTCCATCAATGCACTACGGGCCAATAAGGACTTTTACCACATCATTTGTAACATTGGTCATGATTATCTATACCGAATAATCCCACAATCATAATCATACCAAGTCCATCTATGCACTACTGAATACGAGATGACTTTCAACATAATATAAACATGAGGATGATGACAATGATATAAGAATTGATAAAACAAGTTCAAGAATTAATTTATCCAGGAAACTAATAACGTCCAAATTGTCAACACGATACTTCTTTGTAGAGTAAAATTCAAGAATGCTCGGAAGAATATTTCCATGAAAAGATCTTTGGATGAAGCACAAATATCAAGGATATTCCACTAATTTCATGGAGTATAGAAGTCAAAACTTTAACCAACTAAGTATAATAAAGAATGGAATAACAAAAGAAATCACCGGCATGCGATAGAATCCATGCAGACGAGTTATTCCAACGAAATAATAAATAACGAGAACCGGTCATGCGTAAACACATGAGACGGATATTCCAACGGAATAATAAATAACGGAACCAGAGTCGAATGAAATTACGCACCGACAGGGATGTTCCAACGAATAATAAATAACGGAACCGAAGTCGGTAAAATTCACATCGATGGATGTTCAAATGAATATAAAGAATGGAATAACAAAAGAATTTTACCATGTATGCGGTGCTTGGCATGTACGTATTATTCAACGTAATAATAAAGAATGGAATAATGAAGAATTTCACCAAGTATAGGGTAGACCACATATACAGGTTATTCCAACAGAATAAAAAAAATGGAATAACAGAAGTTCTCTTCATGAATACAAAAGAAATAATACCCCTTATGAGTACAACAAATAATATCCCTTACCTTAGTGCAAACCGGATATAGGAGTAGTGAAGTAGCATAATACTTTTCTTCTTTCTCTCTATAGTTTCTCTCTACAGAGTTTCAATTGAATTAAGTAAGAAATAATGAATGAATGAGCTTCTATTTATAGGAGAATGGATGAATAGTAACTAATTCTGAGCAGTCCGATTGATTTACTTTTAAATGAACGGTCCATTGAAAATTGGTTTACTATAAAATATTCTAATAAAATAAAATCTTTTAAATAAAATATAATATATTCTATTTATAATCTAATAAAACGAATAACTTTATAAAAGTATTACATTTTATATATAAAAAGATTTTACTATCTGAAATACTTATCTGAGACCTTTATCTGAATACTATGCATAATAAAATATAATATATTCTATTTATAGTCTAATAAAACAAATAATTTTATAAAAGTATTTTGTTTTATATAAAAAGCTTTTCTGTTTTATTACATTAATAATACTAATAAAATAGAATATATATATATATATATATATATATATATATAAACTTCCGTGACTTCATAAAAAGACACATCAATATATTTAACAACATTTATCAACATTATTATAATTCACAATATTAATCGACCAGGTCGTTCCCAGGAAAGAGGGGGCTTTCAATAAGGATTTCTCCCTATTGGCGCCTTGATTAGGTGACCAAACCTCTCATTGGCGTAAACTTACAGACATCGTTAATATTGCAAATAATAATATTAATAACTTTGTTATCTCAATTATTGATTTAATAATATATAAAATATCGACAATAATTGAATCAAATAACGTGAGATCTTATACAATAATTCTTGTAGCAATAATTGAACAAAACCGAGTGACTTCTCACGTAAGCATCGATAATCAATACTGGTGTCTACTTGTCTGCAACCATGCGTATTCATCGTACTTTTACTACCGAAGTAGTTCATAGTTTTAACGGTAAAACTTCCGCCGTTATTTTCATAAAAATATTTTTTCGTTTTCTCGATCAAACAATAATTCCGCTATGGGGTCCACCAATGATTGTGTCGCCGTCATGAATATTCCTGTTTAAAACGAATATTCCCAGAGCCAATCGAATATTATATAACAACTTACATACTTTTGAAAATTTCTAAATATTACCCACAACTATAACATTATATCAAATTTACTCCATAATATTCAAAAAAAATATTTCGAGAAATTTAAATCTTTATTCATAAAATTTGGGGTCTCATAAGGAAGGTCACAGAGGTTTAGTCCAGGACTCACCATCCGGGTAATAACAAACAGATTGAGGTCAGGCTTTGGGGTCGCTCTCGAGATAGGAGCAGTCGGAGGAGTAGGTCGAGAGGTCGTTCGCTCGGGGACCACTCCAGGACTCATCGTCCGAATGGCCCTCGGCCTAGCTGAAACAAGAGACAGAGCTGATCCAGGGCAGCGAGTTCTGACAGCAGGCGACAGACAGCTCACCCGAAGCGAGAGGCATCTCCCGATGGAGGAAAAGGGCCAAAGGAACCCTTCACCCCTAAGAAGAGGGACATAAGAGTTGGCCAAAAAGTTGGCCGAACTAGAGAAACAGCTAGCCGAAGTCAAACGGGAAAGGGAAAATCCAAACAGTGTGACTTTGGTTAAGTATTCGTCACCCTTCTCCTTCGAGATCATGCAAGAAAAGATAGATCCGAACAAGAAACCCCTCATATGGAGAGTTATGATGGTTCGGGGGATCCTTACAAGCATAGTCAGGCCTATGACCGCTTGATGGACTACTATGACTGCTCAGAGTCTGCCAAGTGTTGGATGTTTTTGACGATCTTGAGGAAAGACGCTCGGCAATGGATGATGACTCTTGCCCCAAAATCAGTATCTTTATGGAGAGGGATCTGTGACAAGTTCTATGCGTGGTTCGGCAACAATAAAAGGAGATGAAAGCCCACTGATTCGTTATCTCAGATCCGAAAGTACTCAAACGAAACCTTGGGACAGTACGTGAAACGGTTCTGAGAAGCAGTAGGTCAACTCTCGAATTTGAAGGACCTTCAAGTAGTAGGGTTATTTCAGAACGGGGTGGATCTTGTTAAATCTAAAAAGCTAGTAAAGGAGTTGATGTTCAACCATTTGAAGAGCTTGGCTGAAGCTTTCAACAAAGTCGAAGGTCTCATTGTGATAGAAGAAGCTATGAGTAGTCTGAAGCCGAATTCGACATAAAGGTCGAATGAGAGAGAAAATAATAGGGGGAATAACAACAATGACAGGTCAGGGGGGCTACCCGAAGAAGTACAACAACAACAATGGCGAGTCGGGAGGAGGACGTCCGCCTTTCCCAAGTCAGAGGGTCGAAAAACTTTACTTTAAGTTGAACGCAGATCAGGTTACTATTTTGTAGCATATGAATGACAAGTTCTACTATGAGCCAGCCAAGTACAGCTCAAAGGTTGAAAAGGGAAATCCGGATATGTACTGTAACTATCATGGGAGGATTGGACATTCTACAGAAGCTTGTTAGAACTTGAAGGACCTGATCGAGAAGAACATCCAGAATGGGAATTTGGTTTAGTAAGTTGTAGGGCCGAGGGCGCTTGGGGACACGATGAGCGAAAAAATGCCTCGGCATCGGCCCCGAACTCCAAATTTCAACAACAGGATCGAGACCAGGCGATCGCCAAGTGGTGGATGTGATCACTGGTGGGTCGGTCGGGAAGGTTGCAGGAAAAAAGAGAAGAGGATATCTAGACGTGGTACTGACGGTGTTCGATCAGTCTGTTAGGCGTGAAAGATCGTACCCCGGATCGGTAATCTGTTTTACTTATGATGATTTTCCTTCAAAATCCATTGAACCCTCATGAAAGGGACCTGGTGATTATAGTACAAGTAGGTTCGATGGACATAAAAAGGATGATGATTGACAATGGCTCATCGGTGGATATTTTGTATGTTCATGCCTATTAAAGGATGGATTTGGAGGGTCAGAAATAAGAGGTCGGTCAAGAGTTTCCTCTATACGGGTTAAGTAACGATTCGGTCAAGGTTGTAGGGATGATCGAGTTGCCAGTTATCTTCGGGACAGCTCATTATCAGGTGGAGATAGTTTGTCAATTTTTTATAGTGCATGTGTATTCGGTGTACAATGCCATATTGAGGAGGTCGACTCTAACATCTCTTTAGGTGGTGAATTCGATCCCACACTTCAAGATCAAGTTCTCCACACCGAATGGAGTTGGGGAGGTGGCTGGAGATCTCGATCTAGCAAGGAGATGTTACAAGAATGCATTGATCTCTTCGGGAGTGGGATTTAGCAAACCTAAACAGAAGATGGCGATAAAGATCGAACCTTTTACTGAGGGTATTTTAGATCCTCTGGTCACGCTGGCCGAAGAGACTGAGGATGTGGAATTGATTCCTGGCAAGAAAGATAAGACAGTGAAGATCGGGTCTAGATTGCAAGAACCTTTTTGGACTAGTTTGGTGGAATTGCTGCAATGTTAAGTTGATATCTTTGCATGGACTCCTAGTGACATGCCTGGGGGTTGATTAGAAGGTGGTCATGCATAGGTTACATGTAGATCCAACCAAAAAACCAGTTCGGCAGAAGAGGAGGATCTTCGCCCCGGAGAGGCAGAAGATAATTGATGAGGAGATAGCTAAACTTCTGGCAGCAGATTTTATTTTCAAGATTGAATATCCAGAGTGGATGGAAAATATGATATTAGTTCAGAAGCAGAACGAGAAGTGGCGAGTCTGTATTGATTATACAGATCTGAATAAGGCATGTCCAAAGGATTTCTACCCACTTCCCCATATTGACCAGTTGATTGATGCCACTTTGGGGTATGCTTTGCTCAGTTTTATTAACGCATTCTCAGGTTACCATCAGATTTTGATGCATAAAGAAGATATCCCGAAGACTGCCTTTATCACACATTGGTCGATCTACGCTTATAAGAAGATGACCTTCGGATTATTAAGTGCAGGGGCTATTTATCAGAGGATGATGAACTATGTGTTCTCAAGGCAGTTAGGTCGGAATATGGAGGTCAACGTAGATGATATGACTGTCAAGAGCATGTCGGTACGAGGACATTTAGATGATTTAGAGGATTTCTTTTAGACAATTCGGCACCATAAGCTCAGATTGAACCCGACGAAGTGTACCTTCGAACTGGGAGCATGAAATTTCTGGGTTATCTGATCAACCAACGAGGAATTGAGGCGAACCTGGATAAGATCAAGGCAATTTTAGATATGAAGACTCCTCAGTCGTATAAGGATGTTCAATGTCTGACAGGTCAGATAACAGCTTTGAGGAGATTCATGTCTAAGTCGGCAGAAAAGGTGCTTACCGTTTTTTGATACGCTAAAAGGGCCGAAGAATGAGAAGACTTTCCAATGGAATTTAGAGTGTGAGGATGCTTTTTAAGGTATTAAAAGGTATTTATCTTCAGCCCCTTTATTGGTGAAACCAGTTCCTGCTGAGCCTTTGTATGTGTATTTGTCTACGAGTTCTCTAGCCGTAGGAGCAGTTTTGGTGTGGGAGATTGGGGGTAAGCAACACCTGGTTTACTATGTGAATCATGCCCTTAGGGATGTAGAGACAAGGTATCCGAACCTTGAGAAGTTTGCTTATGCACTGATGATAGTGAGTAGGAAGCTTCGATAGTATTTTCAGGGTCGGCTAATAGTAGTATACACGGATCAACCATTGAAAAAGGTGTTGGGAAAACTAGAGGTTTCGGGTCGGCTTACAGCGTGGGCTATGGAATTGTCACAATTTATAATAGAGTATCATCCTCGAACGACAATAAAGGGTCAGGCTTTGGCTGACTTTATGGTAGAGTGTTCATTTTCTGAGACTGATGATAGCTTGGTACAGTCAGAAGTTGTGGTTCAGACAATAGTGGATGTTTAGCCGATGTAGAATTCATGGACGTTGTATGTAGATGGGTCTTCTATTTCAGACGTTAGTGGAGTTGGTATTATCATGACAAGTCCAGAAGGGTTCAGAGTGCAACAGACGATCCGTTTTGGTTTTAAAGTGACCAATAACGAGACTGAGTATGAAGCAATCTTGGCGGGTCTTCGATTGGTGAAGAGCTTGGAGGTTCAGAAGATTGTGATTTTTAGTGATTCCCAGCTGGTGGTTAAGTAGGTTTTGGGGGAGTATGAAGCCCGCGGGGCAAGGATAGTAAAATATCTAATAGAAGTGAAAGATCGGCTTCACTACTTTGGTTTGTTTTCATTTTTCGTAACGAAATTCATAGATCGTTGCAAAATTTCGTTGCCAAATCGTTGGCGGGAACCCCCTATTTACTTTTTTGTTGCCAATGAATTTTTTCCTCACTGTCGGCAACAAAAACTTTTTTGTTGCTATATTTTGTTGCCTAATATGGGCCACATTCATTGTCAATAAAAAAAATTTTATTGCGTATTTTATACATTTTTTTGCAAAAATTAGTAAATTATTGCACAAAATTAAGATAAATACAATAAACACGTTTCAGCATCTCTTTTTTCATATTTTTGTATTGATGATCAATTTTTTATTTAGCATTTTCTTTTATTTTGTTCCAACATGTGCCATGCTACTTTTGAAGATTATAATCTGCAAAGTTATTTATTCATATATAATTCAAACATGATTCCATTGCATTGCTTCTAATAAAGACATTTATGTTGTCATGTATTTACAATATGAGTATGAATATGAATATATGATTTTAATTGGATTTAACTGACTCTCAAAATCCCAGTCACCATATGCCCATATCATAAAAAAAATCTTTTACTTTTTTTTAGTAGAGACAATTGTGTTACCACTATTTTTTTTTACTAAATTATTTGTATATTAAATTATAAAAATTAAAGATAATACATTAAAGATCAATACATTAGCCCCGACTCCTGTAAGACAAAAGAAACCGAGATAAATCTACGAAACATAATCCTAACCCACAAATAAAGCCTCACATCCCGAGATTAGGAAAATGAGCGTAGCCAAACAAGCCTTTAAGCTCAAAGTGCTCCAAAACTAAGTTCAGCTAGAAAAAGAGACCAAGCATGAGCAACATTTTGAAACAACTGTGGGCCCCAATGCATAGGACCACACATAAAGAGCAGCTGGAAATCATATAGGACCCGTTTGACATCTCCAACATCAGATTATGACCAACCTTGGAAGCAGCAGCCATCAGCCCACGTGGGGAACCAGCAACTCATCTTCCGGCCAAAACATCCAAGGAAAGCGGCAATAGCAAGATTACTACAATAAATCCCCACAACCAAACCATCTGGCCTTGCCAACACAATCAATTCAAGCTAAAGAAATAAAAAGGAACAAACAAGCTAAGATTGAAAATCAAACAGAAATAGCAACCAAAAGGTTTCGCCTAAAACTGAAAATGAGGAACCCAAATCTGAACATGTAAAATAGAAGATGAGGTGAGCTTAGAATCGTTGATAATAATGATACATTGATACATAAAAAAAACTTATTTGGATCAATTGTTCCATTAGGAACAGAGATCAGGAAAACCAAGGAGAAAGCAAATTTAAGAGAAGACAACATATCCAAGAGGAAGCATTGCACTCCACTACACCAGCAGTGTGAAACTTTGGCCTAGAGTTGCCGTCAATCAGTTCATACTTATCTCCCAAAATCTGTATTCTTAATCAAAGCTCCTAATTGTAGTTGATCCTGAGATGGTTTTAGCAAAATTCTGTATAACTGGAGCTTTACACACTCCAATTAAGTGTGCTAGTTAACAAGTTGAAGGTATATAATATTGCTAAAACTATCAAAATAGCATACTGGTTAAGATATACAAAAGATAATTTAATAAAGTAATTTTTAGCACATCTCATATTTTGAGTATTTCATCATTTTATATTCATTGTTTTGTTATCTAACATGTCATCTAACTACTATGAAAACAAGAGTAACATGTTTATAACTATATGAATTTTTTTAGCAGAATACAGTCACATTTAAACTTGTGCCTAATGTTTTGATAAATATTATGTTTCAAAATCTAATAATCTAATTTTCCTTAAAAGTTAACGTGGATGATTTGTGACGCCCCGAAATCCGGTGTATCTTCACACCCGGATTCCGTACATCACGATCCCATCTTCTTCCAAACATACATCATTATATAGCTAAATATAACAACATATACTCTCAAATCCCAGGTTCTGGAAACCTTATAACCTTTTTCATTACAAATAATGATAAATACATTATTCATTTCATCTTACAAGAGTGACTTTTATCCGCCACCAAGGATACATAACAGTTCCTTAAACTAGTCTATAGTTCAATTTCATCTTCCTATATTATAAATCTTCACTTGATCTTCTCGCTTATTCATATTCTGAATAGCACCTCATCTGGATACCGTCATCTTGATCTTTACGGGATCCTTAAGTTCTTCTAACATCGTTCGATGAAAATGTTTTTCATTTAAAAGCAAGTGTGAGCATTCAATTGCCCAGCAAGTCATAGCAGTTGAACAAACATCTTCAAGGATTCAAACGTTTCTTTAAACTTCAATAACCGAACAAAGGTTATGAAGCAGCTTGAATAATAGGAATAATCTCGACTCCTATCATTTTAAAACATTATTCACATGCACTTTGAAATACTTTCATTCTTCTACCTTTTTCATACTCATCATGTCTGGCTAGAATCATTAGCACAGACTTAACAATAACGGATCATGTATAAACAGAACATACTTGTATTGAACAGCTCAATCACATGACAATTCATATCATAGAAATACCGAAGTGTTCACATTGTGGCTCAAGGCCTCATACGTTCTATCACCTTGTACAAATATCGCACCTTCACACGTAGACAGAACTTCTCAAGTTCAACATCTGAGAAGTTCAAGAAACTAGCATTCATTTAAAATATGAATGAAGTTAGGAAACTTGCCTTACGCCCAGCTACAGCTTACGCCGAACAGCTCATTTCAATTCCTATATTACACATAAGAAAACACCACATACACCAATTAGTCATACATCTTTGACTTATGCATTAGTTTACTTAACTTTACTTCTTAGGGTTCGCGTTCTTGCAACCTAAGTTTACGCGACCACTTTCATTATCGTTCTACGGCTTCATGACATACGGAGATGTCTTACTTATATGTTCATCATCTTTGATGTTTTACATATTATTTTCTTCTTATTACTTCTCTAAGACTCAGCACACATCGCTTCTCTGCTAGTAGTCCATATGGTACTTTCTCGAGTGGTTTCCCACAAACAACCAACAAACAAGTTCCGCCTCTCTAAATACCTGCCCATAATAGTGAGTTAGATCGGTTTGCCGATTTTGTATATACCTTCGCTCTCTCTGGAATTGTTTAGCCCACTCCCATATGTGAACCATCAAAGGTTACGATTGTACTACAACTTAACTTATCTTAACTTATCCGAACTATTAAACTAAAATCTTCGTTAAGTTAATTTCTCATTCTTTATGGCTTCCGGCAACTAAATGCCACACCTCCGTATTCACTCTTTATCGTCTAAGTCATACAATCTTTTGTATACTCGGAAGCGATCATTCCCTTTAATCCTTAACTTCGGCTTCACACGTTAAACGTTATTATCTTTAATTCAACTTCTTTACCGTCACGGTTTAAACATCGATCGTCATTATCTTACGATTGAAACCATACACGGTGTAGGTTCTATCCGTTTAATATTTGCGTACCCTCAACCTTCACGCGTCGATTAAAGTGTTCAACGCATACATTTTTTTCTAACGTTCTTATCCGACTCACATTCGGCTTCCATTAATCTTATTACCGTTCATTACGGCTTTCTTAATACCATTCGTTATTCTTCTTTAATGTTGAAGCCATACAGTTCGCTGTATGCTAAGACCACTCGTTTACCACAACAATACATGCGTTACGTACAACGGCGTCTAACGCTTCAAACTTATCTCTCACTATCGTGACATAACATCTAAATGTTATTCATTACCCTCGTCGCTCAACGTCTAAGGAATCACAACCCTAGCAACCCCTCACGTTCATTCATCGCGACTACGGTCCCCGGACATCGGTTATGTAACTCGCGTTTAAAAAAATTCTTTGTCTTTTAATCTCTTTTGACCATTTCATTCAACATGTACTAAAGGTTTAATTCACTTGATAAAGTGTTATCTTAGTTGAACATTATGTTCTTTATCTTCCCGTACGTTTCCCCCAAGAGTTGAGCAGTTAAAAGCTCTTCTCTGGCTTTTTCGTACACTGGCGTTGCGGCGCCATTCTTCCTTCTATCTTTCGCTACCAGTGCGCGAGTTTGCTTTTACTCGACCCTCTGATGCATTTGCCTTACCTTCTTAAGTATGGTTGGCGCCATTGGCTGAAGCACTTAACCTAAAAATTTCTTTAAGTGTTAAATCCAATTTGAGACGCTTACTTCCCGCTTCAATAACTTATCCGTTATAACTCGGAATGAGGTCATTCCAAAGCCATTCTCTTCCTTATCTTACGTAATTGATACCCTGACGTAACTTCGTTACAATCCATTAACGTGCCATTCGATTGGCTTGATCATCACCCTTCGTTCGTTTTACGTTTTTAACGCTCTTTGTTCGTTCATCCGTAATTCGGTCATCCAAACTCGGAATTCAATTGTTCTTGAGTCCATGACTCACGTTTTTAACATTTTCTTATATTCTTATGAAACCCTACACGTTCGGGTTCATTTTACTAACTTTCTAATTCTCGTTTGTCTTTTACAAAATTTTCGCCATAACTTCGTTATAGCTAAGTTTTAATCCGTTCTTCATGAACGTTTCTACCATTCCTAACCAAGCAACAAGCATCTAACTTATATGCGATGGTTTTAAACTTGTCCATCAACAACAATTATCCTATGATGGTTTTAAATTTGTCCATCAACAACGTTCTTCGTGTTCTTCGCATGTTCTTCGTGTTCTTCGCATGTTTTTCGTGTTCTTCGTTTGTTCTTCATTTTAATCGATATTTTGGATTACGATTTAACTTTTTATTGGAATTTGATGTTATAAAACATTATTCCTTACTTATTTCACCTACTTATTGATATAATCAACTCAGATCGCTCTAATTCATTACGAATCTTATACTTCCTTAAGAAATTTATTTACTAAACTTCAAATTCTTATTTTCATTATTTCTCATGATTTCAACCATATGAAATCATCCCTAACATCATCTACTTCTTATCTTCATTAAGTTATGTTTCTAAACATAAAAACTTAAAGAAAATTTATAAAAGACTAGGTTTCGGATTACCGTTCTCATTTAACCTCCTTCCGTCGGACAAAGTTTGTTCATGAGAAACTTTTCCTCCTTTTCCTCTTCTCCCTCATCCGAAATCTCTCTCTCTCTCTCAAATGTTTGAACAATTTTCAAAATCTCTTACAAATGAAAGCTAGCTTCCTATTTATAAAAAATCCAAGCTAAGGGTATTTTAGTCATTTCACCCACTTAACCTCCTTACTATTCATAACTTAGGGATTAAGTTAACTTACTCCTTAAGTTTACTTAACACTTAAGTCTACTTAGCCTTTAAGTTTGCTTAACACTTAAGTTTACTTAACACTTAAGTCTACTACTTCCACCTCCTTAATTAACCTCCTTACTATTCACAAAACTTAGCCTGTAAGTTTCGTGGTTCCGTTTTTCAGGTTTCGTCCGACAGTTTTAAAAACTGCGATTCTCGGAATCCAAATATTTTTGGATATTTCGTCTTTCCTTTACCGATTAACTTTTACGTATTCTTCGGATTTCTGAAAAATTGAAAAACACTTTTTGGCGTTAAGCGTTTTCCTTCACGTTTTACCCTAATGTAGTTAAACGAGTGAAAAGTACACAGCAGTACTTTTCATCATTTTTTATTTTGTCCGATTTCTGCACATTTTTCGAGAAAAACTTTTATCGGCTTAGTTAACTTTTTAAGATATATTATCGTCAAATCTTTTGACGGAATGTCATTTCGACATACCGAACTCTCAGAACGGCTTGGTTATTCAAACCCTAACCCTTAGGTTTCGTCGGGTGAATAGTGCCTATTTCGTCTTTTTCCCCGAAAATATTTTTGTTTCCGGAAAATTTTTATTTTCGTCTTGAAAATTCTTAATCGCTTAGTCTAGCTCGTAGCCAGAATCCTCCCGACTTATAATCATCCTAGGTTCTAGAACGATTAATAAACACATAGCACACAATATTATTAATAAAAATTCATTTTATTAATAACTAATTCTTTAAACTTAAATTCTGAAAAATCCAAATTTTCGGGGCGTTACATGATTTCCCACCTCGCTAAACCCCAAAAGATCCACAAAACAAAAACTTGAAAGGCAAATGGATGTTCTTTCGTTTTAAGTTACTGATAAGTAAAGACGTTCCAATAATTTTATCATTCACTCAAGACCTATATTGACCCATACCTTGGATCACTATCCAACACTTCTAACAATTATGTGGAAAATTTAATAATTGGAAAAATGGTTCTGCCTATAAAAGATCCCAGTAGCATAAGAGCTTCACTGAGCTAGGTGAACTTAGACATACGCTTTGACTTACTGGAGTAGAGTAAAACAGTTCAACTCAAATTCTAATAACAAATGGCAAAATGATTTTACAGAACTAAGTATATTCATTTTCTCATTCACGGATGGAAAACTAGTAGACTCTAAGAAGAGTAATTTGCGGTTATGCTAAATTTATTCTAAGTTCCTAACAAAACAATAGTGTTTAGTTGTTCACAACATCTACACTGACTATTGAATACTATTCAAGTCAACTCCACCCACCCCAAGTAAGTCTTTTACTCGTTGTGTTGCAAAAAGGATCAATGAATTGCCAGCAAATGTCCCAAACGCAGAGGCATTTGTAATTGTAGTTATTGCAGGTAAATGTTTGTTTGTTTTAAATCAGAGAATACCCATTTCAAGAATTTCTTAATTTAGTGATTTAGATGTTTTTTGAGGAGTATATAGGAGAAGTTGTCAGCCTACTGGGATCCTTGTGCATGATGTAAAGGGGCAAATGGGTTTTCATTTATTTTTGATATGTTGCCTGCAAAGGACTCTAAAAAAGGGTAAAACAGTAAGGAATGCATCATCAAAAAAACAGAACGATTTAGATGAGGTTCATGGTGTTTTGTGTTATGGTTTTTTAGCTCTAAGTTATTATTTTAGCTCTAATCAAGCATGCTACTTGCCATAAATAATGTATATTTCTTCTGTAGGAGCCAATAGCGATATTATTAAAAAAGCAGAGAAAGGGTGATGGTGTCGTCAATGGAATGAGTGATTCAAAGTCGAAATTTAAAGAGAGAAAATATGTTATAATTTATAGCGAACTAGTGTTGGTACTTCAATTCAGATCTGTATATTAACTACTACTAGTATTAATTTGTCACCTTATCTTATAGTAATATTATAAAAGATTTTTTTCTTATTTAGAGAATTTGATTGTAAGAGGGAACGTAATATAAACACAATCAGAAAGTTCTGAATGATTTCAAAATGGAGAAAACAAAAGTATCTCTCCTTACATTTCAATGCACATAACTACAAGACTGGGTCCGAGATATTAGAGTAGATATCAAGTGGCAAAAGGGATTTTAATTATTTGAGTTTAATAACTTAAAGCAAGGCAGAAGAGGGTTCATTCCAATCCATAAAGTGTAAAGAGCTTCTTCTGGAGATTACTCACTATGTAGATAGTAGCTCCACTTGAACCATTGAGATGGATCATTACAATATTCGAGGATAAGGATTTCTGAATGGGTTTTTAATATAAATTTTAAAATCATGTCATTGTCATTTTATGTCTTTGGAGTCGTCAAACTTTCTAATTTAGTTGGTGCTATATAAGATGGATTTCAAGTTGTTCTCAGATAAATGGAAATTTTGGATTCCAATCTTTCACTGACGCCTCAACCAAATGGAAAGCTACTCCCTTTTTCCAACATATACACCCATATAAGCCCACTTGATTAGTGATCACTATCAATTAAAGTATCATAAATTTATGGGCACATGTTTGTTCTAATTATATATAGTCCAAGAGTTTTACTCCTTAATATCACGTATGCTAACAACAAATTCTAACAATCAGCTGGCTCTAATACTATCATCCATGTGGCAAATTAGCAAGAGTTCACATCGAAAATGCAATGTTTTAGTTGTTCAACTTCATATCAAATAACTCTCTTTAATACAACAAAACTCAAGAAAAGAGTATGTAGCTTTATACTTGTTTCCCTGGTTTGTGTAAATCATAAATAAAAATTTATGCAGCTATTCTTCCTTGGAAACTAGATGCGGAAATTTTTGGCTTGAAGATCTTAATTACTGCATTCTGTTTTCCCAATATCCATCAAAAGAGTAGTATTTAAAGGGAAGATCTTCTAGTAAAAAAAAACTCACGAGTATAAACACGTGCTTCAAAAAGATAAATAAACATATAAATCACTCAAAGTATAAAATTATTACCTGAAGAGAGAAAGAGGTTGAATTGGATCGAAAAAAGTTCCGATGCGGATCTGGTTGACAAATAGCTTCCCGAAGCCGATAAGTCCCCGATTGTGCAAATTAGCGATTATTTAGTGTGCGGATCTGTAGATTATATGTACACTGAAATTGGGTATAAATATTTGGGGTTTTGGTTTAGGGCATAGATTACAGATAGAAATTTGGGATGGTTATCAGATATTCAAGCGGATTAGAAATAGAAATTGGGGATGGTTATCGGATATTCACGCGACTGACAAAAATTAGGAGGGAAATATAATATGTTGGAGCAAAAATTATAGCGGGAAAATGAAGAATAACAGTGCCACTAACAGTAAATAATAGTAGTGACCCTAGACTAAATATTATTGAAGGAAAATTTAACACTTTTCTACCTGTTTGTCTTTTAGAATAAATATGGTGTTATATACACCATATTTATTTATAATAATTTTAAAATATTAATATCATTTTAAATAATTTAAATACTGAATAATTTTATTATCATTAATATTTAAATAATTTAAAATATTAATAAAATACATGTCGAAATATTAAAAATTATTTATAATAACTCAAAATATTTTTAAACGCTAATATCACCTTTAAATGATTCAGGGCTTTTCAGGCTAGTTTGTATTAATCTTTTAAGTTGTTTAATGTATTAAATTAATTTATACTTTTATTTCAAATATATAAAAGTAAAATAAAGGTGAAATCCAAATAAGTTAAAAAAAATTTATTTCAAAATTAAAAAATATATATTACATAAATTATACTACCTTCGTTTTAAATTTTTCAAATTCAAAATTGAGATTGATTTGTATCAATACAATACCTAATAAATACTACTAGTTATAAGGTTTATTGTTTCAAAACATAATTGAATCATGTCGATTTTAAATTTGAAAATATTTCAAATTAATTTTAAAAAGTCGATAGTGATTTATTATTTGAAACATAAATTAGAAATATATATTAATAATTGTGTAAATTGTAATAGATATCAAATGTAGTTACAAGAATCATGAATTAATGAGTCATAATACAAATAAATTACATTACAAGTAAATAATTTTTTTGATAATTATTCCTTAAATTGTAATTCTTAAGTAGTTCTTTCATGTGGGATGTGGCGCCCCCAAAATAGGTTTACATCACCCATCTTGAGTCGCCAATACATGGTATAGAATACAAATACAAACTTAATTATCAACCGAGTAAGTGTAATATACGACAAAAAACATAGTGAGAGTTTAAACATGAATATTGCCTTCTTTCAGGCAATATCCACTCTCAAATAGAGTCCTCATTACATTTATTGTCACACTATTTTATAGAATAGTGAGGACTACTAATACACCATCTCGGATCATCACTCCGCTTCCCCGACTAGTCCACTACGTTCTCATTTCTGAAGAGAACAACAGAAAGCAAAAGGGTGAGCTCAATAGCCCGATAAGAAATATTATGACTAAGATAATGCGAATAAATTATCATTAGTCTTCAACAATGTTAAGCGATAAAATCTGATAGACATCAAGTTTAAGCTGCGGTGAATAAGCAATCCATTAGAAGAATCGAGTAGAGCGTGATATCTATTATCTTCATGATTTAAAATGTTTTCATCAATTTTATCGTTGAGACTCACCTTAATAAATAAATCACATCATCGAATCATCCACATACTACGGGCCAAGGATATTCATTAAATTATCAATGGTCATGACTATATCACAAGAATAATCCTGATCATAACCATACCAAAAAGCTGTCCATTAATGCACTACAGTGCCACCGAGGACTTTTACCACATCATTTATAACATTACGGTCATGATTATACCAGAATAATCCACAGTCGTAATCATACTGAGGAAAGTCCATGTATGCACATAAGTCAAAGATGACTTTCATCACAATATAAGCGTGAGGATGATGTGATGAATGTAATAATTGATAAAACAAGTTCAAGAATAAATTTTAAAGATTTATAAGTTAATTTATCCAAGAAATCGATAACGTCCAAATTATCGACATGATCTTTGCTTTGTGGAGTAAAATTCAAGAATGCTCGGAAGAATAATTCCATGAAAATATATTGGATGAAGCCTTGAATATCCAAGATATTCTACTAATTATCCTCTTTTTAAAATCTCCTCTCGACTCGCTTCTTCTATTTTCATGGCCATAATTACCACCTCGAGTGGTTACCATTTTTGTCCGTCTGCATTTCTTTCTCCGTTTGGTTATCATTATTACATTGTTGCTATCTCTGCGATACGATCCACGGTTATGGTCCCTCGGTTGAACATACTCGTTATCTCGCTCTAACAATTGAGCTCATTAACAACATCTCGAATAGAGAAAATTTATGAGAAATGAGATATTGTCAGTATCTTGGGTTTGAAACCTCTCGAAAATATCCGCGTAAATCGTTCCTCATTCTCCACCAAATGAGGTGCGAACTGGATAACTCTGCAAACTTTGCCTCGTCTTGAGACAACTGTCGTATTTGTTTTGTTCTAATATGATGAACTCCACTTCCTTCATATAGCCGAACACTTTCGGAAAAGTATTTGTCATTAAATAGTTTCAAAGCGTCTCCCAGACATCTTTGAGTCTTGGTGGGATGGAGTGCGCTTCACGAGACTCCCACCAGATGAGTCCGCCTCGCCGGAAACATAAAGGTGGCGAATGGAACCTTCTTCATTCCTCGTGCATCCCAAGACATCGAATATCTTGGTAATTTGCTTGACCCGTGTTTCCGCCCGTGATCGGATCGGCTTTCAGTTAAATTCTGGTGGTCCCAACTATTTGAACTGCTTGCATTGTGACAACCCGTGAATTGCTATCATTTCCTCCTCGTATTTTGAACACGAGTCTCCTCGTCGATTTTGCATGAGCTAATCGCAAAAAGCTTCTAAACATCCCTCGTTCATCATCTGCTTTCCGGTGGTGTTGTTCGCGGGAGGAACATTGCCACTGTTGCGTTACGTTCTCCTCGTTGGTGAGTCTGAGACGTCTCCACGATCTCATTTCCATTGTTAAAACAAGGGTTAATTAAGAAAATCAATATATCACATAATATCCTTATATCTTGACCAACTAACAAATAAGCTTAGGTAGGACACCTTTGGCGAAGGATTTACTCGTCTCTCCCCTCCTAGTTCTATTCCCCGATCTCCCCGGAGATCATATCCTAAGCTCGATACCAACCGTGGCGCCCCAAAATAGGTATACATCACCCATTCCGAGTTGTCAATACATGGTAGTGTAAACAACTACAACTTTATTATTACAACAATGGCGCGAGTTTGAATACAAATATTATCTTACAGACAATATCTATACTCAAATAAATCCTCATCACATTTATTGATACATTAGTTTACAAAATGGTGAGGACTACTAAACAACTCTCTCTAGAACTTTCATTCCATACCCCAGGCTAAATACTTTCGCTATATTCTCGCCTCACGAGAAGAAAAATGGAACAAAAAGGAAAAGAGTGAGCTCAACTATCCCATAAAGAATATTATGACTAAGATAATATACAACAAATTATCGTTAGTCTTCAAAAGGAAAAAAATCTAATAGAATACAATAGACAACAAATTTTAAATCAATATTAGCAATGAAAATAATAATTCATTAGAAGAGTTAAGTAGAGAATGCAAACTACTATCTTCATGTATGAATTTAAAAGTTCATCGTCTATCTTTTATCCTTGTAACATCAATCAATATATATCTGGAATCAAATATTCATCTTTGCACTTACGTGCCAAAGAAGATATTCATCGATTAATCATGTTCATCTAAACACTGTTCATCTTTGCACTACTGACCAAAGATATTCATCGAAATCATTCATCTTTTTCACTACTGGGCCAAAGATATACCATAATATCATCATTTAAGGCTGAAGATGATGAAAAATATTTTTAAAGAAAGCGAATCCAAAGTTGAAACAAAATGACAAGGATTAAGGATTAAGGATTAAGTACTTTGTTTTATCCACATCCAAAAATACCTCAAAAATAATTACGGTGGTGTAAAATTCAAGAATGATCAAAACATGGATACAATCAAAGCTAGTATCCGAGATAGATATTTTGGACGAAAAGAAAATTTTTCATTTTTCGATGAATAGTCTTGCAGTATCGTGAATAGTAACCCGACACCAAAAGTTCTAAATTTGATAAAAACTTGGATCGATATTTCAACATAATGATATTGAAGAAATAATATCATTACGAAAAAAAAAAATATCCCTTACCTCACAAAGACAGTACTTCTAGTTGAAACATCGGATATAGGCTATGACTTGAACTTACATTGTATAGCAATACTCAAAGTATACTCAAAATACTCACAAGAATACGCTCGATAATATAGAGAGAGAAAACTTCAGTTTCTGGTGTGATTTTTAATTCTAACCTAAGCACCTATTTATAGGAAATTGCTTAGAACACAAAAAGTGAAAATTTAATATAATAATAATATATATAATCAAATTTCCTACGCACACAAATCTGGTCCAAACTTCAGCCACACATGTGCCAAAAACAATAAAAAAGTTTTTGTTAATAAAAATAATTAAAACTTCCAAAAATCAATTATTTTGGAGCTTCGGAACTTCAATAATTCATAATAAATAGCCCTTTTATCAAAAAATTCGAATTTTGCGACTTTTTATAGGAAATTCAATTCTCTACAACTTTGCAGAAGAAAGTTTTTCCAAATTCTAAACAAAATTGGTAAAGAAATCCACAAGCAGGCGATTTTACAAGCTATAATCAAATTTCGATCGATAAATGGGGTCCACAGACATGTTTAACATGTTTTAAACATTTATTGCAACAAAAATACTCTTCCTCCTCGTATACTCATATATCCCACATTCGTTGTAAAAATATCACCATTATTATATTATTAAAATATAATAATATATTTAAATGAATTATTTTATCGAAAAAAGATAAAATTTCAATTTTCAACAATTGTCACATTAAAATTTTCTCCATCTATATCCACATAAAATCAATATTTTCTTATCATATGAATCAATAATTAATTATTCACAAATAATATTACAAAATCACAATATTAATGACCAGGCGGTTCCCAAGAAAGATGGGGCTTTCGATAAAGATTTCTCCTTCTTGCCAAGCAATTAGGTGACCAAACCTCTCCTTAGACATAACTTTCTAGACATTGCCAATAATGTTATCCAATAATATTATTCAGGATAATATGAATTATTGCTTTCGATAATGGAAAATACTATGTAATGACAATTTATTGAAACAACGATAATATAAAATATCAATCAAAGCAATTATTGAATCAATAAAATCTTGAGCGATAATTACTTGTAACCATTATTAAGTAGTGTCTTCTTACGTAAGAATCAATAATTGGTGCAATACCGTAATGCTTCTTGTGTTTTAACCACCGAGTATTTTAACAAGATAATACTTGAATAACAACTACTGTTATTATTTTAAACAACTTATATTTATCGTTTTCTTCATCCATAAGCTTTTCAGTTATGGGGCCCACACATGGGCTTACCGTCGTATTTAATATTCCCCGATAAGTACGAATATTCCACGACCAAACGAATATTCCCTAATAACAATGAATATTTTATAACCACTTGCTTATTTTAAAATATTTGCGTATTTTACCCCTAACTATCCACATTAATCAAATCAACCCTTACTATTTCAAAATAATAAATAGAAAAATTAAATTTCATTAATAATAAGTTGGGGTCTTACATACACCACCTCCCCTAATAGTAAATCGTGTGAATTAATTGTTCATTCATGTGACTCGATAGTATAATCATGTGAAAAAACTAATTACGATTATAATACCTTCAACTATACCTCCATCTTTAATTTAGTCATGCAAGTATTATCAATCTTGCACTAACTCCCCTAATAGTACATGAATGTGAATCAATAGTACACACATGTGAACAAATAGTTATATCATATGAATTAATAGCAATTAATTGCTCATTTATCGATTAATTGCCCGATAACTTCCGGATATCAATTATTATCCGAAATAAATGCCGATTTTCACTAACACTAATAATTCTCACACAATGGAACTATCAATTTCATCTTTAATCAACACGAACTTATTCATCATTAATATTATAATTCACAATATTTAACAACCCGTGTCGTTCCGGAAAGAGGACTTTCAGATAAGGATTTCTCCTTATTAAGCGCTTGATTAGGTGACCCAACCTCTCCTTGATGAACTTCTAGACATTGTCGATATTGCGATTAATAATATGAATAACTTTATCGTCTCAATTATTAATTTAATAATATATCATACTATGCGAGATGATCTTGTGACAATAAGCTGAATCGATAATATGAGAGATATGATGCGTGAATTCTTGTAGCAATAATTGAGTATAAATGAGTGACTTCTCACGTAAAGCATCAATAATCAATCTTGTGTCTTACTATGCAACCATGCGTATTCTTGTACTTTTACTACACGGTAGTTCAACGGTTTAACGGTAAAACTTCCGCCGTTATTTTATATAAAAGATAATTATATAGTTTTTTAACTACGACAATACTTAGTTAATGGGGTCCACTTAATGATTGTGCTTGTCGTCTGAATATTCCTGTTAAAACGAATATTCCTCGACCAATCGAATATTATATAACCACTTGCTTACTTTGCAAAATTTGTAAATATTACCCACAACTATAACATTATATTATATCCACATCATAATATTCAAAAATATATTTAGAGGAAATTAATCTTTATTCATAAAAGTTGGGGTCTTACAACCTCCCTTCTTATGAAATTTCATCCTCGAAATTAGGGGTGCGTACTGATATGTCGAAGGGGTGAGGATACCTTGATTTCATTTGATTCTAACCCCTAGGTCATTTCCTCAACATCGTGGTTTCTCCACAAAACTTTGACTTGAGGTATAACTTTAGAGCGTAGAATATGATCCTTCTTATCCAAGATTTTAACAGGTACTTCTTCATACATTAAATCTTCCGCTATCTCGTCCTGTTCTAATTCAATAATGTGGTTTGGGTCTTTCACATATTTACGTAACATAGATATGTGAAAAATGTTATGAACACGAGACATACTTGGCGGTAAGACGAGTCTATAGGCCACAGTTCTTACTCGATCGAGGATTAAAAATGGGCCAATGAATCGAGGATTGAGCTTTCCTCTCTTTCCAAATCTTGTAACTCCTTTCCATGGAGCGACACGTAACAACACATGATCTCGATATTGAATTCCACGTCTTTTCGATGAAGATCAACATAACTCTTTTATCGATCTTGTGAGGTTTTTATCGTTGTCGGATCGTTTGAATCTTTTTCGTGATCATACGTACCAACTCCGGTCCCAACAACGTTGCTTCACCCACCTCATCCCGGCAGATCTTGGAAGCGACACTTTCTTCCATACAACGCCTCAAATGGAGCCATGCGATACTTGCTTGATAACTATTGTTGTAGGAAAACTCCACCATGGTAAGAACTTGTCCCAACTTCCTTGAAGTCAAGGACACGAGTCTTAATAAATCTTCAAGAGTTTGAATAGTCCTTTCCGACTGCCCATTCGTTTGAGGATGATATGCCGAACTAAATCGTAAATCCGTGCCCATAGCTTTTTGCAAACTAACCCAAAATCTTGAAGTGAATCTTGGGTCTCGATCAGAAACTATGGATACTGGCATACCATGCAATCTTACAATCTTGTTTATATACATACTAGCAAGACGTTCAAGTGTATAAGTTTCTCGTATCGGTAAGAAATGAGCAGACTTGGTCAATCTATCAACAATGACCCAAATCACATCTATGCCTTGAGAAACCTTGGGAAGACCAGTAATGAAATCTATGGTAATGTGCTCCCACTTCCATTCTAGAATTTCAAGTGGTTGCAATGGACCTTTTGGCACTTTATGCTCCACCTTGACTCGTTGACAAGTTAGACACCTTGAGATAAACCCCGCTATCTCTCTCTTCATATTCCTCCACCAAAATGTATGTTGGAGATCACGATACATTTTATTACTCCCAGGATGGATTGCAAACGGTGTGTTGTGCGCCTCCATCATGATTTTATACTTCAAGTCGGAATCCTTAGGAATACAAAAGTGCAGAGTTAACTTTCGAAGTATTAGTTCTTCATCGATTTTTGCTTAGAAATAGCACTTTCTTGCACTTTCTTCTTCATACGCATTAGCTCCGGATCCGTAGTTTGAGCATCTTTAACTTTATCGATTAAAGTCGATTCTACTCGTATATTCGCCATCATCACATGGGTCCACAGGTCTTTAACTCTATCTCCATCCGTAAATAAGTCATACAAAATGGGTCTTTCCGTTGACAATATTGCACTTTTCGTGCCGCGTATGATCTTCTACTCAATCGTTAGCTACTACATTCGCTTTTCGAGGATGGTATTGGATGGTATGATCATAATCTTTCAACAAATCAAGCCATCGTCGTTTTTTGCATGTTGAGTAAAGAAATATTTGAGGCTTTTTATGATCATATAGATCTCCACCTTCTCTCTATCTGGGTAATGCCTCCAAATCTTAAGCCTTAAAAACGCATTGCGCTAACTTTAGATCATGAGTAGGATAATTCCTCTCATATTCTTTGAGTTGTCGTGAGGCATAAATTATGACTTTCTCATGTTGCATGAGAACACATCCTAACCCTTTGCACGAAGCATCATTTGAGATGACAAATCCTCAAGGCGGATGGTATTGTCCGAGCAGTCTTTGAAATGAGTCTTCTCTTGAGTTCTTGAAAACTCTTCTCACATTCCTCGCTCCAACCGAACTTTGTATCTTTTCGAGTCATTTCGTTAATGGAGTAGCGATTCGAAAAACCTCATATGAATCTCAGATAATAACCATTTAAGCAGAAAGCTATGTACTTGATCATTTGATTTAGGTTGCTCCCGACTTTGAATTGCTTCAATCTTTGCTTGGGGTTAACGGATATTCCATGATTTGATATCATGTGCCCAAGGAATCTGACTTCCTCGAAGCGAACTCACATTTCTTCACTTGGCATATAGCTTGTTTTCACGAAGATTTTGGAGTATCGACTTCACGTGTTGCTCATGGTCTTCCTTTGGTTTTGGAGTATATGAGGATGTCATCAATAAAAGGCGACCACAAAGTGATCCAAATATTCCTTGAATACTTTCGGTTCATCATGTCCATGAAGCGGCGGGAGCATTAGTCGATCAAAAGACATGACTAAGAATTCATAATGCCCGTCTGGGAGTTACTGAAAGATCTTTGGAATGTCATCGGTTTTAATCTTCAGCCGATGATATCACGAACGAATCAATCTTTGAAAAGAATTTGGCTCCACACAATCGGTCAAATAGGTCATCAATGCGAAGCGGCGGTACCTATTTTGATGGTGACATGATTCAACTCCCCGATAATCAATACAAAATCGCATACTTCCATCTTTCTTCTTCACGAATAGAACGGGTGCACCCCAAGGAGACGTCTAAGACGAGATGAAACCGATGTCTAACAATTCCACCGTAGTTGTTTTTTAACTCCACGAAGTTCAATAGGAGCCATTCGATATAGGGCTTTGGAAATGGGTTTTGTCTTAGAATTCAAGTCGATCTGAAATTCAATTTCACGCTCTGGGGTAGGCGAAAAGTTCTTCGAATACGTCGAGAAATTTATTAACAATAGAAATATCCTTCAAATCGGCGTATTTTTATTTAAATCAAGTGACATGGGCTAAGAAAGCTTGACATCCATTTTTCAATAAACAAATAGCTTTATGGCTTGATATGGCGGTGATTGATTTTAGTGGTTTGGTTGCTTGAATTAGCATAATAGGTTGGTTAGGAATATGAAAGCTAAAAACCTTATGAAAACAATCGATTTTAGCATTATGAGTAGTTAACCAATCAATCCCTAAAATTACATCAAATGCAAGTATTTTCAAAGAAATAAGATCGACAGGTAACGTGCGGTTATCGATTTGAATCAAACAAGACTTATAAGCGATGGATGTAATGAAGGTTTCTCCCAACGGAGTTTCAACAGATAAGTCGAAAGTCTAATTTCTCAGAGTCAAATTTAAGCGTT
>CM035157.1:73249109-73489109 GCA_020205615.1 Panax quinquefolius
AAAACATTATGAATGTTTTGCAATTACGGAGAGTAGAAGCTACCTCGAAGCCATCTCTCCAACCTTTCGCGATGACTTGAAGGGTCCAATAAATCTCGGACTTAGTTTCCCCTTCTTACCAAATCGAATTTTTCCCTTCCAAGGAGAAACCTTTAGGAACACGTAATCTCTCTATGTCAAATGCGATCTTATGCGTGTTGATCAACATATTTTTTTATGCATCTTGAGAAGCTATCAATCTTGTTACGATGAGTTGGACAACCTCGGCAGTTTGTTATACCGATTACGGTCCTAACAGTTGGCGTTCATGACTTCATCCCAAAGACAATGGAGTTACGCACTTTACGCCATATAATGCTTCATAAAGCGGCAAACGATGCTTGCGTAATGTGGTAACTTATTGTAGGAAAATTCCACCAACGACAATTGTTCATCCCAGCTTCCTTTGAAATCCATGATGCATGCTCTCAACATATCTTCCAATGTCTGAATCGTTCTTTCGCTTTGCCCATCGGTTTGCGGATGATGATATGATGTACTCATCTTCAATTGCGTTCCCATGCATTCTTGCAGTCTCTTCCAGAAATTTGATGTGAACCTCGAATCTCTGTCAGATACAATTGATATTGGAACTCCATGTCTTGAAACGATCTCCTTAACGTACAGTTTCGCCAGCTGATCAAGATTAAATCTAATCTTTATTGGCAAGCAGATTTTGTCAATCTGTCCACTATAACCCAAATCGCATCGTATCCTTTCTGAGTTGTTGGAAGACCTACCACAAAATCCATTGTGATATGTTCCCATTTCCATTTCGGTATCTCCAACGGTTTAAGTAACCCGCTTGGTCTTTGATGTTCTGCCTTCACTTTCTGACATGTCAAGCACTTTGCAACGCACTCTGCAACATCTCTTATCATGTTCGGCCACCAAAAATGACGCCACAAATCTTGATATATTTTCGTACTTCCCGAATGAATTGAATACCTTGAGTTATGTGCTTCCGTCAAAATTTCTTCTTTAATCTCCTGAACTGCTGGAACTCAAATTCGTCCCTCGAATCTTAGCATTCCCTTAGTATCAACATTGTACTTCACTTCTTTTCCCTCGACTATACTTTGATTTATTTTCTTGCATTCCTCATCATGTAGCTGAGCGTTTTTCACTTTGTCCACCAAATTTGGACTGGCTTCCATCTGGAACAATTTTTCCTCGGAGTCTTCTAGAAATTTGATTTCCAACTCTAACCTTGACATTGCTGTAATAAGCTCCTCCTTATCAGTTAACAGCATCAACTTCCCTCTGCCTTTCCTACTTAAGGCATCTGTAACCACGTTTGCTTTTCCTGGATGATAAAAGATCTCATAATCGTAATCCTTTATCAATTCCATCCATCTTCTTTGACGCATGTTCAGGTCCTTCTATGCGAAAATATACTTCAGACTTTTATGGTCTGTGTAAATCTTACATTTCTCTCCGTAGAGATAGTGTCTCCATATCTTCAGAGCAAACACAACCGCCGCTAATTCTAAATCATGAGCCGGATACCCTTTTTCGTAATCTTTTAATTGTCTTGATGCATACGCGATGACTTTACCATTTTGCATAAGGACACACCCTAATCCCTTATGTGAAGCATCACTATACACCACAAAATTTCCTGTATTATCTGGTAATGACAACACAGGTGCCATACTTAGCTTCTTTTTCAATTCTTGGAAACTTTTCTCACATTTCTCTGTCCAAACAAATTTTACAGTTTTTCTCGTCAAATTTGTCAACGGAGTGGCAATCTTGGAGAAATCCTGAATAAACCGTCTGTAATACCCTGCTAATTCCAAGAAACTTCTCACTTCTGATGAAGTTCTCGGTTGTTCCCAATTTATCACAGCTTCAACCTTTGATGGATCCACTGAAATTCCATCCTTGTCAATTATGTGCCCAAGAAATTGTACACGTTCCAGCCAAAATTCACATTTAGAGAATTTCGCATACAACTTTTCTTTTCTTACCATTTCCAGCGTTAGACGTAAATGTTCCACATGTTCCTCTTGAGTTTTAGAGTACACCAGGATATCGTCGATGAACACCACCACAAACTTGTCCAAAAATGGTTTAAACACCCTGTTCATCAAATCCATGAACTCTGCAGGGGCGTTTGTCAAACCAAAAGACATCACCAAAAATTCGTAATGTCCATACCGAGTTCGGAATGCCGTCTTCGGTACATCCTCCTTTCTTACCTTCAATTGATAATACCCACTTCTTAAATCTATTTTCGAGAAATATCTAGCACCCTTCAATTGATCAAACAAGTCATCTATTTTCGGCAAAGGATATTTATTTTTAATAGTGACTTTGTTTAACTCTCTATAATCAATGCAAAGATGCATTAACCATCCTTCTTCTTTACGAATAACACCGGTGCTCCCCACGGTGACACACTCGATTGAATGTATTTCTTGTCCAACAGCTCCTGTAGTTGTACCATCAGTTCTTTCATCTCCACTGGAGCCATTCTGTACGGGGCTTTCGATATCGGAGCGGTTCCTGGCACTAAGTCGATCACAAACTCGATTTCTCTGTCAGGCGGAAGTCCTGGCAAATCCTCCGGAAACACGTCCACAAATTCCCTAACTACTGATATTTCTTCCAGTTTCATACTCTTCTCTTTTTGAGTATCAACTATGTAGGCTAAGTACCCGACACAGCCTTTACTTAACAACTTTTTGGCCTGCATCATCGTCAGACATTTCATTTGTCTAGGCGATTTGCTACCATGAAAAACTACCTTTGACAGAGTCATAAGGTTTACACACTTCTTTTGGCAATCAATTATTGCTCCATAATAGAACAACCAATCCATTCCCAAAATAACGTCAAACTCTCCTAGCCTAATCGAAATCAAATCTACCATAAAAATATTTCCCTTAATGTTCACCCTACAGTTCTTGTATACGAACCTAACAAGAATTACTTTCTTATTCGTGATTTCTATGTTCAGAGGGAAATTCAATTCTTCACTAGGCAATCCTAATCTCATAGAAAATTCATTAGATATAAATGAGCAAGTAGCACCTGAATCAAATAATACATAAGCATCAATATCATTGATTGGGATAATACCTGACACCACATCCTTTGATTGCATAGCATCTTGCATAGTCATGTTGAAGGTTCTGGCTGTGGGCTTATTTGTTGTTGTTGGTCCCGCAATAGCCAACGCACTTCCACTAGCATTTCCCTTGCTCCCATTTGTTTCACCAGATCTCTTCTTAGGGCATTCACGAGCAAAGTGATCCTTAGATCCGCATGTGAAGCACACATTCTTCTTAGCTTGAGTGCAATTTGGGGCGATGTGACCCTCCTGGCCACAATTGAAGCATACACATTTCCCCAGCAAACACACTCCCTTATGAAACTTTCCGCATGTAGCACATGGTTCGAACTTCTTATTTTGCTGGTTTCTTTGCTGATTTCCAGCTCCTCCATTTCCATTCCACTTCCTCTTCAGGTTGTTGCCATTACTACCGTTACCACTACTCTTAGCTTCACCTTCACTTTTCTTCTTTTTCTGCTCTTGATTATGCTTTGTTACTGCCTCGCCTCCACTTTTAGCGAGAATCGCCTTCTCCATCACTGCTGCAAATGTCTTCAATTGGAACAGGGAGACCCTACTGTACAACTAGGGTTTCAGTCCCTGCTCAAACCTCTTCGCCTTGCGCTCGTCTGTGCTGACCTGATATGGCGCAAACCTCGCCAACTCGTTGAATTTCACGGCATACTCCGACACCGACATTGCTCCTTGCTTTAACTCCAAAAACTGAACCTCCAGCTGACTCTTCAAACTCTCAAGGAAATAAGTCCCGAAGAACAGCTCCTTAAACCTATCCCAGGTCATTACTCCTGGTCCTTCCCGAGTTTTGTTGGCCTGCCACCAATAACTAGCCTCCTCTTTCAACATAAACGTTGTAAAAGCAGTCTTCTGATTCTCCTCCACCCTAGCCACATCAAAAACCTTCTCGATTTCCATAATCCAAGTCTATGCTTCAACTGGATTCATGGACCCACGGAATTCTGGTGGTCCAACCGCCTTGAAGTCCTTAAACGTAGCACCTTGATTCTGAGGTTGATTCTGTGGTTGATTTTGTAGTGCACCTGTCAGTAACGTCACCAACTGTTGAACGGAGTTAGTTTCAACATTATCATTATTGGTTCCCTTGGTGGTTCTCTGACGAGGTGGTTGACGTCTTGGAGGCATTTTCTGTTAAAAATACATTCATTAGATTATTGCTCAACTCTTTTCAAGTAATTTCTACTTAACTTGCCCCCATAAAGTAATCACTTCATGACACATAACACTTTGGATAAAAGAAAATAATATCTTTTATTCAAAACTTCTTTGAAAACATCATATCAATAGCATCATTGCTATTTACATTATTTTCCTGAACTACTAAAGTTTCATGACATCATCATCATATCCCATAGGTTGCATAACACTTGGGATTAACAAATTATTTATCATAACATAACTCAAGTACACTCCCTACGATGTCCTATTAAGATATTGCAAGGCCTTACGACGCTCTTCTTCCATCATGCAGAACATGGTTCGACGGTCCAGTATGAACGAGGGCAGCGTCTCGAATTGAATTGGATAACCCATGACCCGGTCTTGAGCTCGATTGATCACGGTGACACGTTATCAATTTCTTCCATCTTCCTTCTCTTTGCTTGTGCATTTCCCTTTGCTATTTCGGCTTGTTGATAAGCTTCACTGTACGCTTCTTCGGCTCTTGCCCTTTTTGCAGATTCTTCTCTCAACTTGTTCTTCAACTCTGCAACCACTACTCTCATTTGATCGTTCTCTTCTTCAGTGTGAACCAGCTTCTCTTTAACATTGTTCAGCCGTTCTTCTTGATCCTGAATCTCGTCGTTCTTCTGTGCCAACGAAGTCTGTTGTTCAGCTACTATCTCTTGCAATTCCTCAACAGTATCTTGAAGTTCCACGTTGCGGTTATGCACCTCATCGTATATATGGCCAGCTATCGAGTTAAGTGGAATCCTTTCCTCCTCGTCCTCTTCATCCGTCTGCGGCAGCTCCACGGGATCTTCTTCATCGTCTATCTCTATCTCATCATCAACATCATCCTCGACCACTGCGAGTAATGGAGCTGACTCTCGTGGAAGCAGTTGTTCCCAAACCACTTGAATATCACAAGATTCCTCCTCTCTAGGCATCTGAGGTCCTCCCTCCCTAGCCTGACTGGGTTCTCCAACATTAGACATCCTGTCATCCAAAGTTTAAGTTTTAATTACTAATCATTACTACTCGACTCTCACGAGCACATAAGATATAAACACATAAGCACATAAGTGTTTTATTACTTCTTCCTTAAAACTCGATAGGAGTTTATCATTACTATCTTTTCGAAGGTTACTTCCTAAGGCTTTTCCCCCACCTAAGGTTCATAACCTAAGGCTTTGATACCAACCCGTGACACCCCCAAATCCAGGTACTTCATTCCCACAGGATCTGGTGTTCACGTAATCAAACATTCATATCTAACTACCCAAACTTAATAAAACTGGATAAATAAAACCTTTCCCATTAAAGGGTTACATAATAAAATCTCTCAGGTTATCTAACCTTTAATTACAATCATTCAAATGCGAAAATTAAATAAACTTCATTAAAACCAAGTCTAAGATCATCATAATAAAAGTCTAAAGTAAAAATTACAAGTCTTCATCACTTGCACATTTTTCCCTTTCCTTTGCTAGACGAAGGTTCATCTACCTTCTCTTCTTTAGTTTGCAATGAGTTTTAAAATATGCAAGAGTGAGCAAAACAATTGCTCTTTGGATACAATATGAAATCAACAGGAGTATAGTAATAATAAGCGCCAATAATAGGCTCATCAACAATGAATAGTACTCTATCATCAATAATCGTAAACCGAAATCTAAAATGTGAAATAAATATAAGCGAGGGTCATAAGACCATGAACTATGTCCACGCGATTATGAGTAATCTTTCAACTCCAAATTTAACGATCATAAGACTATAAGGACTCCTCGTACTTGGGGGGGATCACCCTTCGTACCATGTATTGTGCACAAACATTTAACGCTACGCGTAAGTTAACCCCTAATCATAACATTAGGGTTATTCATCTCAGTATTTAGAGTACAAGTCCGCACCAAAGGAAGTTTGGTTTGGATAAGCTTTCAGGGTAATTTGGAATTCAACGAACATCAACTAAGGATTATTTGAATGAAACCAAGAACATTTCACTATAGAATAATCGTGATTGAATCAATCATGGTAAACTAAAGTCATGCTTTAGGATTAATCTAAGAGCATACAATTTGAATAACTATAACACCTTGCTTGAACAATACTAAGCCAAGGTTAAATAGAATTGAATACTAAGCATGCATAACAATTTGATCGATAAAAATGTTCAACATTAGAATATATAAATTTGCATGCTAAACAACAAGTTAAATACAAGAATAACTTGCTCAAGAATAACTTACATCATTATATCATAATCGAATTGAAAACCATAATTAGTTCAACAAGATAAAGGATTAGAAAAACTTGCTCAAAGAAAATTTAAGCGATTGCACAATTCTAAAAGTAGAGTTAAAGAACTTGCCTTGTTCGTGGACTAAATCGAACAATTCAAACCACAATATCATACAAACATATGTCATCATGACATAATTAGTCATTACCATCTTACAAACACAACTAAGTATGTTCATCATTTAAAATTGAATTTTTAATCACATAATCGAGTTATAACACAAGTTAATCGTTAATAACATACTTATGCATAGTATAGAAATTCTAAAATCAATATTTTACAGTCCTACTAACATCATACAACTTTTCTTAAAATTCTGTGTACAAAAAGTACACTCTCAGACCATTCTCGTTAACTTCTTGGCATGCACAGTTTTTTACATCATGGTCGCATGCATATGCAAGTGAACATGAAATGACTATCACAAGACGGGAACAAAATACAAAAAGCACCTTGTGGTGGTACTTGCGTATTTGCATGAAGCTAACAATATTTGGGCAGGCGTTAATGCTTAAGCTATAGATTTGATTGACGACTTTTAATGATGCAAGGAGGAAAAAGCCAATTTTGGCCTACAAGCTTGTTTCTAACAGACTAAATAACATATAATTCATACAAAAACTTCATGCAAACAAAATTCAAGAATTCCTAACATGTTTCTACCCATACAACAACATAAACAACAAGTTTAAAACATCCAATTTCACTATTTTTGATAAAAAAACTCACTTTTTGATATTTCAATAAAAATCAACACTGTAAATTTGTTTTTCAACCAAAACAATTAATTCAAAGCATCTTTATCAATATTTATACATACTCTCACAATTTAAATAGCCAATTTATCAACTACACAACTAATTAACTCTCAATTTCTACTTTAAATTAATCCATATTCATTCACAAAACTCTTTGTAAAAAGGTTTTCTTCACAACTTTATACATAACAACAATACATTGATTATAATCATATATAACCTATAAAAATAACTTTACAACACTAGTTTATCATATGAACACACGTAAAATCAATAATCATCCTACCACAAGAATTTTACAGAGAAATAGGAGAAGAGAAAGCTAAAACTTTTAAAACTTGAAAAGAATAGGATAATTTCTTGAAGAAGATGATGATGGCTATTCCCTTCTTTGATTCTCAAACTTTTCTTCTCACCAATATCTAGCCTTTCTTCCTCTCTTCTTCTCTTCTTCTCTTCTTCTTCTTCCTCTGAGTTTTTCTTTTCTTCCTAACTCTAGAGCGTACTAGATAAAATAACGTATATAGAATATAATATATATTGATTATATAATATAAATACACAACATATATTTGATATCAGTTATATGAGTTTTAAAAATCAAAAGCCATAAGGCTTATTTGGTTACTAACTAAAAAAAATAACCCATTAATCCTAACACCCTGTTTGGTAAAACTCAATTAGATTAAAGACTTAATAGGCATTAGGCCTTGTTTGGCAAAACTGAATTAAACTCCCTTAATTTATTTTAGTAACTCCTTTATAACAAGGTTATTTGTCACACATTAATTTAATTAAATTAATCATAATAACAATTTATTAAATCACTTCATCACATAAATCAATACCACAAAATTATAATTTTCTATATAATTATAACTTTATTTAATCAACCAACACATCCTTTTAATTAGAAATTCCAATAAAAAGAATAGTAATTCAATTAATCAAAATTCTCTAACTTAATAATTAAATTAAATTAGCAAATAATAAATAATTTCCTTAATTATTTATTTAACAAATAATTAACCACGTCAAATCAAATTTGAATAATTATTTATTCAACAATAAACACATCCATTAAATATTTAAATAATTCAATAAATATTTAATATAACAATTAAAATTCTAGAATGTTACAATTTAATTATTATTGATAGATCGATGCCAATTGTTTCGGCTAGATCAAGAAAGTAAATTTGATAAGTTCGAGAAGAGAAGAGAAGTGATTAGATTTTAAAATCATTGTATTTCATTGTTAAATCAAATTCTGATTCTAAGACTGAGAAGAACAACCTTTTATTATAAAAGGGTAGAATTTTTGGTCGATATATTACTAGCCATCATGCGCATTCTAAATATTATGCATAATATAGGGTATAATGAAGCTAATCACTTTATATACTTGCAGAGGGGTATGATTTAATCTTTATGGTTATCTGATACACATGGGTATATCAAAGTATATCTTTGATAGTTACTCGAGAAGAGAAGTTCAAGATCCTTTGTGATCACTCAATATAACTCTGGAAAAGATTTCCATCCTATTATTTGGGTATATCAAAGTAAATCTTTGATAGTTACTCGAGAAGATAAATTTCAAGATCATTTGAGATCATTTAGCTTAAACTTTGGAGAATTATTCTAAATTATTATTCAATCGAATAACGTAGAAACTTTGAAAGTGTTGTACCCTTTCATTATTAAACTATTGTGTTGCATAGATTGTGAGAAGATTGGTTAAAGAAAAACAAATTGTTCAGCTATTTCAAAGTTCCCCGAACTTTGTTGTTATTCTATCAAAATAGATAGTATATTATTCTTGATTCTTATACATTCATTTTATCTTAACTTACGGGGCAAATTTGTAGCTCACCCTTGCTAAATAAAACTTTTCAGCTAGGGATGAGGTGGCAGAAGGTGCTGTGAAGGACAAAGGCAAAGGCATTGTGATAGCGTAGTTATTATGAACATTATTATTATGTTATGTTTGTAAACCCTTTTTCTATATCTATAGGGATATGTTTGTAATGTTAAGGTTAGATAACCTGGGACGAATGTATTAACTATATCAGTTAATGTGGTGTAATATTCTATTCATCAATGAATGGGTAGTTAGATGTTAATTATATTGTGGATCGTGAGCACCAAAGTCGGGGGTCAGGTAACCCGGATTTGGGGGTGTCACAGGTTGGTATCAAAGCTGTAGGTTATAAACCTTAAGTGGGGTGGGGAAAACCCTAGGACTATAACCATAAGCGAGATAGAAAATACTCATTTAGAGTACTAAGTGAGGGATTGTCGAAGTGCATTAATAGTGAGATATGTGGACACATAGTGTGAGAAGTTTGTACTAAGGATGTACTAATCAAGTTATTTAAACTGATAGTAGGATGTCTGGAGAAGATAAAATGAGTATAGAAGTGCTAGCGACTGTTGTACCAGTGCCAGTAGCCGAGGTGCCAGTACAAAGCGAGTCAATTGAAGAAGTGAGGAAAGATGAACCTATGGTGAATCTCGGGAGTGATCATGATGATTATCCCGAGATGTATCTGAGTGGTGATGAGAAGGCGGAGTCCAAGGAAGTTAAGGTGGAGAAAGAGAATAAGACTAAAGTTGGAGAATAAGATCAAGTATCTGCAGAAGTTCAAGAACTCCGGAGTAAAGTGTTTCTCTTGGACGAGTTGTGGAAAACGGAGCGAGCGTTACGCGAGATGACTGAAGAAAGGAATGAGTTGAAGGCGCAGGTGGAAAGGATGAAGACTGAAGGTCATGGATCGTCTGAAGGAACAATCAAGCAAAAGAAAAGGAAGAATAAAAGAAAGAGGGACAACGACAACGATAATTCTAAAAATTCAAACCCAAAGAAGAAGCAAGTCTATAGCGAGTTTGGAAAGACTCACGTGGGAGAATGCATGATGTGGAAGAACGTGTGCTTCAATTGTAAGAAGGAAGGACATATTTCCCTACATTGTCTTAAGCCAAATATGAGGAAGTGTTTTTCTTGTGGGAGAATGGGTCATGGATTCAACAAGTGTCCCAACAAAAAGAAGACTGGTGAAGGGAGTAGACGGTAGACAACTTAAGTTTAAGGGATAGTATCTTTGGATAGTGTGTGATATTAACGGTTGTAATATCAAGAATGATGTTTGAACATATGTAAAAATATATGTTTGTATGAATGAAATCATTATTTTTTATATGAATATAAGATTAAGATTAATTTGTCAGTTCTTAAAACTCATACTTATGGTAAGTTCATGACTCATAATTATATGAGATGTTTTGAACCCCTTAGCAAATGGACGCCAATGGTCTGACTAGGATAAGTTCATAAACTCATATAATTATGGCAAGTTCCTGAACCCCTAGGTGTGGTAAGTTTGACGAACTGGGAATAGCTATGTGTGAATGGAGAAGTGCAACTTTTTGTATAAAGTTGGAAAATTGCAACTTTTTATGTAAAGTTGTGTTGTTAATCCTAATATTTGATTAAAAAGGGATAGTTGTATATGTTGAGTACTAAATGTACTATGTGCTATTTGAATAAATATGCGATTATATGAGAACTTTGTGTTAAATTCTTATTGTGTGATTAATAAGAATTTGGGTAGAGAAAGAGAATTAATATAAGATTTTTATTTAAATCAGATAATGCCGCCTAGACGACAGAATCGAAATCAAAGAGAAGAGCAACCTGTGAATAATGAAGGAGGTCAAGCGGACCCGATGCAGAATATTGTGGACATGTTAGCCCAAGCTATGGAAAATAGAGCTCCAATAGAAATAGCGAGAGCGAGAAATCAGCCAGCCGATAGATTGGCTAACTTTAAGGACTTTAAAGCGGTAGGACAGCCATAATTTAAGGGACCTAAGGATCCAATTGAAGCCCAAACTTGGGTGAAAGAAATGGAGAAAGCATTTATTATTGCGAGAGTGGCAGAAGAGCAAAAGACAGCTTTTGCAACTTATTTAATGAAGGGAGAAGCCAATTACTGGTGGGAGACTAATCAGGCGAGAGCTGGTACAACTGTGTTGACTTGTACAAGATTCAAAGAGCTGTTCTTTGAGAACTACTATTCACCGAGTGTGCAAGCTCGGATGGAGGTCAAGTTTCTAGAACTGAAGCAGTAGAATATGTCGATGTCAGAATACGCTGTTAAATTCAATGAGTTAGTGAGATTTGCACCTCATCGAGTGGATACAGAGCTACAGAAGGCAAGAAGGTTTGAGAATGGATTGAAGCCTGGTATATACAATAAAGTAGCTGTATTGCAAATCAATACGTTCACGGCTTTGTTGGAGAAAGCAATTATTGCTGAGGAGGGAAGCGAAGTTGCATCCCGATATAATCAGGAGAAGAAGAAGAAGATAAATGATGGAGGAAGCAGTGGTGGTAGTAATCCAAACAAGAGGAAGTGGAGCGAGAATACCCAGTTGGGTAACAAGACAGAAGGGAATAAGAAAGGAGGGGAGCCATGTGCTACCTGTGGAAAGAATCATTCAGGAGTCTGTTTGAAAAGAAAGGGAGTTTGTTATAACTGTGGTCAAGAGGGAAACATATCACCCAATTGTTCCAATCCGAAGAAGATCCAAGGTTGTTTTGCGTGTGGATAGACAGATCACTTGGTTCGGAACTGTCCGAAGAGAAATGTGGAAAAAGGAAGTGCTAACAAGGGACCCGGTAGCGGAACCTTGGCAATTAAAGGACCTTCTCAGCCAGGGAGACCAACAGCCCGTACATTTAATATGACGGATCAAGATGCAGTGGCTGCCCAGGAGGTGGCGACAAGTAATGATTTCGCTTAGAAATTAAATTTTGCTTATAAATTAAATTTCGTGAGAAATGTTGGATAGATATTATTGTGAATTGTTTTCTTTTATAAGATTCAAATCACAGGTTAGAATTTTGAGACACAAATGAATATTGTGTTGATAAAAGTGAATTGACGATACAACTTTAAAAGATTTTAGGGAGTACGGAAGCGGTGATTTCGAGGACGGAATCCTTAGAAGAAGGGGAGAATGTGATAACCCGGGATTTCGAATAATCCGAATTTTACAATTTTTTTTTTATCAATATTGATATTGATTATCACTATTGAGTTGAGTATATGTGATATGAGATTAGAGAATAGGTCAATTTATGTTTTGACTGAGATATAAGAGTAGAGTTGTGCTTAACAGAGAATAAAAATCCTAACCCTAAGTCTGGATAGGGATTCAATAGAAAATATAATTAAAATAATTATATTGATGAGTACGTGTTTGTACTGTAGAGAAATTTTGATCATTGATTGATCGGGTAGGGTACAATATTAGTAAACCCTATTAAGGGATTAGAAACCCTAATCTCAGGATTAAAAACCCTAACGCACTGTTAGAAACCCTAATCAAAAGCTGGGAAACCCTAATTTTAAATTCGGGAATCCTAAACCCTAATTAGGAAACCCTAATTGAATTATCAAACTCTAATGATGAGAATTAAAGAGAAGTAATGTTAAATAACTAGAATACCCTTAAATTTGTAAGGGAAATTATGAAAATACCCTTCTAGGGGCGAAAAGACAAAAATACCCTTAACTTAAAACTTAAGTTAAAGAAATTCTAGAATGTGGTGACTCACCAATGTTGGATAAGCCCATGTGCTCTTAAAATCTTGCCAAATCTGACCTAATATGCCGCCTAGCAAGTGTAGAAACATTGCATCAAAATTATAAGTGATTTTGGAGAGAGAAAATTCATAAACCTAAACCATTTGCTCTCTAACTCTCAACAAACCTTTTCTCTCTCCTTAGCCACGAAAACCTTAAGTGTTTCAGTCACTAACCAAGCCCATAGATCATCAAGATCAGTGGAGAAGAGCTAGAATCAAAGATTGGACAAGAGAAGGTAAAACCCTAACTCATAGTTGATCTTGTATGCTTAGATAGAAACGATGTTTATGTGTTTATATAAGTGTTAGATGATGTTTTATGACGATCTATGGTGATATACCATAGACCTATAGCATCAAAAGGCTTTAAAGTGAAGTTTTTCAAAATTGCCCAAGAACCCTAAAAGTGCTCTGATAAGCTAATGTCAGTGGCCTTAGATCTTTATGTGTTTATGTTTTGAGTTATTTTAAGCTTTATATTTGTAGTCTGACATGAGTACTGTAATCTGGAAGTCAAATTACATCCATTACATGTCTAGATTGTAAAATATTCATGGTCAAAGTGAGTTGACCGAGCATGACCAACACTTTCTGGGTAACCCCGAAAGTGTAAATCAGCGTCTGACAAGATCTTTGAAGGCCACGATCTGTCAGATGATTGAAGGTTTGATGTTGTTTTTCTATCTAGATTGTAGCTTGTTATATGGACTATAGATCCTGGCCTTTAGATCCCTTAAAACATCAATTAATCGAGTGTAGTGGGTGGTCAAACTAGGCCACTCGACACTGACTTGCAGTTTCTAGAAAACCCAAAAACCAGAAGAACAAGCCCTCTGACAGGGTTTGACCGGATCGTATCTGGTGATTGTGTTATAGTTGGACTGCAATAGTGTTATGTAGTTGTTCCTTGACATGAGCACTACATGTATGAACTGAGAACCCACCTGTTTGATGACCAGAACTCATAGAAAATCAAGCATGAAACTGACCACTCGAACTGCCTGGGTTTCTGGAAAACCTAGGAACACTCTGACAGCAACTTTGGAGACTTAGATCTCCTTGTTGTAATGTTATATGACCAAAGTGATGGTTGATAGTTGTAGTACTACATGTATACTACAAGATTAAAGTATTAGTTAGCCTAGAACATTCAAGTACAGAAAATTAGAGAAGGTCAAAAGTGGACCCTTGAACACTTGGACTGTCAGTGTTCTTGAGCCCAAGAACACCTAAGACGACAGAAAGTGTTGCTAAAGGGCTATAGCGACGATTTATTTAATTTTATTTTTCTAATTTCCGAAAAATGATTAAAAATAGAAAATAAATTACAAAAATTACAAAAATAGTTTTAAGAATTATTTTAAATTATAAAAAATAATTTTTGACTATTTGGGATATTTTTCATTAATATTTATAATTATTTGAATATTAATGGTATTTAATTTATTTAATTAATATATTAAATAAATTAGAGAAAAATGATTTTAATATTATAAAAATCATTTTAAATAAGAGTAAAGTGTTTAAAATTATTTTGAGTTATAAAGTGTAACTTTTAATATTTTTAGAGAATTATCATTAATAATTTAATATTAATGATATTAGATTTATTTTATTATTTTATTAAATAAATGAGTTAAAAATGATTTTAATATTATAAAAATTATTTAAAATAAGAATAAAGTGTTTAAAAATATTTTGAATTATAAAATATAATTTTAATATTTTGGAGAATTTTCATTAATAATTTAATATTAATGATATTAGATTTATTTAATTAATATATTAAATAAATGAATTAAAATGGGTTTATTGATTTAAAAATCATTTAAAAATGAGAAAAATGATTTAAAAATATTTTAAGTTATATTTAATGACTTTTAATATTTTGATAAGAATTTTATTAATATTTAAATATTAATGGTGACGATTTAAAATTGATTTTAATTATCATTTAAGTAGAATATTGATGATTTAAAATATTTGAAGTTATTAATAATAACTTTAATATTTTGACAAGTATGTCATTATTATTTTTATATTATTAAATATTAATGATGATAAGATTATTGGATAATTAAATCATTTAAAAATGATTTCAGTGTTTGACAAATTATTATAAATTATAATAATTGTTAGAAAAGTATTAAAAGCTTCCGAAAAATATTATTAATGATATTTGACTTATCTAATATAATATTGAAGCTTTGAAACCAAGTTTAGTTGACAATAAATGTGTAAATTATCAGATAGGATGACCAGTAGACCGAGAATAGACCGAAGTCCAACCAAACCGAACTAATTAGACTTGATAAATGTTTATATATGTTATAAACACTGATTTGACTATGTGGTAATGAGCCTAGGAGAAAGATTGATTGTAAATTACAGTATTGTGTGTTGTGAATTATTGTGCTAATTGTAAGACCGATATTGTGATTATAGGTCTTTCAAACGCAGATAAGTATATTGTGTAGCAGTAATCAACGCGGAAGGCAAGTTTTCTTAACTCAACCTTAAGTTATATTTGTTCAAATATTATGGTGGTTAATTAATGTTGATTAGACCACGTTTCAAAATTTATTGTTGATTATTCGCAGTTAGTGCATGCTTATTAATTCAAATTGAATTAGTGATTCTGAGAATATATATTTGTAGAATAATTGTTATTGGATATTCACATCCGTAGAATCTATTAGTGATTGCAAATAGTACAAATAATTCATGTCTTTTGTCTAATCATGTTGAAAAATGTCTTAGCCAATTGTTCTGGCTAGACAAATATTTGTTAGAACTTGTTAAGAAGAGAAGATAAGATAAGAGAATTCAATTATTATTGATAGATCGATGCCAATTGTTTCGGCTAGATAAACAAAATATATTTGATAAGTTCGATAAGAGAAGAGAAGAGAAGTGATTAGATTTTGAAATCATTGTATTTCATTGTTAAATCAAATTCTGATTCTAAGACTGAGAAGAACAACCTTTTATTATAAAAGGGGTAGAATTTTTGGTCGTATATCCGGCCATTGCGTGAATTCTAAATATTATGCATAATATAGGGTATAATGAAGCTGATCACTTTATATACTTGCAAAGGGGTAGGATTTAATCTTTATGCTTATCTGATACACTTGGGTATATCAAAGTATATCTTTGATAGTTACTTGAGAAGAGAAGTTCAAGATCCTTTGTGATCACTCAGTATAACTCTGGAAAATATTTCCATCCTATTGTTTGGGTATATCAAAGTAAATCTTTGATAGTTACTCGAGAAGATAAATTTTAAGATCATTAAAGATCATTTAGCTTAAACTTTGGAGAATTCTTCTAAATTGTTATTCAATCAAATAACGTAGAACTTTGAAAGTGTTGTACCCTTTCATTATTGAACTATTGTGTTGCATAGATTGTGAGAAGATTGGTTAGGGAATAACAAATTGTTCAGCTATTTCAAAGTTCCCCGAACTTTGTTTTTATTTTATCAAAATAGATAGTATGTTATTCTTGATTCTTATACATTCATTGTATATCTTAACTTGCGGGGCAAATTTGTTGCTCACCTTTGCTAAATAAAACTTTTTAGCTAAGGACGAGGTGGCAGGAGGTGCTGTGAAGGACAAAGGCAAAGGCATTGTGATAGCGTAGTTATTATGAACATTATTATTATGTTATGTTTGTAAACCCTTTTTGTATATCTAAAGGGGTATGTTTGTAATGTTAAGGTTAGATAACTTGGGACGAATGTATTAACTATATCAGTTAATGTGGTGTAATATTCTATTCATCAATAAATGGGTAGTTAGATGTTAATTATATTGTGGATCGTGAGCACCAAACTCGGGGGTTAGCTAACCCGGATTTGGGGGTATCACATGATCGATTGACGAAGTTGGCTCACTTTTTGCCAATTAGGGTCAAGTATAACTTATACCAGTTAGCTAAACTTTATGTTAAGGAAATAATTTCCAGACATTGAGTACCAGTATCGATTGTATCAGATCGTGATCCATGATTCACATCAAACTTTTGGAGGAGTCTGTCGGAGCAGTTGGGAACACAGTTGAAGCTGAGTACAATGTATCATCCACAAACTGATGGACAAAGTGGGAGAACAATTCAAACGTTAGAAGATATGTTAAGATCGTGCATCATGGATTTCAAGGGTAGTTGGGATGATCATCTGCCATTAGTAGAGTTTGCGTATAACAATAGTTATCATGTAAGCATAGGTATGCCGCCTTACTGTTGATGGTGAAATCTAGTTACGCACAACACGCAAGTATACGTGGTTAACAAATAATAAAGTGATAAGTTGAGTATCATTCCCACAGAGACTAATTTTATTAACCTTAATTTTATTAAACCAATCGAATTCAATGATTTAAATTATTAAACTATAATTAAGAATAATTAAACTAAAATAAAACAACCACAAATATCAAAATCTGAATTTTCAAGCAATTAATGGAGAATTAGACTTATAATTTCACCTTAAGCTTCCCTTTGGTTTTAACACTTTTATCCCAATTCAATGCACTATCTCAGTTTATTAATCAAGAACACGAATGTAATACTAACCACCTCTTGATGCATTAATACCATATTAACGTCCATCCACAATTAAGATAGAAATCTATTAAACACCTTAATCAACTAACGAACTATATCTCTATGTGAATTATAATTGAAGAAGGTTGAAGAACAAGTTCTCTTATCCGATTACATGCGGTGCTAAGTATATCTCTATCTTTACATGAATCAGGTTTAAGCTATTAACAAAATCCTGAACATATGCTATATCAACTAGGTCTAGAATTAAATATCCTCTCTCGATTCCATCCAACCCCACAAAGAATTATTGGTCAGACAATCCATAGATTCAAGCACAAATCAATATAGATAAACTGAAGATAATTTATTAAATTGGGAATCAAAGATTACAAAACCATCGATTCACTTAAGGATCCATCATAAGCCTAAAAAGTGAATTAGTTCATAACAAATGAAATAAACACTGAATAAATCAAAAAAATCATTCTTTCAATCACGAATAATAATCTAACACAAAGAATATTAGAAAACACCCTTTACGTAGACTAAAAATGTAACCGTCTTGAAAAACTCTTCAAAATACTCCCCCACTTTTGCTCTCCAATAATCTGATTTTGATCTTCGTAAACTTCTTGATCGTCTTCAATTGTGTTTCTAAAGAGTAATATATATCAAGTCTAATACTCCAGCTACATCCTCTAACAAATAGAGTTATAAAACCATTAAAACAACTGAAATTCGAGTCCAATAGGAAGTATAGTCGCAACAGAGACGGTCCAGCTTTTCCCAACCCCGCCTCAATGGGTTATATGTATGCAAAATTCACTTGGTGAGTTTAAGTTCTGTCTTGGTGAGAGAGTGACCCCCTACGTGAGGGGTGTGCTAGTGTAAATGCCGACCCGTGCCCTCGCTCTATCGATTCACTAGGTAGACCCCCGCCCCGATGGGGGTGTTTAGCCTATACATGCCCGCCCCGGTGGGCATTCCTCATGTTATCTGACTTGTTTGCTACAACACTGAGTTATATCTATGGCTCCAACTTAACTACAAATGCATCAGATATCCCAAGTAATCCATGAATTGCCGCAACCCCCAACCTACACATAAAACAACAAAAACCAAGTAAAAATGCACTTGATTACAAAAACATAGCAAAGATTAAGCATGATTTAGACATGAAATTGCGTATATAAAATATACTTATCACAAAATCCTCCAAACTTAAACTGTGCTAGTCCTCGAGCACAAGACAACTACATGCAATGCAATGATATGAAAACAACCTACTCTATATGCTATCCCATCCAACAATATCACGAAATCACTATTATCTCAACGGCCTCAGCGAAAATAAGCAACTATACAACATTGACCATCAAAACTAATCGACAAATCACATATTATCCTTGAATCTCAAGCTATTATCACTGGTATCGTGTGTGTGTGTAACATCCATAATAACCGATATCGACTCAAATTCAATACTTAATTAGCCTCTTGAAGGAATTATGCAATACAAACTCCAAAATATCAAAAATTAGCTAGTTTCAACTAAAAATCAAGCAATCACACGTCACCAAGGTTCACTCGGGGTACTTATGCTCTATTTCCAAACACGGGGGCTTTTTGCTCTTATTTCCCGCTTTAGTTTTATTTATTTATTTATTTATTTTTAGATACACATAGCTCTGCAATGTCTTATTCCCTTAGGCTTTTCAATGCTACCTTAACGAGCTTTCGACCAACGACTCCCAGACCGTAAAGACCTTAGGGCGCTAGGTGTAAAGACAATCCCCTCGGGCTTACTTACTCATGTAACAAAGGCCACAAAACTAGACAAGCATGCCACGATGTTTATTCATATATATATATATATTTTATTTTTTTTAGATAAGGAAATATATAGCTTATATACCCCAAAGATCCCCCGTACTTAAGTTTTTGCCTCATTTCAGCCTTTACTAGCAATTTTTTTGTCATTATATCACTTGCCCTAGCATTATCCTTTAGAGACCAATTAAGTACCGATTTGAACTTAGTCAATTAACAAAGATGTTCTTTAAACGTGCTATCCTTATATACCAGTTTCAAGCAACTCAAAATTCGATTCAAATATGACATTGTGTCACAGTTCTAATATTCAATACTGTACTTGCTACTTATTTTACAATCACATCATAGGCCAAAATAACATGAAACACGTCATTAAAGGATTAAAACACACAGTAATTACTAACTATTTTTTTTTCATAGATAGGGATAACAAGATGCATTTATACTACTTCTACTATGCAATCCTAAGCTACCCTACATTACTAAACATAAAACGTAAAACATGAATTAAATGACATAAACAAAATATGCAGCCTAAACTAAAATGCATGCAACATGTATTTAATTCCCCCAAACTTAAGATGAACAATGTCCTCATTGTATGATATAGTAATAAAAATGTGAGGACTTCCCTTTTTGGTGTCTAAGTCAGAGGGGGTGGTTGTTGGTCTTCATCTGAATCACTCGGTGGGAACCTTGGTAGTGGATCGGGCGGATTATATGGAATTTGTCCCGCTGGGTGGAAATTCTAGAGAGTTGTGGTCAACGAGGCAAATGAAGTGTGCATAGCCTCAAAAATGTGGTCTTGACTCATTGCCAATCGGCGCATTTCCCTACGAGTTTCCTTGGTATTTTCCGTAATTTGATTTTGGAACTCAAGGAATTGAGTACTAGATAAAGCGTCGGTCTGTGGTACCTGCTCATTCCCTTGATCTCCCATGTCGTCATCCTCATCCCCCGAGGCTTTTGTAGGATCCTCTGCTTCTTTCGATGATGAAGAAAAAATAAATCCCACGCCACGTGGGTGAGACTCGCCTCCTGCCCACATAGTGTATCGTGCAATCAGTCGTGAATAAAGGAGTGCGAGTGGCAATTGCGTGGGCTCGTCATCAGACAACCGAACTCTGGCTTGGCGACACAACCCACATATTAGTGATGGGTGTGGCAAGCCTCCAGAAAAATTTCCCCTTAAGCACCAGCGGATATAAAAGCAGATGATCGCCCTGACGTCTATGATAACATCTTGCACAATGGTGAATAACAGCAACGCCTTCTCCTTGGTGACGTCGAAAGTATGTTGGGACTGAAGCAATTTGGCACAAAGGAATGCATACCATATTTTACCATAGAGGCTTAGGTTCTTGCTGGGGAACACCGTGCCTCCCTTTCGACCTTTCGTCCATGATGTTCCAGGCTTCGTCATTGTCATGATCACTTCATCAAAATCCGGATCAAAAGTGCAGAGATGCTCATATTGGCAGTGGCGTGGCACCCTCAATTGGTAGTACGTATTGATAGCATCCGCACTGAATGGGATCAACCATCCTCATACATAAGCTCAGAATGGCTCTTTGTCCTCAGCATTCGCATAGATCTCCTTGAAAATATTCACGACGGCTGGTTCCGGATCCTCGGTGAATTTTACCCATCCCTTTTGGTAAATTTGCTGCATAAGCTCCCCGTCGTTACCCTCTGGTGCCAAGCCCCGCTCTGATATAAGAGCTTTGGTGAGCATGTAGTCATACCGGTCAGCGGTGGCGGCACTAGCAAACTTACGACGATCGAAGGTGCGAGTTGGTTGGGATGGGTGTGAACTCTCTCCCCGTTGATGTTTGGATGATGAAGAAGCCATATCTCCCTTGTAACTTTTTAGAACTCTAGCTTTCCCACAAACTTTGGAATTGGACTCTCTCTAGCTCATAAGAATGCAATAAGAATGTGGAATGGAATTTTTTTTTGATGTGGAGGGGTGGATGGATTGGGGTAGTATTTATAGATGGGGGGTTAACTAGGATTGGAGGAGTGAGGAGGTGGGAAGGTGGGAAGGTGGGAAGGTGGGTAGTAGGAATGGTTATGGGGAAGTGGGGGTAGTGGGTGTTAGTTATAGAGTAGTGGGGATTAATGATGGTGTGAGTGATTGGTTAAGTTAGAAGAGGATCTGTGAATGACTTTTCGGTGACAAGACCCACTTCCCGTGGGTATCAGATTGAATTTGCCCGCCCCGACGGGCATTGTCCCTGTTAGGTTTCAGTGGGACCCACTACCGTGAGGGTTTGCTAAAAGGCCCGCGGTGCGTTGGCGGCTCCCTGCTTGTCTCGTGTTGAAGGACCCCACCTCTGGCGGGGGTATTTTTGAGAGGGCTTTGAGGCGGTCTTTGTCAGATTCCTGGTTCTGCTCCTTTTGTATTCCAATGGTGCCTTTGTTTCTTAGCCTGCATAGTATGACAAATGAACCTTCTTAGTATTATATTTATGGTATATTGTGTGGAGTATCTCAAGAATTTAGTCTTATTCTTCTATATATTGAATTCCTAAAACTATGATTAAGCAAATGCACTTGAAAAATACGATAATAAACTAAAAGTTGGGTTGCATCCCAATGAGCGCTTGATTTTAAGTCTTTCAGCCAGACTACTTCCTGTTCAAGTTGTATCTGTCAACGTGATGGCGATCATGTCGGTATTGGTCTCTCCGCCCCAGTAATACTTCAGTCGGTGTCTGTTGACTTTGAACGTTTTAAGAGGGTTACGACTGTAAATTTCAACTGATACATGAGGGAAAACTTACTTGACTGTGAATGGTCCCGACCAACTTGATTTGAGCTTTTCGGGGAACAACCCCAGCCTTGAGTTAAACAATAGGACTGATTGGCCCGGTTCGAATGTTCGGCATTGAATTTTTAGATCGTGCCATCATTTGACTTTTTCCTTGTATATCTTGGCATTCTTATATGCTTGCAGGTGAAACTCATCTAGTTCATTCAACTGCAGTAGTCTCTTTTCCCCTACAGCCTTTTGATCAAAGTTTAGCTTTTTCATTGCCCAGTATGCCTTGTGCTGAAGTTCCACCGGTAGATGACATGATTTCCCGTACAATAATTGATATGGTGACATCCCAATTGGGTTTTTGTATGCGGTCCGGTAAGCCCATAGAGCATCATCCAATCTCAGTGACCAATCCTTTTGACTCGGATTCACCACTTTCTCCAGTATCTTTTTAACTTCTCTGTTTGATACCTCAGCTTGTCCACTAGTTTGCGGGTGGTATGCTGTGGCTAGCTTGTGGTTTACTCCATATTTGGCCAAAAGAGCTGTAAACAGTTTATTACAGAAGTGACTACCTTCGTCACTTATAATTTCTCTTGGTGTGCCAAACCTCGTGAATATATTTTTTTGCAGAAATTTGAGTACAACCTTGGCATCGTTAAATCGGAGTCAGAGTCATGCTCACTTGACCCACTTTGACATGTAGTCCACTGCGAGGAGAATGTATTGATTTTTCATGGACGATGGAAATGGTCCCATGAAATCGATACCCCATACATCAAAAAGTTCCACTTCCAGAATTGTTTGTAAGGGCATCTCTTTTCGCTTCGAGATGTTTCCCACCTGTTGACACCTATCACATTGTTTGACAAACTGATGGGCATCTTTGAATAGTATGGGCCAATAGAAACTGCATTATAGTACTTTTGCTGCTATTTTCTCGCTTCCATAATGCCCACCATAGGCCAACGAGTGACATTCATGCAGAATATTCTTTACTTCGCTGTATGGGACGCACCGTCGAATCACCTTATCGGCGCACTGCTTAAACAGATATGGATCATCCCACATGTACCACTTAACATCGTGCAAAAATTTCTTCTTCTGCTGCCTTGTGAGGTCTGGTGGTAGAATATTGCTTACAACAAAATTTGCATAGTCGCCATACTATGGAATCTCTACTGAAATCTCAAATAGGCGCTCATCCGGGAATGATTCATTGATTTCACATTTGTCATCTTTTTCTTTCCCTTGGTTTTCCAACCTTGACAAGTGATCGGCAACTTGGTTCTCCGTCCCCTTCCTATCCTTTATTTCTAAATCAAATTCTTGCAGAAGGAGAATCCACCTAATAAGGCATGGTTTTGCATCTTTCTTTTCTATCAGGTACCGAATTACAGCATGGTCCGTGTAGACTATCACCTTAGTCCCGATTAAATAAGCCCCAAACTTGTCGAATGCATATACCACGATAAACAACTCCTTCTCTGTGGTTGTATAGTTCATTTGAGTTTCGGTAAATGTTTTGCTTGCGTAGTATATAGCATGAAACACCTTGTCTCTGCGTTGACCCAAAACTGCCCCAATTATGAAATCGCTTGCATCACACATAAGCTCGAAAGGCATGCTCCAATCTGGTGCAACTATCACGGGGGCTATAGTCAATTTCCTTTATAATAACTCAAACGCTGTTTTGCAATCATCATCAAAGTTGAATGTAGCCTCTTTCTCTAAAAGACTGCAAAGAGGTTTTGCAATTTTTGAGAAATCCTTAATAAACCTCCTGTAGAATCCCACGTGTCCCAAAAAGCTTCTAATACCCTTCACCGAGGTTGGTGGGGACAGATTTTCAATTGTTTCCAGCTTTGCCTTGTCCACTTCCAGTCCTTGAGCTAATACCTTATGGCCCAAAATTATACCCTCTTCAACCATGAAGTGGCATTTTTCCTAATTCAGAACGAGATTCGTTTCCTTGCATCTTTGCAATACCATTACCAGATTCTTCAAGCAATTATCAAAGCTGTCCCCATATACTGAAAAGTCATCCATGAAGACTTCAACACTTTTCTCCACCAAATCAGAAAAAATTGCCATCATACACCTTTGGAAAGTTGCTGGTGCATTGCATAACCCAAATGACATCCTCCTGAATGCGAATGTGTCGTAGGGGCACGTGAATGTGGTCTTTTCTTGGTCCTCCAGAGCAATGACTATTTGGTTGTAGCCCGAATACCCATCCAACAAGTATTAATACCGATGTCCCGCTAATCTGTCTAACATTTGGTCAATAAAGGGCAGCGGGAAATGGTCTTTTTGGGTTGCTTTGTTCAATTTCCTGTAATCCATGCAAACCCGCCAACCCGTCACTGTTCTGGTTGGGATTAACTCATTGTTGTCATTTTGCACCACTGTCATTCCTCCCTTTTTCGGTACACACTTGACTGGACTCACCCATTTACTGTCGAATATCGGATAGATGATGCCGGCATCTAGCCATTTCAGAACTTCCTTCTTTACCACTTCCTTCATAATTGGATTGAGTCGTCTCTGTTGTTTCATCGTTGGTTTTTGCCTCATCTTCCATCAAAATTTTTGCATCTGAATGAGGGGTTGATTCCTTTATGTCTACAATCGTCCATCCAAAGAGTCGACTTGTGTTCCTTAAGTACCCTCAACAACTTTTCTTCCTGCAATTCGTTAAGTGCAGCTGAAATAATAACAGGTAAAGAATTTAAATTGCCAAGATATGTATACCTAAGGTGCTTAGGAAGTGGTTTAAGTTCCAGCTTTGGTGGCTCCACCAATGATGGTTTCAACTTTTCTGCAATTACCTCCTCCGTGTGCAATGGTTCAAATGGTGGTTTGAATCTTGGTATCCATGGCAATGAATCAAGCAACTGTAGGTAATCTACCAATTCTGGGTCGTCGATCTCTTCATCTCCCACCAATGTTGTTTCTAACGGATCATTCTCCAAACTTTTGCTCATGTCTTCACTAATGATTTGATCAATCAGATCCATTCGAAAACATTCCTCCTCATCCGTAGGGAACTTCATGGCCTTGAACACATTGAATTTCACTTCTTGATCTTCAACTCTCATTGTAAGTTCTCCTTTTTGAACATCTATAAGAGTCCTCCTTGTATCCAAAAATGGTCTCCCCAAGATGATTGGTATGTTCTTGTCCTCCTCAAAATCCAAAATGATGAAATCCGCAGGGAATATAAATTTATCCACTTTCACTAAGATATCTTCAACTATTCCTCTCGGATATGTGACTGACCTATCTGCCAACTGTAAGGAGATGTTCGTAGGCCTTGGATCGGGTAAACCTAACTCTAAGTACACTGATAACGGCATCAGGTTCACACTTGCCCCCAAATCACATAGACATTTACTGAAATGCCTCTCACCGATTGTGCATGGAATCGTAAAGCTCCCCGGATTCTTGAGTTTTGGTGGTAATTTCTGCTATAATACCGCACTGCACTCCTCTGTTAATGCCACCGTTTCAAAATCTTCCCATTTCTTTTACCTTGACAGAATCCCTTTCATGAATTTCGCGTAACTGGGCATTTGTTCTAGGGCTTCTGCAAATGGTATGTTGATTTGAAGTTTCTTGAAAACTTCCAAAAATCTTGAAAATTGCTTATCTGTCTTTTGTTTTTGAACTCTTTGCTGGAATGGTGGGGGAGGATAAACAACTGGTTTGTTCACTGGGTTGATTTTATCCGATTGATTCTCCTTTCCTTGCTTTATCTCACCCCTTGTCTTTTCTATTTTTGCTTCTCTTTCCTTTGTAACTGAAATCTCTGCTTCTTGACCCACAAGTTGTTTTCCACTTCTCAACATAATGGCTTGACACTGCTCTTGATTACCCTTAGGATTTTTCTCGGTGTCACTTGGCAGTGTTCCTTGTGGTCTACTGTTCAATTCCCTTGCTATTTGACCTATCTGAATTTCGATGTTCTTGATCGCCAATTGGGTGGTAGCCATGAATTTATCCAACTTCTCATCCAGATGTTGCACTGTTAGTTATTGATTTTGAAAACCTGGAGGATATGATTGTCGTGGAGCTTGATTCTGCTGATTGTTGCCCCATGAAAAATTCGGATGATTTCTGTTTCCTTGATTGTATGTGTTCTGAAAGGTGTTTTGAGGAATTCTGTTGTAAATGCCAATGAACTTGCACAGCTGTTGGATTAATTGCACATTGTTCCATTGGGTGTTCTCCTGCGCATAATTCACATATCACTGCTACTTGTGGTGCTGTCTGTGGTTGCTGTGATTGGGCTATTGCCAATTACTCTATCCTCTTTGACATTGCAGCCATCTGTGCTTGTATCGCTGTCCTATCATCTACTTCTAACACCCCAACCGCTTTCATTGTGTGTTATTCTCATTGTGGGCCCTTTGGTAATTATTAGCAGCCATGGTTTCAATCAAATCGTAGGCTTCTTCATAATTCTTGGCCATAAATGCTCCGCCCGATGCTGCATCGATACTTGTCCTAAGATTCCCATGTAGTCCATTATAGAAGGTGTTCATTTGCAGCCATTGAGGTAATCCATGATGTGGGTATTTTCTGAGTAGTTCTTTATATCTCTCCCATGCCTCATATAACGACTCCCCATGTTGCTGTTCAAACATTGTAATTTCATTCCTCATCTTTGCGGTTTTTGCCAGTGGGAAGAATTTTGCAAGGAATTTCTGAGCTAGATCCTCCCACGTTGTTATCGAGCCCGATGGTAAGGAATGCAACCAACTCTTTGCCTTGTCCCGTAAAGAGAACGAGAACAAACGAAGTCTCACCGCCTCATCTGAAACTCCATTAAACCTAAAAGTATCGCACATTTCCAGAAAACTGACTAAGTGCTCGTTCGAATCATCGTTTGCCAATCCCCCAAACTGAACTAAATTCTGTATTATTTGAATCATCCCAGGCTTAATCTCAAACATGTTTGTTGCTATTGCTAGTCTTGTTATACTTGAATGCAGTTCCGTTACTTTGGGTATTATGAAGTCTCTCAATGCTTTCCTATCTTCGGCCGCCATAACTATTTCCTCTTCCTTTTCAGATGTTTCAAATTCTTGCCTCGTTTCTTTTATCCACTTACTCAACCTCTGAAACCTTCTTTTAATATCGTCGTCAAAAGGCAGCAAGTCTGGATTTTTAGACCGAGTTTGCATAAACTATGTCCCACACCTGAAATAAGAAGCACACAACAAAAATAAAAATGTCTAAGTAAAACTGGATTAATTAAACTGATATTGTAAAAGTATTAAGAATTATACTAATTTGTCCCTGGCAACGGCACCAAAAACTTGTTGATGGTGAAATCTAGTTACGCACAACACGCAAGTATACGTGGTCAACAAGTAATAAAGTGATAAGTTGAGTATCGTTCCCACAGAGACTAATCAGCAAAATACCTTAACTTGTAATTACCAATCTTCTATTAACCCTAATTTTATTAAACCAATCGAATTCAATGATTTAAATTATTAAACTAAAATTAAGAATAATTAAAATAAAATAAAACAACCACAAATATCAAAATCTGAATTTTCAAGCAATTAATGGAGAATTAGACTTATAATTTCACCTTAAGCTTCACTTTGGTTTTAACACTTTTATCCCAATTCAATGCACTATCTTAGTTTATTAATCAAGAACACGAACGTAATACTAACCACCTCTCGATGCATTAATACCATATTAACGTCAATCCATAATTAAGATAGAAATCCATTAAACACCTTAATCAACTAACGCACTATATCTCTATGTGAATTACAATTGAAGAAGGTTGAAGAACAAGTTCTCTTATCCGATTACATGTGGTGCTAAGTATATCTCTATCTTCACACGAATCAGGTTTAAGCTACTAACAAAATCCTGAACACATGCTATATCAACTAGGTCTAGAATTGAATATCCTCTCTCGATTCCATCCAACCCCACAAAGAATTATTGGTCAGACAATCCATAGATTCAAGCACAAATCAATATAGATAAACTGAAGATAATTTATTAAATTAGGAATCAAAGATTACAAAACCATTGATTCACTTAAGGATCCATCATAAGCCTAAAAAGTGAATTAGTTCATAACAAATGAAATAAACACTGAATAAATCATAGAAATCATTCTTTCAATCACGAATAATAATCTAACACAAAGAATATTAGAAAACACCCTTTACGTAGACTATAAATGTAACCGTCTTGAAAAACTCTTAGAAATACTCCCCCACTTTTGCTCTCCAATAATCTGATTTTGATCTTCATAAACTTCTTGATCCTCTTCAATTGTGTTTCTAAAGAGTAATATATATCAAGTCTAATACTCCAGCTACATCCTCTAACAAATAGAGTTATAAAACAATTAAAACAACTAAAATTCGAGTCCAATAGGAAGTATAGCTGCAACAGGACAGTCCCAGTTTTCCCAACCCCCGCCCCCGCGGGCTTAAGTTCTGTCTTGGTCGAGAGTGACCCCGCTTTACGTGAGGTGTGTTAAGTAAAATGTCATTTCGGCCGTGGCTCTTGCTCTGTCATTCTTTGGGTAGACCCCATTTTACGGGTGTTTAGTTTATACATGCCCATTTTGGCCAGCATTCCTCCTGTTATTTGACTTTCTTGCTACAACACTGAGTTATATCTATGGCTCCAACTTAACTCCAAATGCACCAGATATCCCAAGTAATCCATGAATTACCGCAACCACCAACCAACACATAAAACAACAAAAACCAAGCAAAAATGCACTTGATTACAAAAACATAGCAAAGATTAAGCATGATTTAGACATGAAATTGCGTATATAAAATATATTTATCACTTATGAAGCTTTGTATAGAAGGAAGTGCATAACACCATTGTGTTGGGACGAAGTGGGAGAACACCGAATGCTAGGGCCAGAATTGGTGCAGCAAACAGCAGAAGTGGTAAAATTAATACGAATGCGTCTCACCGCAGCTCGAGACAGACATACGAAGTATGCGGACTCACATCGAGAAAATAGGGAGTTTGAAGTAGGCTCTTACGTGTTTCTAAAGGTATCTCCCTGGAAAGGAAAGATACGCTTTGGAAAGAAGGGAAAGTTAAGTCCAAGGTTTATAGGACCTTTTGAAGTGTTAAAACATGTAGGTGAGGTAGCTTATATGATAGCATTACCTCCAGACTTAGAACACATACATAATGTGTTTCACGTATCCGTGTTACGTCCTTATAAGCCGGATTATAAGCACGTAATTGAGTATGAGCCTATTCATATTGAGAAGAACTTAACATACGAAGAAATGCCAATTCAAATTATCGATAGAAAAGAGCAAGTTCTGCAGAACAAGGTTATACCTTCCGTGAAGGTGTTATAGAAGAACCACGATGCAGAAAAAGCAACGTGGGAATTGGAAGAAAAGATGAGAAAAGATTACCCTCAGTTGTTTGTTGCGTGTTATTGCGTATGCATCACGTCAATTAAAAGAATACAAGAAAGGGTATCTGACTCATGACTTAGAGTTGGCTGAGGTGGTGTTTGCTCTAAAGATTTGGAGACATTATCTTTTATGGAGAAAGGTGTGAGATATATACCGACCATAAAAGTCTAAAGTATATCTTTATACAGAAAGATTTGAATATGCGACAGAGAAGATGGCTGGAGTTGATTAAGGACTATGACTACGAGATTTTCTATCATCCTGGAAAGGCAAATGTTGTTGCTGATGCCCTAAGTAGGAAGGGACGAAAGAAGTTAATGATGTTGACTGCTCAGGAGAAGCTAGTGTTGGGTAAAATCTAATTACGCATAACACACAAGTATACGTGATCAACAAGTAATAGAATGATAAGTAGAGTATCGTTCCCACAGAGACTAACGAGCAATAATCTTAACTTACAATTACCAATTCCCTATTAACCCTAATTTTATTAAACAAATCAACTCAATAATTGAAATTAACGAAACTAAAATTAAGAATAATGAAACTAACACAAAACAACCACGAATATCAAAATATGAAATTTCAAACAATTAATGGAGAACTAGACTTATGATTTCACCCTAAGCTTCACTTTGATTTTAACACCTTTATTCCAAATCAACGAACTATCCCAGTTTATTAATCAAGAACACGAATGTAGCATTAACCACCTCTCGATGCATTAATACCCTATTAACTTCAATCCACAATTAAGATAGAAATTCGTTAAACACCTTAATCAACTAACCCACTATATCTCTATGTGAATTACAATTGAAGAAGGTTGAAGAATAAGTTCTCTATCCGATTACATGCGATGTCAAGCATATCTCTACCATAACACTCATCAAGTTTAAGCTACTAACAAAATCCTAAACACATGCTATATCAACTAGGTCTAGATTCGAATATCCTCTCTCGATTCCATCCAACTCCACAAAGAAATGTTGATTAGGCAATTCATAGATTCAATCACAAATCAATATAGATAAACTGGAGATAGCTTATTAAATTTGAAATCAAAGTTTAGAATACCATCGATTCACTTAAGGATCCATCACAAGCCTAAAAAATGAATTAGTTCATAATAAACGAAATAAACACTGAATAAATCATAGAAATCATCCTTCTAATTACAAATAATAGTCTAACACCAAGAATATTGAAAAACACCCTTCACGTAAACTAGAATCGCAATCGCCTTGAAAATCTCCCGAAATACTCCTCCACATTTGCTCTCAAAAACTCAGCTTAGAATCTTCATAATGTCTCCTCTGTCTTGTTCAAATTGTTGTTGATAGAGTACTAGATATCTAGTATACAAGCTCCAGCCAAAATTTTCATCAATTACAATTCCATTGTCATTCATGTTGCTAGAAACCATGCCCAATAAGAAATTTGCTCAAAATAGGACACTCCAGAACCGACACCCCCCCGCCCCGGCAGGGGTTCATACACTAATTAGGCCCACCCTGGCGGGCTCCCTTTCTGTTAACTCGACTTAAGACTCCCCCCGCCCCGGTGAGGGTACACAAGATAAATTAGTCGCCCAAATGCATTCTTTCTCGATAAGCTGGAGTTCAAGACCACCTTTCGGCGGGGTGTATATAGTAAAGAGCTCATACAGGCAGACTCGTCTTCTGCTAAATGACTTGGTGAATTCCACAAGTGCTTCCATGTTTGGTCTAATTTACTATAAATCATACCAAATAGTTCCAAATGTCCATTGAATGCTACAACCACCATCCTACACATGAAATGACATAAAACAAGTAAAAATGAACATGATCGTGAAGATTTAGCAACAATTAAGTGTGGAATGGATATTGAATCGCGTATATAAAATCCACTTATCAAAATCCCCCAAACTTAAACCGTGCTAGTCCTCGAGCACAAAACAACTACATGCGATGCAATGATATGAATAAGACTTAACTTATATGCTTTCAAATCCAATAATATCGCAGAATCAAAATTATCTTAACGACCTCAGCGAAAATAAGGAACTATACAATACCAATTACCAAACACCAATCTACAATTCCGTTTTAATCCATGAATCTTAAGCCATCATCACTGGTATAGTGTGTGTGTGCAACATCCATAATAACCGATATTGACTCAATTTTCAATACATAACCAATCTCTTAGAAGGAATCATGCAGCATAAACTTAAAAATTTCAAAAATAGACAGCTTCAACTAAAATCAAAAATCACTAACTCGGGGGTTCAAACAGGGTACTTATACTTTATTCATAGATATATACGGGGGCTTTTTGCTCTTATTTCCCATTTTTTTATATACACATAACTATGCAATGTCTTATTCCCTTAGGCTTTTCAATGTTACCTTAACGAGCTTTCGACCAACGACTCCCAGACCATTAAGACCTTAGGGCGCTAGGTGTAAAGACAATCCCCTCGGGCTTACTTACTCAAGTAACAAAGGCCACAAAACTAGACAAGCACGCCATGGTGTTTATTCATACTTTTTTTAGATAAAGCTTATATACCCCACATATCATCCCCCAAACTTAGGCTCTTGCCTAACTTTGGAGTTTACTGTCTATCCTTGTCATTTTGACATTCACTCTAGCATTTTCCTTTAGAGACTATCTAGGTATCAATTTGAACTTGACCAATCAACACAGATGTTTGTTAATCGTGCTATCATTTCATACCAATTTTAAACAAGCTCAAGATTCGATTCATAAACAAACATTGTGTCATAGTTTTAATACTCGATACTGTATTTGTTAACTTATTGTCAATCACATCATTGGCCCACAAATAATATAAACTACAACATTGATGGACTTACTCAACACAATATTTACTAACTAATTTTTCTTTATAGAGATAACAAAATGCATTAAAATATTTTCTACTTATGTAATGACAAACATTAACCTAAGTTACTATGAATGCACCTAAGCTACATGCAATACTAAAATTAACATGCAATACAGAAATTTTACTGACAATGACAAAAATTGAAAATTAAAAATGCAACCTAAATGAGCTAAATGCATGCAAACATGTATTTAAATCCCCCAAACTTAAGTTAGACAATGTCCTCATTGGATGAATAGATAAAATAAGGACGTGAGGACTTCCCTTTATCGTTTAAGTCTGAGGAGGTGGTTGTTGTTCTTCTTCATTGGAATCACTCGGTGGGAACCTTGGCATTGGTCCGGGCTGTTGGTATGAAAATTATGCCGCCGGGTTGAAACTTTGAAGAGTTGTGTTCAACGAGGCAAAAGATGTGTACATAGCATCGAACATGTGCTCTTGCCTCATTGCCAATTGGTGCAATTCCCTAGGAGTTGCCTTGGTGTGTGCATTCATTTGATTCTGGAATGCAAGGAGCTGAGAACTAGATATGGCCTTGGCCTGCGGTACCTGCTCATCCCCTTGATCGCCCATTTCTTTATCATCGTCCCCCGATGTCTCTGTAGCATCAACGTCGTCATCTGAATCCGACGGAAAAATAAAACCCACACCACATGGATGTGACTCGCCTCCTGCCCATACAGAATACCGCGCTATCATTCTCGAGTCAAGTAATACAAGCAGCAATTGTGTGGGCTCGTCGTCGAACCATCTAACCTCGGCATTACGACACAACCCACAAATGAGTGATGGGTGTGGCAAGCCTCCAGAAAAATTCCCACGTAAGTACCGCCAGATTGATGAACAGATTATTGCCCCAACGTCAATGATAAAATCTTGGACAATGGCGTACAGCAGCAACACCTTCTCTTTGGTGACGTTTGAGGTATGTTGGGATGGAAGTAGTTTTGCGCATAAGAATGCATACAAGATTTTACCATACCTACTAAGGTTCTTGCTATGAAACACGGTGCCTCCCTATCGACCCTTGATCCATGATGTTCCCGACTTTGTCATCTCTGTGATAATGGCATCAAAATCTGGGTCAAAAGCACAGAGATGATCATACTGGCAGTGGCGAGGCACCCTTAGTTGGTAGTAAGTATTTATGGCGTCGGCACTGAATGGAACCAACCGTCCTCGCACAAATGCTTGGAATGGTTCTTTGTCCTCAACATTTGTGTAGAATTCTTTGACGATGTTGACAATGGCTGATTCCGGCTCCTCGGTGAATTTGGTCAATCCCTTTTCATAAATTTGAGGCATAAGCTCCCCATCGTTAGGATCCGGTGCCAACCCCCTCTTCGGTGTAAGGGCTTTGGTGAGCATGTAGTCATACCGGTCGATGGCGGCGGCACTTGCAAATTTTTGATGATCGAAGGTGCGGGTTGGTTGGGCTGACTGTGAGCTTTCTCCCCTTTGGCGTTTCGACGATGATTGTGAAGCCATATCCTCCCTATTGCTGGCTTTACTCTAACTCTCCCCCAAACTTTTTAATATTATCTCTGTAGCAAACAACTATACTCTCTTTTTGCTTTATATCAAGTGTGGTGGGAGAGTTTGTATGAGATGTTGTGGTATTTATAGAGGGAGTGGGAATGTTACCATTGGTGGATTAAAGAGGTGGAATGGAGTTATGAGGTATTGGGAATGTGGGGAAGAAGTAATGGTGGTGGGTGGTGGTTATGGAGTAATGGAGTAGTGGGGAAGTGGGAAAGTGGGGTGTTATTGGGAATGGGAGAAATATGTAACCGCCACACATCTGGAATTCGGGACCCCACCAAATGGGTATTACTAGGAAGGCCATACGTGGGCTTATGTTCTATCTTTTAAGTTCGTGGACCCCCTTACGGGGTTGTAGTTCTTGAATGGCCCAAATGGCATACAGCGAAGCAGATCGTCAGCCCTATCTTTATTTCCTTTGTAGTGCACTTGTGCTTCAGTTTTACTCACTTAAAGCTCCATTTTCAAACCTACATGACATAAAGTAGAAATATTAGTGAATTATTTATTGCATGATGTATTGTGAAGAGATTAACAAGATTTTTCTTTTATTCATCTACCTAATACTGAAATGAAAACTATGATTAAGCAATTATGAGTATAAAATAGGATAGAGAACTAAAAATTGGGTTGCCTCCCAATTAGAGCTTGATTTTAAGTCATTCAGCCTGACTACTTCCTGCTTAAGTTGTGTCGGCCAATGTGATGTCGATAACGTCAGTGTTGGCTTCGCCACCCCAGTAATGTTTTAGACGGTGTCCGTTGACTTTGAATGTTTTGAGTGGATTGCGACTGTAAATTTTGACAGCACCGTGCGGGAATACCCGCTTGACCGTGAATGGTCCCGACCATCTCGATTTAAGCTATTCGGGGAACAATCGCAGCCTTGAGTTGAATAAGAGTACTGATTGGCCTAGCTCGATTGTTCGACGCACAATTTTCTGGTCGTGCCATCTTTTAACTTTTTCTTTGTATAGTTTGGCATTCTCATAGGCGTGAAGGCGAAACTCATCGAGTTCATTCAATTATAGTAGCCTCTTCTCACCTACAGCTTTTTGATCAAAATTGAGTTTTTGTACAGCCCAATATGCCTTATGTTGTAGCTCGACTGATAAGTGGCATGCCTTCCCGTACAGTAGTTGATACGGTGACATCCCGATTGGCGTCTTGTATGCAGTTCGGAAGGCCCATAATGCATCGTCCAATCTAAGTGACCTATCTTTCCGACCCGAATTCACCACTTTCTCCAATATCTTCTTGACTTCCCTGTTTGATACCTCAGCTTGTCCACTGGTTTGAGGGTGATATGTTGTAGCTATCTTGTGGTTGACCCCATACTTGACCAAAAGAGCAGTAAACAACTTATTGCAGAAGTGACTACCTTCATCACTGATAATTGCTCTTGGTGTGCCAAACCTCATGAAGATGTTCTTTTGAAGGAATTTGAGGACCACCTTGTCATCGTTTGTTGGTAGAGTTGCAGCTTCAACCCACTTTGACACGTAGTCCACTACGAGTAGAATGTATTGATTGTTCAATGACGAGGGAAATGGTCCCATGAAATTAATACCCCATACATCAAAAATTTCCACTTCCAGAATCATTTGTAAGGGTATCTCATTACGTTTAGAAATGTTGCCCACCCTTTGACACCTATCACATTGTTTAACAAACTGGTGGGCATCTTTGAATAATGTGGGCCAATAAAACCCACATTACAGTACCTTCGCTACTATCCGCTCACTCCCATAATGCCTGCCATACGCTGATGAGTGACACTCATGCAGAATATTCTTTACTTCACTATATGGGATGCACCCTCGAATCATTTTGTCGGTGCACTGCTTGAACAAATATGGTTCATCCCACATGTACCATTTCACGTCGTGAAGAAATTTCTTTTTCTATTATCTTGTGAGGTCAGGTGGTAGAATGTTGCTCACAATGAAATTTGCATAATCACCACACCACGGAATGTCTGCTGAAATCGCAAACAGTTGTTCATCTGGGAATGCCTCATTAATCTCACATCTGTCATCTTTTGCTTTCCCGTGGTTTTCCAACCTAGACAAGTGGTCGGCTACTTGATTCTCTATCCCCTTCCTATCCTTTATTTCTAAATCAAACTCTTGAAGTAGAAGAATCCACCGGATAAGGCGTGGCTTAGCATCCTTTTTCGTTATCAAGTACCGAATTGCTGCATGGTCTGTATAGACTATCAACTTAGTCCCGATCAAGTAAGCCCGAAATTTGTCAAACGCATATACCACTGCAAGCAATTCCTTTTTTATGGTTGTGTAGTTCATTTAAGTTTCTGTAAGTGTTTTGCTTGCGTAGTATATGGTGTGAAACACCTTGTCTCGACGTTGGCCCAAAATAGCCCCAACCGCGAAGTCGCTTGCATCACACATAAGCTCGAATGGCATGCTCCAATCCGGAGCGACTATCACGGGGGCTGTAGTTAATTTTTTCTTTAATAATTCAAAGGCTGTCTTGCACTCTTCATCAAAGCTGAACGTCACATTCTTCTCTAAAAGACTGCATAAAGGTTTCACAATTTTAGAGAAGTCTTTTATAAACCTTCTGTAGAACCTAACATGTCCCAAGAAACTCCTAATACCCTTAACTGAGTTTGGTGGAGGCAATTTTTCAATAGTTTCCAGCTTTGCTTTATCAACTTCCAATCCTTGAGCCGATACCTTATGGCCCAAAATTATGCCCTCTTCAACCATGAAGTGGCATATTTCCCAATTTAGTACGAGATTCGTGTCCTTACATCTTTGAAAAACCATGACCAGATTCTTCAAGCAATTATCGAAGCTGTCCCCATAGACCAAAAAGTCATCCATGAAGACCTCAACATTTTTCTCCACCATATCTGAAAAAATGGCCATCATACACCGTTGGAAAGTTGCAGGTGCATTACATAGCCCAAATGACATCCTTCTAAATGCAAATGTGTTATAAGGGCAAGTGAATGTGGTCTTCTCTTGATCCTCTGGAGCGGTGACTATTTGGTTGTAGCCCGAGTAGCCATCCAACAAACAGTAAAATTGGTGTCCCGCCAATCTATCTAACATTTGATCAATAAATGGTAGCGGGAAATGGTCTTTTCTGGTTGCCTTATTTAATTTTCTATAATCCATGCAAACCCTCCAACCTGTCACTATTCTAGTCAGTATTAATTCATTGTCCTCATTTCGCACCCTTCGCTATTCCTCCTTTCTTTAAGACGCATGACCTTTGGACTAACCCATTTGCTGTCGAAAATCGGGTAGATGATGCCGGCGTCTAACCACTTCAAAATTTCCTTCTTCACAACTTCCTTCATAATTAGATTGAGTCGTCGCTGTTGCTCCACCGTTGGTTTTGCCTCATCTTCCATCAAAATTTTGTGCATGCAAAATGAAGGGTTGATTCCCTTTATGTCGGCGATTATCCACCCAATAGCTGATTTGTGTTCCCGAAGCACCCTCAACAACTTTTCTTCCTGCAATTCATTAAGTGCAGCTGAAATTATAACAGGTAAAGAACTTGAATGGCCTAAATACACATACCTGAGGTGTTTAGGGAGTGGCTTAAGTTTTAGCTTTGGTGGCTCTTCCAATGATGGTTTCAGTTTTTCTGTAGTTACCTCCTCCGTGTGCAGTGGTTCAAATGGTGTTCTAAATCTGGGAACTCGTGGAAATGAGTCTAGCATTTGTAGGTAATCCACTAATTTCGGATCGTCAATCTCTTCATTCCCCAATAATGTTGTTTCTAACGGATCGTTTACCAAACTCATATTCATGTCATCGCTGATGATTTGCTCAATTAGATCCATTCAAAAACATTCTTCCTCATCCGTAGGCAATTTCATGGCTTTAAACACGTTGAATTTAATTTCTTGATCTTGGACCCTCATAGTGAGTTCTCCCTTTTGTACATCTATGAGTGTCCTCCCTATAGCCAAAAATGGTCTGCCTAAGATAATTGGGATGTTCTTGTCTTCCTCAAAATCCAGAATGATAAAGTCCGCGGGGAATATAAACTTATCCATTTTCACCAAGATGTCCTCGACTATGTGTAAGACCCCAAAATTTTTTAAATAAAAAGGAATTTCCTTTATTTATTATTTTGAAATAGTAAGGGTTGATTTGATTAATGTGGATAGTTAAGGGTTAAATATGCAAATATTTCAAAATAAGCAAGTGGTTATAAAATATTCATTGTTGTCGGGGAATATTCGTTTGGTTGTGGAATATTAAATGCGGTCAAGGGAATATTAAATGACAATAATGTGACCATGTGTGGGCCCCATAACTGAAAGCGATTGGATGAAGAAAAGCGACAAATATAAGTTATTTTTAAATAACGGCGTAGTTATTTACAATTATCATTGTTGGAATACCCGGTGGTTAAAACACACTAATACGCGTTGTTGAACAGTAGCACACGGTATTGCACCAATTATTGATTCTTACGTAAGAAGGCACTACTCAATAATGGTTACTGAATAATTCGCTCAATTATTTTATTGAGTTAATAATTCTTTGCGTTGATATTTTATATTGTTGTTGTTTCAATAATTGTCATTACACAAGATTATCTTTCATTATCGAAGCAATAATTCATATTATCCGAATAATATTATTAGATAACATTATTGGCAATGTCTAGAAAGTTACATCTAAGGAGAGGTTTGGTCACCTAATTTGCGGCGAAAGAAGAAGAAATTCTTATTGGAAAGCCCCTCTTTCTGAGGAGCGCACGGTTGTCAATATTGTGATTACGTAATATTATTTGTGAATAATTAATTATTGATTTATATGATGAGGAAAATATTGATTTTATGTGGATATAGATGGAGAAAATTTTTAAAATGACAATTGTTGAAAATTAATATTTTATCTTTTTACGATAAAATAATTCATTTAAATATATTATTTTAATAATATATTAGCGGTGATATTTTACAACGAATGTGGGATATATGAGTATACGAGGAGGAAGAGTATTTTTGTTGCAATAAATGTTTAAAACATGTTAAACATGTAAATTGGACCCCATTTATTGATCGAAATTTGATTATAGCTTTGTAAAATCGCCTCGTTTATGGATTTTGGTCAATTTCTATTTGGAATTTGGAAAAACTTTCTTCTGTAAAGTTGTAGAGAATTGAATTTCCTATAAAAACTCGAGAGATTTGAATTTTCTGATGAAAGGGCTATTTATTATGAATTATTGAAGTTCAAGCTCAAAATAATTGATTTTTGGAAGTTTAAAATATTTAAAATTAGAAAAACATTTTTCTTATTTTTTTTCTAGAAGGTGGCATGTGTTTGATGGCTGAAATCAGATTCTAGACATGTGTAGAAAATAATATAATTATATTATTAATTTATTAAATTTTACGCTTTGGTGTTCTAAGCAATTTCTATAAATAGGTGCTTGGGTTAGAATTGAAAATCACACCGAAACTGAAGTTTTCTCTATATTATCGAGCATATTCTTGTGAGTATTTTGAGTATACTTTGAGTATTGCTATACGGTGCAAGTCCAAGTCATAGCCTATATCAAGGTGTTTAAATTTAGAAATCTCGATCTTTCGAGGTAAGGGATATTATTTTTTTTTCAGTAATGATATGATTTCTTCAATATCATTATATCTTTGAAATGTTGATCTGAAGTTTTTATCAAATTTGGAACTTTTTCATGTGGGGGTTACTATTATTCATGGGTTACTATTCATGAGTTACTATTCACGAGTTACTATTCATGAGTTCTTATTCACGAGTTACTATTCACGAGTACTATTCATGAAGCGTGAAGATGTTTTTTGTGGAATTTCTATCTTTTGGTGTGTGAGTTACTATTCACGTATACGGCACTATTCACGATATCTGATCTTATTCATAGAAAAATAAAATTTCTTCTTTTTCGTCTAAAACATCTATTACGGATACTAACTCGATTGTATCCATGTTTTGATCATTCTTGAATTTTACACCACTATGATTATTTTTGAGGTATTTTTGGCGTGGATAAAACCAAGTACGAATCCTTAATCCTTAATCCTTGTCATTTTTGTTTCCTTTGGATTCGTTTCTTAAAAATATTTTTCATCATCCTCGGTCTTAAATGATGATATTATTGAATATCTTTGGCTCAGTAGTGCAAAGATGAATGATTTCTGAAGAATATCTTTGGCTGTAGTGCAAAGATGAAGCAGTGTTGAGATGAACATGAATGGATTGATTAATATCTTTGGCTGTAGTGCAAAGATGAGCAGTGTTTAAATGAACATGACGGTGATGAATATCTTTGGCTGTAGTGCAAAGATGAATATTTGATTCGGATGCATATTGATTGATGTTACAGGATAAAATATTGATGATGGGGTATTAAATTCATAGATTATAGTAGATTTCATTCTCTACGTAACTCTTCTATGAATTATTATTTCATTCGCGAATATTGATCCGAAACTTGTTGTCTATTGTATTCTATCGATTTTTCCTGTTGAAGACTAACGATAATTTGTTGTATATTATCTTAGTCATAATATTCTTCTTGGGCTAGTTGAGCTCACCCTTTTCCTTGTTGTTCCATTTTTCTTCTCAGGAGGCGAGAATGTAGCGAGTACTAGTCGGGGTATGGAATGAAGGTTCTAGAGAGAGTTGTTTAGTAGTCCTCACCATTTTTGTAAAATAATGAATCAATAATTATGATGGGGATTTATTTGCGTGTGGATATTGTCTAGAAGACAATATTATATTTAAACTCACAGTATATATTGTCGTATTTCACACGACATTTGTATTATTGAAGTTGTAGTTTGCTTCTTGTACCATGTATTTGGCGACTCAGAATGGGTGTTGTGTATACCTATTTTGGGGGCGTCACAGTTGGTATCAGAGCTTAGGGATATGATCTCTGGCGGAGATCGGGGAATAGAACTAGGAGGGAGAGGGCGAGTAAATCCTTCGCTAGTGTGTCCTACCTAAGCTTATTTGTTAGTTGGTCAAGATATAGGGATATTATGTGATATATTGATTTCCTTAATTAACCCTTATTTTATGACGAGATTTGAGAATGTCGATTGAGAATATTAATGATGGAGTAAATGAGACCGTGGAGATGCTGTACTCACCAACGAGGAGAACGTGCAACAGTGGTAATGTTCCTCCCGTGAACAACACCTTTGAGCGAGATGATGAACGAGGGATGTTTAGAAGCTTTTTGCAGTTCATGCAAAAATCGACGAGGAGACTCGTGTTCAAAATCTGAGGAGGAAATGATAGCAATTCACGAGTGGTCACACGCCAAGCGATTCAAAGAGTTGGGACCACGAGAATTGCAGGGAAAGCGGATCCGATTAAAGGCGAGACGTAGGTCAAACAAATTACCAAGATATTCGATGTCTTGGGATGCGGTGGAACAGAAAGTTCCATTCGCCGCCTTTATGTTCCGTGGCGAGGCGATTCATTGGTGGGAATCGTGAAGCGTACCCATCCATTGCACTCTCGGCATGTCATGGGAGACGCGTTTGAAGCAGTTCAATGACAAGTACTTCCACGAAAGTATTCGTCATATGAAGGAAGTGGAGTTTATTAGACTAGAGCGAGAATAACATGGCGGTGTCGATGCGAGGCGAAGTTCGCGGAGTTATCGAGTTTGCACCTCATTTGGTGGAGAATGAGGAACGTATGACGCGGATGTTTCGAGAGGTTTGAAACCCGACATACGTCGATATCTCATTTCTCATAAATTTTCTCTCTATTCAGATGTTGTCAGCGAGGCTCGATTGTTAGAAGCGAGATAACGAGTATGTTCAATCGAGGACCATAACCAGATCATACAAGAAGATAGCGGTCATCGAATAACGATAACCGGTGGAGAAAGAAGAATACTGAGACAAAGGCGGTAACCACTCTGGTGGTAATCGTGGCCATGAAAATAGAAGAAGCGAGTCGGGAGGAGATTTTAAAAGAGGAGATTCAACAACGACCATGTGAAGGCGTCGTGCCGAGAGCAACTAGTTTTAGGGAGGAGAACGACCACCGGTCGTATGTTACAAATGCGGGAAAGAGGGACATATCAGCCTAAATTGCCTACAACAGTTTAAGGTATGCTATAATTGTGGAAAAGAAGGACATATCGCTCGAGATTGTACGATATCGAAACCCAGTCCAGCAGGAATGGTGACTCAAAAGGATGTCCCGAGAAAGGTCAAAGTCAACGGTTCTTGGAAGAAGCGTTTGTCGTGGCCGGTCAAAAATGCAAGGAACCCGAACGAAGTTAGCACGGGTTAGTTAATTATAAATTCTTGCGAAGTTTATACCTTACTAGATATCGGTTCTACCCATTCTTTTATCTCTCTTGCTTGCGCTCAACGTTTGAACTTGACTACGGAGAAATTAGACTTTGACCTATTTATGGAGAATCCGTTAGGAGAAACTTTCATCACATCCACTGTTTATAAATCTTGCTTGATTCAGGTTGGCACTATCACATTACCTGTTAACCTTATTTCTATAGAGATATTTGTTTTTGATGTGATTTTAAGGTTAACTACTCATCATGCCGAAATTGATTATTTTCGTAAGGTTGTTAGTTTTCATATTCCTAAGCAACTTTGTTATTGAATTCAAGCAATCAAACCATTGTAGTCAAACATTTTCATATCAAGCCATGAAGTCATTCGTTTATTACGGATGTCAAATTTTCTTAGTCCATGTTATGGATTTGAATAAAGACACGTCGATTTGAATAATATTCTGTTGTTATTGATTTTTCCGACGTATTTCTGAAGAATTTCTTGACTTACTCCCAAAGCGATATTAAATTTTGTATCGACTTTGAACCCTAAAGACAAAACTCATTTCTAAAATCTCATATCGAATGGCTCCTATTGAACTTCAGGAGTTAAAAATTCAACTATAGAATTTGGTACCTGAGCCTTTATCTTGTGACTTCCTTTGTGGAATTCACCTAAGCCAGACTCTCTGTAGGGGACGTCATATTCGATGCGATAGTAAAGCGATAGGTGTCATTGTGACGTCTTTATCCAAGATTGGGATATGAGTCACAGATTGAGAGCAACCTAAGTCGAGAATCGAAATACGTAGCTTTCTAGGCTTAGTTGGTTATTATCGGAGATTCGTTGAAGGATATTCTCGAATCACTATTCCATTAACGCAGGTGACTCGTAGAGATACAAAATTCGAATGGAGCAAGGAATGTGGGAAGAGCTTCGAAGAACTCAAGAGGAGACTCATTTCAAAGACATGTTACGATCATGCCATCCCCGAAAAGCGAACGTGGTAGGTGACGCGATGAGTAGAAGATCATATGCTGAACGAAAAGTGCGATGATGTCAAGTATCGCGATAGAGCCAACTTTAATAGAAAAGTTAAGATTGCTCAAGCCACCCAACCCGGAGTTGATGCGTATGAAGAAGAAAGTACAAGAAGGAGCTATTCCTAAGCGAGAATTGATGAAGAAGGAATACTTGAGTCCACTCTAGACTTTGTGTTCCTAACGACTACGATTTGAAGTACAAGATTATGATGGAGGCACACAATACGCCATTTGCAATCCATCCTGGAAGTACTAAAATGTATCGTGATCTTGACATACATTTTGGTGGAACAAATAAGAGAGAGATTGCAAAGTTTATCTCGATGTGTTTAACTTGCTAACGTGTAAAGGAGGAGCATCTCTTGTACCTAAGGGTCCGTTGCAACCACTTGAGATTAGGAATGGAAGTGGGAACACATTACTATGGATTTCGTTCACGGGTCTTCCCTGCGGTTTCTCAAGGCATCAATGCTATTTGGGTTATTAGATTAACCAAGTCCGCTCATTTCTTACCGTCACGAGAGACTTATTCCTTGAACGTCTTTCTCGTATATGTACGTAAATGCGATTGTGAGATTGCATGGCATGCCGTATCCATAGTTTTAGATCGTGACCCAAGATTCACTTCATGATTTTGGGTTAGTTTGTAGAAAGCTATGGGCACGAATTTACGATTTATCTTTGGCATACCATCCTCAAAGCGGATGGGCAATCGATCGAAAGACTACTCAAACTCTTGAAGATATATTAAAACTCTGTGTCCTAGATTTCAAAGGAAGTTGGGATAAGTACTTGCCATTGGTGGAATTCTCATACAACAATAGTTATTAAACAAATATAGGCATGGTTCCATTGAAGCATTATATGGGCCGAAAATGTCGTTCTCAATATGTTGGGATGAGGTGGGTGAAGCAACATTGTTGGGACCCGAGTTAATGCACGTATGACTCACCGAAAAGATCCAAATGATTCGACAACGATATAAATGGCACAAGATCGACAAAAGAGTTATGCGGATCTTCATCGAAAGGACGTGGAATTTAATGTAGGGGATCATGTATTGTCATGAGTTGCTCCATGGAAGGGAGTTACAAGATTTGGGAAGAGAGGAAAGCTCAATCCACGATTTATCGGTCCATTTCAAATTCTTGACCGAGTAGGAAATGTAGCCTATAGACTTGCGTTACCTCGAAAGTATGTCTCGTGTTCATAATGTGTTTCACATATCTATACTTCGTAAATATGTGAAAGACCCGAACCACGTTATAGAGTTAGAATCGGACGAGATATAGCCAAGACTTAACGTATGAGGAGGTACTGTCAAGATTTTGGATAGGAAGGAGCATGTCCTACGCCAAGAAAGGTTATACCACAAGTTAAAGTTTTGTGGAGGAATCATGCTATAGAGGAAATGACACGGGAATTGGAAAGCGGAAATGAAAGCGAGGTATCCTCACCTTTTGAAACACAGTATCGTCGACGTCAATTTCGAGGACGAAATTTCATAAGGAGGGGAGGTCAGAAGACCCGAAATTTTTAAATAAAAAGGAATTTCCTTTATTTATTATTTTGAAATAGTAAGGGTTGATTTGATTAATGTGGATAGTTAAGGGTTAAATATGCAAATATTTCAAAATAAGCAAGTGGTTATAAAATATTCATTGTTGTATTGGGGAATATTCGTTTGGTCGTGGAATATTAAATGCGGTCGGAATATTTAAATGACCAAGTAGCGACCATGTGTGGGCCCCATAACTGGAAAGCGATTGGATGAAGAAAACGACAAATATAAGTTATTTTTAAATAACGGCGTAGTTATTACCGGAATTAATCTTGTTGGAATACCGGTGGTTAAAACACACTAATCGCGTTGTTGAACAAGTAGCACCGGTATTGCACCAATTATTGATTCTTACGTGAAGAAGGCACTACTCAATAATGGTTCTGATAATTATCGCTCAAAGATTTTATTGAGTTAATAATTGCTGCGTTGATATTTTATATTGTTGTTGTTTCAATAATTGTCATTACACAGTATCTGAAATCCTGGTGGATATAATTGTCGTGAAGCTTGATTTTGCTGGTTGTTGTTCCATGAGAAATTAGGATGATTCCTATTTCCTTGATTGTATGTGTTCTGATATGTGTTTTGCGGAATTCTGTTGTAATTGCCAATGAACTGTACAGTTGATGGATTAATTGCGCATTGCTCCGTTGGGTGCTCTCCCACGCACAACTCGCATATTATTGCCACTTGCTGTACTTGCTGTGTTTGGTATGCTTGTGCTACTGTCACCGACTCCAACTTCTTTGAGAGTGCAGATATCTATGCTTGCATCGTTGTCATACTATCTACTTCTAATACCCCAGCTGCCTTCACCTGTGTCATACCTGCTGTGGGCCACTGGTAGTTATTAGCCACCATGGTTTCAATTAACTCATAGGCTTCCTCATAACTCTTAGCCATGAATGTTCCGCCCAACACTGCATCAATAATTGTCCTGAGATTCCCATGTAGTCCGTTGTAAAAAGTGTTCATTTGCAGCCACCTGGGCAATCCATAATGTGGGCATTTTCTAAAAAATTCTTTGTATCTCTCCCATGCCTCATATAACGACTCCCCATGTTGCTGTTCAAACATCATAATCCCGTTCCTCATCTTCGCAGTTTTTGCCGGTGGAAAGAATTTTACGAGGAATTTATGAGCTAAATCCTCCCATGTAGTTATCGAACCGGATGGTAAAGAATGTAACCAACTCTTCGCCTTGTCCCGTAAAGAGAATGGGAACAATCAAGTCTCACCGCTTCATCCGACACCCTATTGAACCTAACGGTGTCGCACAGTTCCAGAAAGCTGACTAGATGCTCGTTCGGATCATCATTTGCAAATCCCCCAAACTGAACTGAATTCTGAATCATTTGTATCATCCCAAGCATAATTTCAAACGTATTTGCTGCTATTGCTGGCATGGTGATGCTTGATTGCAATTCAGTTACCTTGGGTGTTGTGAAGTCCCTTAATGCTTTCCGATCTTCGGCTGCCATTACTGTTACCTCTACCTTTTCAGATGTTTCGAATTCTTGCCTCGTTTCATTGATCCACTTACTCAACCTCTGAAACCTTTTCTCAATATCGTCCTCAAAAGGCAGCAGGTCTGGATTCTTGGACCGAGTTTGCATAAACTACTTCCAACACCTGAAATAAGAAGCACAAAACAAAAATAAAAATAAAAATGTCTAAGTAAAACTGTATTAATTAAACTGATATTGTAAAAATATTAAGAATTCTACTAAATAGTCTCCGGCAACGGCGCCAAAAACTTGTTGGGTAAAATCTAATTACGCACAACACGCAAGTATACATGGTCAACAAGTAATAGAATGATAAGTAGAGTATCGTTCCCATAAAGACTAACTATCAATAATCTTAACTTACAATTACCAATTCTCTATTAACTCTAATTTTATTAAACAAATCAACTCAATAATTGAAATTAACGAAACTAAAATTAGGAATACTGAAACTAACACAAAACAACCACGAATATCAAAATTTGAAATTTCAAACAATTAATGGAGAATTAGACTTATGATTTCACCCTAAGCTTCACTTTGATTTTAACACCTTTATTCCAAATCAACACACTATCCCAGTTTATTAATCAAGAACTCAAACGTAGCATTAACCACCTCTCGATGCATTAATACCCTATTAACATCAATCCATAATTAAGATAGAAATCTGTTAAACACCTTAATCAACTACCCCACTATATCTCTATGTGAATTATAATTGAAGAAGGTTGAAGAATAAGTTCTCTATCTGATTACATGCGATGTCAAGCATATCTCTACCTTAACACTCATCAAGTTTAAGCTACTAACAAAATCCTGAACACATGCTATATCAACTAGGTCTAGATTCGAATATCCTCTCTCGATTCCATCGAACTCCACAATGAATTGTTGATCAGGCAATTCATAGATTCAAGCACAAATCAATATAGATAAACTGGAGATAGCTTATTAAATTGGAAATCAAAGTATACAAAACCAACGATTCACTTAAGGATCCATCACAAGCCTAAAAAATGAATTAGTTCATAATAAACGAAATAAACACTGAATAAATCATAGAAATCATCCTTCTAATTACAAATAATAGTCTAACACCAAGAATATTGAAAAACACCCTTCACGTAAACTAGAATCACAATCGCCTTGAAAATCTCCCGAAATACTCCTCCACACTTGCTCTCAAAAACTCACCTTAGAATCTTTGTAATGTCTCCTCTGCCTTGTTCAAATTGTTGTTGATAGAGTACTAGATATCTAGCATACAAGCTCCAGCCGAAATTTTCATCAATTAGAGTTCCATTGTCATTCAAGCTGTTAGAAACCATGCCCAATAAGAAATTTGCTCAAAACAGGACACTCCAGAACCGACACCCCTTCCTACGTGGGTTCATACTAATTAGCCTACCGACTGCTCCCTTCTGGTTAACTCGACTTAAGACCCCCAGCCCGTTAGGGTACACGATCTAAATTAGCCCATACTAGTGGGCATCCTTTTCGATAATCGGAGATCAAGACCCTTTTGCCGTGGTACGTCTGTCTTCTGCTAAATGACTTGGTGAATTCCACAAGTTCTTCCAAGTCTGCTCTAATTTACTTCAAATCATACCAAATAGTTCCAAATGTCCATTGAATGCTACAACCACCATCCTACACATGAAATAACATAAAACAAGTAAAAATGAACATGATCGCGAAGATTTAGCAACAATTAAGCATGGAATGGATATTGAATCGCGTATATAAAATCCACTTATTAGTTAGTATCAGAGATGGCAAAGATGGAGTTGGAAATTAAATATCCGATAGAATCAGACAAAAAATTATTCCAGATGGGAAACGGTTCAACGTTGATAGATAAGGTGAAGAATGCACAACTTGAAGATGAGAACTGTGAAGAGATAAGAAGAAAAGTATCTAAAGGTGAGGAAAACAAATTTAAAATCGATTAAGACGGGTTACTTCGATTCGAAGGGAGAATTTGGGTTCCGCTGGTACCAGAAGTTAAAGATGAAATTCTTAGTCATGCTCACCACTCAAGATATTCGATTCACCCTGGAAGTACGAAAATGTACCAGGATCTTAGATGTCATTTTTGATGTTCGAATATGAAGAAGGATATGGCTGAGTGTGTGGTAAAATGCTTAACGTGTCAGAAAGTTAAAGCTAAGCATCAAAGGCCAAGCGAATTATTGCAACCGTTAGAGATACCAGAATGGAAATGGGAGCATATCACAATGGATTTTGTGGTAGGTCTTCCAATGACTCAGCAAGGTTACAACGCCATCTGGGTGATTGTCGATTGTTGATTGATTGACGAAGTCGGCACACTTTTTGCGAATCAAGATTAGATTTAACTTAGATCGGTTGGCAAAACTGTACGTGAAAGAAATTGTTTCAAGACACGGTGTACTGGTGTCCATTGTATCAGCCAGAGATCCACATTTCACATCAAACTTCTGGAAATGGCTATAAGAATGTTTGGGAACAAAGTTGAGAATGAGCACACATACCATCCTCAGACCGACGGATAGAGTGAGAGAACCATCCAGATACTAGAGGATATGCTCAGAGCATGTATTATGGATTTCAAGGGAAACTGGGATGATCATCTGCCATTGGTTGAATTTGCCTATAATAATAGTTATCACGCGAGTATTGGCATGACGCCTTACGAAGCGTTGTACGGTTGGAAATGCAGAACTTCGTTATTGTAACAATCCAGAATTTTATTTGTAATTTTAAATATTTATTAAATTAAATAAATATTTTTAATTGATGTGTTTGTTGTTTAGTAGATATTTTTGGATTATTTTTTAGTACGTAAATAATTCATGAGTTATAGAAATTAACTTAATTAATATAAAAGAGTGATGAATTAAATTTATGAGATAATACTCTAATTTAACTTAATAACTAAATTAGAGAGTTGTTAAGGATTATATAGTTGGGTAGAATGTTGCTTTAATTTAATTTAGTAATTAAGTTGATATGTTAATTTATTAATGAAAATTATAATTTTTGTCGTAATTAGTTTTGTTTATTTAATTAAGATTGATATGGAAATCCAAGTAAACAATGTTAGACAATAAACTATATTATAAATGACTTATGAAAATAAATTAAAAGAGTTTTAATTTGGTTTTACCAAACAAAGCCTTAGAGCTTTTGAAATTCTTATTTTAATCTTGTTTTGCCAAATAAGGCTTAAGGAATGATTAAGTCATTATTTTAATAGGTTTTTCCAAACAAGGCCTTATGACTTTTAAATTTAAAATAAAAATAACAGATATGTATTTAGTAGCCTTATTATTATACGTCAGTTTTATTTTTTTATGTTAGCTTCTGTTTTAGTTTTACGTTGGCTTAAGCCTAAGAAAGAACAGAAGGAAGAAAAAAGAGAGAAGAAAGAAGAAAGAAAGAGAAGTTCTCTGTAAATTGAGAGAAGGAATTTGTGAGAATTATGGAAGGAAGAAACAAGAAGATTATTCAAAATTTTATAGCTAATCAAAGGGTACGTGAAGTGCAGATAACTGTAAGCTGTTAAACTGTTATTGGTAAGCAACGATCAAGGCAAGTCTTTCAGTTCCTATTTGCTATGTGAACTTGATGATTAACTGTTTTAAATCTTTATTGCAAAGAGCATGATGTATTATATATGTTGAAAGTATGAAATGTAAAAGTCAATTTATGATTACGTTGATTGAGTAAAGCATGATGATTGAGTAAGGAACTCAATCTTTATACTTAATATATGAACTGTAGCATGTATGTTATGTTCGTCCAATGTTTATGAGATATATGTTGAGCATGTTATTATGTGATACGTGATGCATGAAAAATTTTAGATTTTGATGGGCTGTCGAGCTCAACCTTGCAAATAACCACTTTTGCAGGTTAAAGATTCAAGGTAAAGTTATGTGCTACTTAAAAGACATGAATCAGATATGATACTCGAAGATTTATATACTTTGGCTAAGTTGTTAATGTTTTCGAACCATGAATAAGGTTCCAGATGATGTATTTGATATTGTATGATGTTTAATAGATGTTGAGTTATAAAGTTTAATTTTAACTGATGTATAAAGGGTATTGAACCTAGTTGTAAGTTTTAGTTTATAATAACTCTAATGAAGCGATTCATAAAATAAATTTAAATCAAAAACATGTAGATGATAAAGGTTTTGATCCAGGGAATTAAAGTAATAACATAGGAAAGTTCAAATTATTTTGCATTTTGTTAAGTTTAGCATCGAATAATGTTGTAAAATCAGAAGTTTGACGTGTTATTAACGACCGAAGTCGATAATTAAATTGTATGAATTTTGGGGTCATTACAGTTATGCTGGGATGAGGTAGGTGAACGTCAGCTATTTGGTCAAGAGTTGGTACAACAAACTGTTGAGATCATCAAGGTGATTCGAACAAGATTGATAGCTGCACATGATAGACAGAAGAAGTATGCTGACCAACATCGACAAAATCAGGAATTCGATGTCGGTAGTTTTGTTTTCTTGAAAGTGTCTCCTTGGAAAGGGAAAATTCAGTTTGGCAAAATGGGAAATTAAGCCCTAGGTTTATAGGACCTTTTGAAGTGCTTCGACGAGTTGGTGAAGTGGCGTACGAGGTAGCTTTACCTCCGAAATTAGAATATATTCATAACATTTTATATGTTTTGGTATTGAGGTCATATAAGTTTGATTATAAGCAGGTTATAGAATATGAGCCATTATAGTTTGAGAAAGATTTGTCCTATGAAGAAGTCCCTGTTCAAATTATCGACATGAAAGAGAAAGTACTAAGGAATAAAGTGATACCTTCTGTTAAGGTAATCGAGAAACCACAATGCTGAAAAAGCTACGTGGGAACTTGAAGATGTTATGATGAGAAATTATCCTCAGTTATTTGCTTAATCTTGTATATCGATTCTAGGGACATAATCCTGTTAATGAGGGAAGATGTAACGAATAAATTTATTGAATCGTGATTCTTGGGACAAAATCCTTTTAAGGAGGGAAGGATGTAACGATCGATAATTTTGTAATTAATTTAAATATTTATTGAATTAAATAAATAATTTTATTAAATTTATTTATTGAGAAAAATAAATAATTGATGGAATTATGATGCAAGAATTTAGTAACTAAATTGATTAATGTTAATTAAATTATAATAATGGAAATTTTATTATTTGAAGATTTGAATAATGGTAATTTTATTATTTGAATATTTAATTTAATGAAATAATTAAATTAAAAGAATTGTTTAATATTTAAGAAAGTAAGTAAATTAAATAAAGTGATGTTTAAGTCTAATTTAATAATTAAATTAGATATATAAATATTTATTTATCATAAGTATAATTATAATAAAATTATAATTATTATAACTATAATTTTAAGTTATGTAAATTGGTTACATGTGTGACAAATAAAACTATATAATATAAATGTTATAAAAATAATTAGGAAGGGGAAAATTTTGTGTAGCCAAACACAGCCTTATGGCTTTTGGCCTAACATAATTGATATGGCGTATTATTTTTTACCTGACGTACGTGGGGGAAGAGGGAGTTAGTATATATGTGTTACACGTATTTTTCTAAGGGCTAACTAAGAAGAACAGAGAGGTAGAGAGAAAGAACACAGAGAAATTGAGGGAGAAAAAGAACAAGAGAGAATCAGAGTAAGAATTGAAGCAATTCTCTATCATTTGTCTCAAATAATCGAGAGGGTTGAAGGTATACTTTACCTTAATTCTTCTTAATTTGCAATACCTATTTTCTGTAAATTAGAGTTTTGTTGCAATAGGGTTAAGGTGTTGATTATATACATGAAAAATCTGGTAAACATTATATAGAAGTAATTTTAGTGATTAAATTTATGAAAGTTGTGTGTTATGTTCTTGAGTTTCTTGGGAAAAAGGGAGAATTGGGTGGATGATTAGCTAGAGTAATTGATAATTGTGTTGTAGAAGGTTCATAATCTGTTATATGTTATTTTCAAATGATTTTAGAGTATTAAATTCATAGAAAATTGGGTTTAAAAAAGAGAATTAGAATAACAGTGTATGTTCATGTAATATGGCTTGTTTAAGTACAAAGTTTAATGTCCAATATTTGGTATAATCTGCAAATTGATGTTAGATTGTGTTACTACATCAAGAAACAAAAACAGTGTAATTTGAATCATGTCAATTGGTTAAGAAACAAAGTTATGGCAATCAAATTCATAAAAGTGTTAAAAATGAAGAAATTGGGAAAAAGTGTGGTTTTGATCCTTAAAAGTTAAGTATATATAATGAAATGTAGTTAGAATGATGAATTGCATGTTTATTGATGTTATTACAAAGTTTCAGTTGTTAGGCTTTGTGAATTTTTGTGGAAATTGGGTGAAATTAGGTGTGTTGTGAAGCAGTTGCAGAGCTGTAGTTTTTGTCACGTATGCTGTACCATTTGCTTGGTACTACGCAGAAAAAAAACAGTCTGTTTGCATCGTAAAGGCCTTAGAAGTTTTTACGCACCCGGTAGTATTGCCAGCAATACTGCAGATGCCACGAGCCTAAGCGTTGAGTTCTAATTATTTGTAGACTATGATATAAAGACCTAATTTAGATTGGCATGCGTGATAAAGATGTTAAATCATAACATGGCATACAATAACAGATTGTAATATAATGTAATACTAAATGTGAAGATTTTAAATGGTTATTTGAACAAGTGATGTAATGAACAAAGGTTGACATTTACAAGAATTAGAAGTGAATGATAAAGTTTATATTAGGCGATAGTGAGATTTCAGATTCGTTAGGAAGGTTAACAATTATGATTAGGCATTAAGTTAAAGGTTATGGCCTAAATGGTGGGTTGAACCTATAAAGCTAAAGTTAATACAACTAATTGGTATTGCAATTTCAATGGAATGTGTATGGTAATTGGCGAACGTTATTATATTTGTGTAGCTTACACACGAGGCAAGTTCCCTAACTTCATTATCTTTATAATGAATACAAGTTCCATAATTTCGTTATTTTGTTATTGTCAAGCAAGCTTTCTAGTCCTAAATTATCATTATGCAAATCCTGTATCAAAGTTGAGCGAGCCTATTGATTCTATCTTGTGTATGGTTGTATAAGCTCTTGTAACCTAATTCGTTACATCGAGCGAGTTTCACTTTCCTTGTAATAACTCGATATTTTCTATATAAATAAATCATAAATTTTGCGTATACTTTTTTTATTTATTAAAATAAATATGGGGAAATATGCGTCAAGATAATGTGTGTGTGTGTGTGTGTGTATATATATATATATGTCATAAATAAAATATATTTATTACATGAATAATTATAAATAATTTTATTTTAGAATTATTGATTATTATAAATTATATTTTTATAATAATTAATTTTATTGTAGAAATGTTTATTATTAATTTTTCAAAGAAAATATGATATTATATTATTTAAATAATATATGGAATGATTATTGTAATTATTGTAATTATTATTTATTTCTATGAATTTTAGCTCAGATTATTAAGTTAAGTATTTTAACTTAATTAATAATATTGTTCAATGCAAGATAAATCGAGATATGGAATCCAAACCCTAATTACGGTTTTGGAACAAGGAATGATAATAATAATATAATATTAATTATATTTTTGATTTTTCAGTGCTATAAATATGTACTGTATGCATGTGGACCGATAATAGTTGGACAATTATGTTGTATTATGTCAAACCCTAGTATTAATGTATGAAATCCTAATTTAAAATACAAATTAGAGTTCAAGATTGTTAGGTAACCTTGATAATGTGATCAATATCGGATATTATAAATATAAATGCTAATTAGGTAAACCCTAATTATTGATTCGAAACCCTAATTATGAAATTAAAACCCTAATCGATATTCAGGAACCCTAACTGTTAAATTTGGAAACCCTAATTGCTAATTTAGGATATTTAATGCTAATTAGCGGACTTTAAACCCTAATGATCATGAATAATGTAATTAGAAACCCTCATTACAAAATGTTAATCTTAATTATTAAATTGTTAATCTTAATTGATATTTAGGAACCTTAATTGTTAATTTTAAGCCCTAAATACTAAATTAGCAAATCTTAATTATAATTTATAAATCTTAATTCTAATTTTCACGTCCCTTGTAATTAGAAAGTTAAATGTAATTAAGGAACACTAATTTGCAATTTTTAGAAACTAAAATTGTGCAATGTTTGGCCAAATTACAAAATCCTAGAAATTAATTTTTTTTAGAAACCTTAGGTTTAACCCTAAGGGTTTGCCTAGTTACAAAAAATGTCATTAAAATTATATGACAAATGACCATTATACCCTTATGTGTATTATTGAAGTTAACTTGTACATTTTGCCCTATTAGAGTTGGTGAACCACCCTAAACCTAGCCATGTGCTACTAAATTTAGCAACTTAGCCTTTACATAATCCAAATACATTGCATATGAATTATATATATAGATCAAGAGAGAAAAATGCTACTAACTTTGCACATTTTACCCACAAACACTCAACCAACTCTCTCTCTCTCAAAATCCACAAATTTCTAAGGCATTTCAGTCACAAAACAAAGCCCCACTACCTCCTGTAACAAATCAGAAAATCAGATTCAAGCATAGCTTAAAAAAGGTATAAAACCCTAAGTCAAATCTGATCTTGAATGCCATTTAGATGTTAGATTTTTGTGTTTAAATGTGTAGTGTATAGTGTTAATTGATGATCTGGGTTGGTAGAAAGTGGATCTTTAACATCTAGATTCTTGAATTGCAAGATCTCTAAAATCTGGAAAATTGAGAAAAATGGTCTGACAAGTTAATGTTAGGTCCCATAGATCTCAGTCTATTTATGTTTTTGTTGGTTTAAAGGTTGATATTTGTAGTTTGTTATGTGATCTATCATTTGGAATTTTATTCAAGGTCAGACCATGGACAAGTGGCAAGATATGGGTGGTCAAACACCATTGACCGACCATGACTGGACAAAATCTGGGTAACCCAGATCTTGCCTAGAATGGTCTGACAAGAAGTTCATGGCCTTTGATCTTTATGGTTGTTGTTTGTTTGTTGTTTTTGTTGCATTCAAGTTGTAGTCTAGTATATGGACTACATGTTTATGCCTTAAAATCTCCTATTTATCAAACTGGATGATTACGATTGCGGTCGAACTAGGCAGACGAAAGATGGAAGCATTTTCTAGGTAAAACGCTTGAACATGTCGTCTGACATGGTTTGACCGGAATGGATCTGTCCGATCTGTTGTTGTTTTAGTGATATAATATAATGAATGTCTTTCCTTGTTATGTTGGCTACACACTACAGCTTTTAAATCACAAAACAACACAAGATTAGCAAGTTGTGGAAGCCCAAAAGTGGCTGGTCGAACTGTTCTTCAGTTCTGGGTAACCCAGAAAATGAAGAACAGCTCTAACAGCTACTTTGAAGGCTTAGATCTCGTTGGTATGATGTTGTTTTGCCATGTTTATTGTTGGATCGTGTAGTCTTACACTAGTACTACAAGATCTGACCAACATCTTGCCCAAAAACAACATGATCAGGGTTTATTGTTTGGTCAAAGTTGCTCACTTGTTCACTGCTATGATGATCTGGGTGTCATCAAGAACATGAAGAACACCTATAGCGACGGTTCTGTCACTATAGGCAGTCTTCAGCGACACTTTATTTATAAAATTATTATTTTTATTAAATAATTATAGAAAATTAGTTTTTATTTATTAAAAATACAAAATAAATTACTAAAAATTATTTTAAATTCCAAAAATTATATTTTAATAATTTTTAATATATTTCATAAATATTTAATATTTTTAAAATATTAAAGGTATTTAATTTATTTAATTATAATATTAAATAAATTATTTAAAAATGATTTTAATACATGAAAAATCATTTAAAAAAACTATTATGATATAAGAAAATATTTTAAGTTATTTTTAATAACTTTTAATATTATGTGATGAATTTCATTAATAAATTAATATTAATGATAATTATTTTATTTAATAAATATATTAAATAAATTATGGGAAAATAGAATTAATGATTTAAAAATAATATAAAAATTATTTAAGTGTTATAAAAATATTTTAAGTTATAAAATATAACTTTTAATATTTAAAGGTAAATTTTATTAATAATTTTTATATTATTAATATTAAATTTATTTAATAATTATATTAAATAAATAGTTGAAAAAAATGATTTTATTTATTTAAAAATCATTTAAAAGGGATATAAATGAATTAAAAATATTTTAAGTTATAATTAATGACTTTTAATATTTGGATAAATAATACATTAATATTTTAATATTAATGGTAATTATTTAAAATGATTTTAATTATTTTAAAAATCATTTAAAGGTAATATAAATGTTTTAAAAATAGTTTAAGTTATTTTAAATAACTTAATATATTAGCGATAGTTTCATTAATACTTTAATATTAATTAAATATTAATGATAATGAAATTACTTATTATTTAAATTATTTAATAATGATTTCGGTGTTTCAAAAATCATGTTAAATTGTAATAATTATTTTAAAATTATTATAAGGCCATGAAAAATAACACGACTGGTGTTTAAGTTATTTAAATGAATATTGAACTACTGTATAGAGTCTTAGACTCGATAAATACCCGATAAAGTTGTCAGTACTCCGACATATTTCAGAAATTGATCTGAACTTAGATAGGTTGACTTGATAAATATTTATTTGTGATTGATGGTTGTTAAACTTACATGATGATGTGATTAGGTTATGTCTTTGTTGCAAATATAAAGTCTAATATGATATGATATGTTATTCTAATCGAAGCGAATGATCTTTTTAATGATAGGGATTGATATAAAAGATAAATCTAAGTTGTGTAAGCGGCGAGACAATGCAAATATCTAACCCTTTGCATTTACTTTATACGATGGACATACGTAAGATAATATCTGAACTATTCTTTTCAATTATTCAAATATTTCAACCTTTGTATATACTTATGCAATGATTCTGTATAAGTAAGTTATTAAATTATAATTGTTGTATAAGTTCCTTATTCTATTATTGTAGATCAAGATATATATTCTGCTCGTTAATTTCTAAACATGGTTATACAAGTGTCCTCACTTGGATAATTATTATATTTTATCACATGTTGATACATACTTATCGGTTTACAGTATGTATACGTTGAATTAAAAGCTGTCTAAGCTATTTGATCCGGCTAAACATAAATTTAAAATTGTTGTTGAACAAGATAAAACTTTATTATTATCCAACCAAATTATTTTGGTTTGGATTCAAGACTGTTATGAACATCCCAAATATGGGAAATTTTTATGCGCTAAGGCGGACAAAGGATAAACGATAATATCGTTCTTGTAATGTAGTATTGATTAATACTGGGGCATAAATTTGATCACCCCCCGTGCAAGTAAGTTATGACAGTTTCTGAGATGAAGTTACATTTAAACTTTTTCAAAAATAGAAAACAATGTTCATAGTCATCAATTGATCCTCATTTATAGTCGATGACGTAGTTTCAAAAATTTGAAATTAAAACGATATATTGTTTAATATTGGTTCAGCTTACTTCACAACTGTTGATTCGTTGTAGAAGTATCGTTCAAAGAAAACATTTAATCCTTTTAGCTAATTGTTATTAATTATTATTACTTGCTGGGCACTCAAACGCTCATTCTTGCTTAATTTAAATGTTTTCAGCTAAGTGTGAACAACCTGAAGGATCTGCCAAGAACAAGGGAAAAGGGAAGGTCATTTGAATGAATTTCTATGCTATCTATCTTATGTAATAGTTTGACTTTATTAGGATAATGATAAATATTATTATTATTATTATTATCATGTAACGAATGTTTAAAGGTTTCGTACTTGGGATTGAAAACTCTAATAATATGTAAATTAAATTTGATAATCTATATTATTGTTATTATTATTAGTATTATTCTGCTCATAGAAATGGTATCGTGAAGAACTGAGTTCGGGTTTTAAGTACCTGAATTTGGGGTTGTCACATCATGGTATCAGAGCTATAGGGTTAGAAACCTTAGGTGGGATAGACCTTAGGCTATAACCTTAGGACAGAGGGAAACGTTGAAAATATAAACAACTCATATAGAGTTTAAAAAGAGATGAATCGGATAAATTAATCGTCAAACAAACTAAAAGATAACTTTTATAGAACTATTAATTGTTATGTGTATATATTATATGCTAACCAGGATAATTTATGTGTGTAGATGTCAGGTGAAAAAGGATTAGGATACCCTTGGACTGTAAAGAAGGAGCCAATATCAAAGCTAATAGCTGAAATAGAGGCTCAAAGTGAAAGCAACCTCGATAGTGATTTGGACACTGAACTTGGAGCTGATCAAGCATCAACCGAAGTGCAGAATCTGCGGGACCAGGTTTACTCTTTGGAAAAACTGTAGGAAATAGAAAAACTACTAAATAGTCAACTACGAAAAGCATTAATTGAAACAATGGAAGAACAAGATAAGCTTAAAATCCAAATTAATCAAATGAGAGCTAAAAGCAACAAAGCGTGCAACAAGAAGGGGAAAAGAAAAATGAAAGACCGCGATATAGGAAATCCTGATAACAACCAAAGGAACTTTAACCAAATAGAAAAGTGTGCAAACTGTGACAAGAAACATGAAGGCGTATGCAGGAAAGGGGAAAATATTTGCTATAATTGCGGACGTGAGGGACATTTTTCTCCTCATTGTCCCAATCCAAAGCAATGTGTCTGTTTTATTTGTGGGATAGAAGGTCATCAGGCGAAGGGTTGTCCAAGATCAAAAAAAGGCGTAGTGAATATGTAGTATAGGTTCTGTGGTATGTGTGATAAGTATGTTCGTGTAATATAATATTCTCAACTTTTATATGAGTTAAAGCCGTAAATCTTGACTTTTGTGGTCACAAATGGATAATAGTATGGGCTATGTTATGTAAATAACTTTGAATTAATGGAAATAAACTTATGTTTGAGTAATGAAACAAGTTTAATATATTAAACTTATGTGATAAGGTTTAGAATATAAGTTCAATTATATTTTATTCAATTAGATAATGCCGCTAAGACGTCAAACTCGAAATCAAAGGGCAAAAGAATCTGTCAATAATGCTGGGAGACAACAACCAGATCCAATGCAACAATTTACAAACATGGTAGCTCAGGCAATTCAACAAGGAATGCCAGCCACAGAGAACCAGCCAGACAATCATTTGGCAAACTTCAAGGACTTCAAGGCTGTAGGACCGCCTGAATTTAAAGGTACAACTGACCTTGTAGAAGCCCAAACTTGGGTTAAAGAAATCAAAAAGGCATTTGTAATAACTAGGGTAGCTGAGGGGAAAAAGATCGCTTTTGCCACCTACATGATGAAGGGTGAGGCAAATTTTTAGTGGGAAGCGAATCAGGCAAGGGCAGGAGCAGGTGTAGTTGCTTGGGATAGGTTTAAAACTCTATTTTTCAAAAATTACTTTTCGTCTAGTATGCAGGCTAGGATGGAGGTAAAATTTCTGGAATTAAAAAGGAGAATATGATTGTTGCGGAGTATGCCGCAAAATTTAATGAATTGGCTAGGTTCGCCCCGCATCAAGTTGATACAGAGGCTAGAAAAGCGAGAAGGTTTTAGTTGGGATTAAAAACCTGGCTCTACAATAAGGTGGCAGTGTTGTAGATCCCTATATTTGCAGCACTCATGGAGAAAGCAATTATAGCTGAGGAGGGGAGTGAGGCCATGAGCCTTTATAACAAGGAAAGAAGGAAAAAGGGTATGGTTGGGGGAGCTGGGAAGGTGAAAACAAACAGTGGGAATAAGAGTAAAAAGAGGAAGGGGAACAACTTTGGAAATGTGCAGGTAAAGCAGAAAGGTGTAAAGAAGATAAAGGTGGTGAAATGTGGGAACTGTGGGAAGAACTATTTGGGGGAATGTCTAAAAGGTAAATTTTCATATTTTAAGTGCGGGCAGGAGGGCCATATCTCTCCCAACTGCCCCAATCCTAGAATAATTAGTGGGTGTTTTCTGTGCGGATCGAAGGAGCATAAGGTGAAGGACTGTCTGAAAAAGAGAACTAAGGCAGAAAGCGTGAACATGGGGAAAAGCGGCGGAACTTTGGCAATCACAGGACCAACATCATCCAGCAAGCCGACAAAATCTACTGCAAGGGTCTTCAACATGACAATCCAGGATTCGGTGGCAGCTGGTAATGGAACTCCAGGTATTTTTCGTATAACTTTTATTTTCTTATACATGATTTTCCTATAAATAATAAATTATTTTATAAATAAATTTTGAAGGTGGAATTTGAGTTCTTTAGAAATCAAATTTTCCGTTTAATCAGATAGACAAGCTTTATGTGAATAGTTAAAGATCAGTTCGATCAAATTTGATCGAGATCTACTTGCAATGATTGTGTATGCTATATGTACTACTAGTATGTATGGGTTTTAAAAGCGGTGATTTTAGGGACGGAATCTTTATAAAGGAGGGTGAATGTAATTACCCGATATTTTCTATATAAATAAATCATAAATTTTGCGTATATTTTTTTTTTATTTATTAAAATAAATATGGGAAAAAATATGTAAGATAAGATGTGTGTGTGTGTGTGTGTATATATATATATGTGTGTGATAAATAAAATATATTTATTATATGAATAATTATAAATAATTTTATTTTAGAATTATTGATTATTATAAATTACAATTTTATAATAATTAATTTTATTATAGAAATGTTTTATTATTAATTTTTCAAAGAAAATATGATATTATATTATTTAAATAATATATGGAATGATTATTGTAATTATTATAATTATTATTTATTTTATATAAATTTTAATTCAGATTATTAAGTTATGTATTTTAACTTAATTAATAATGTTGTTTATGCAAGATAAATCGGATATGGAATCCAAACCCTAATTTTAGTTTTGGAATAAGGAATGATAATAATAATATAATATTAATTATATTTTGATTTTTAGTCTTTATAAATATGTCTCTTGTATGTATGTGAATAGATAATGGTTGGTCAATTATGGTGTATTATGTCAAACCCTAGTATTACTGTGTGAAATCCTAATTTAAAATACAAATTAGAGTTCAAGATTGTTAGGTAACCTTGATAATGTAATCAATGTCGGATATTATAAATATAAATGCTAATTAGGTAAACCCTAATTATTGATTCGAAACCCTAATTGTGAAATTAAAACCCTAATCGATATTTAGGAGCCCTAACTGTTAAATTAGGAAACCCTAATTGCTAATCTAGGATATTTAATGCTAATTAGTGGACTTTAAACCCTAATGATCATGAATAATGTAATTAGAAACCCTAATTACAAATTGTTAATCTTAATTGATATTTAGGAACCTTAATTGTTAATTTTAAGCCTTAAATACTAAATTAGCAAATCTTAATTATAATTTGTAAATCTTAATTCTAATTTTCATGTTCCTTGTAATTAGAAAGTTAAATGTAATTAAGGAACACTAATTTGCAATTTTTAGAAACTAAAATTGTGCAATTTTTGGTCAAATTACAAAATCTTAGAAATTAATTTTTTTTAGAAACCTTAGGTTTAACCCTAAGGGTTTGCCAAGTTACAAAAAAGGCCATTAAAATTATATGATAAATAACCATTATACCCTTATGTGTATTATTGAAGTTAACTTATACATTTTGCCCTATTGGAGTTGGTGAACCACCCTAAACCTAGCCATGTGCTACTAAATTCAGCAACTTAGCCTTTACATAATCCAAATACATTGCATATGAATTATATATATAGATCAAAAGAGAGAAATGCTACTAACTTTGCTCATTTTACCTACAAACACTCAACCAACTCTCTCTCTCTCTCTCTCAAAACCCACGAATTTCTAAGGCATTTCAGTCACAAAACAAAGCCCCACTACCTCCAGTAACAAATCAGAAAGTCAGATTCAAGCATAGCTTAAGAAAGGTATAAAACCCTAAGTCAAATATGATCTTGAATGCCATGTTAGATGTTAGATTTTTGTGTTTAAATGTGTAGTATATAGTGTTAATCGATGATCTGGGTTGGTAGAAAGTGGATCTATAACATCTAGATGCTTGAATTGCAAGATCTCTAAAATCTGGAAAAATCGAGAAAAATGAATGACGACAATAACTAATGTTAGGTCCCATAGATCTCAGGCTCTTTATGTTTTTGTTGGTTTAAAGGTTGATATTTGTAGTTTGTTATGTGATCTATCATTTGGAATTTTATTCAAGGTCAGACCATGAACAAGTGGCAAGATATGGGTGGTCGAAACCCGATTGACCAAACCATATTTGGACAAAATCAGGTAACCGGATCTTACTAGAAATGAGTGCGACAAGAAGTTCACGGGCTTTGATCTTTATGGTTGTTGTTTGTTTGTTGTTTTTGTTGCATTCAAGTTATAGTCTGGTATATGGACTACATGTTTATGCCTTAAAATCTCCTATTTATCAAGCTGGATGATTACAGTGAACGGTCAAACTAGGCCAGACAAACATAGAAGCTGTTTTCTAGGTAACCTAGAAAACGCTTGAACATGTCGTTTAACATGGTTTGACCGAAATGGTTCTGTCTGATCTGTTGTTGTTTTAGTGATATAATGTAATGAATGTCTTCCTTGTTATGTTGGCTACACACTGCAACTTTTAAATCACAAAAACAACATAAGATTAGCAAGTTGTGGAAGCCCAAAAGTGGCTGGTCGAACTGGTCTTCATTTCTGGGTAACCCAGAAAATGAAGAACAGCTCTGACAGCTACTTTGAAGGCTTAGATCTCGTTGGTATGATGTTGTTTTGCCATGTTTGTTGTTGGATCGTGTAGTCTTACACTAGTACTACAAGATCTGACCAACATCTTGCCCAAAAACAACATGATCAGGGTTTATTGTTTGGTCAAAGTTGCTCACTTGTTCACTGCTATGAAGATCTGGGTTTCATCAAGAACATGAAGAACACCTATATTTTACATCGCTATAAGCGATCTTCAAGCGACACTTTATTTATAAAATTGTTATTTTTATTAAATAATTATAGAAAATTAGTTTTAATTATTAAAAATACAAAATAAATTATTAAAATTATTTTAAAGTCCAAAAATTATATTTTAATAATTTTAATATATTTCATAAATATTTAATATTTTTGAAATATTAAAGGTATTTAATTTATTTAATTATAATATTAAATAAATTATTTAAAAATAATTTTAATACATGAAAAATCATTTAAAAAAAATATTATGATATAAGAAAATATTTTAAGTTAGTTTTAATAACTTTTAATATTATGTTATGAAATTCATTAATAAATTAATATTAATGATAATTATTTTATTTAATAAATATATTAAATAAATTATGGAAAAATAAATTAATGGATTAAAAATAATATAAAAATTATTTAAGTGTTATAAAAATATTTTAAGTTATAAAATATAAATTTTAATATTTAAAGGTAAATTTTATTAATAATATTATTAATATTAAATTTATTTAATAATTATATTAAATAAATAGTTTAAAAATGATTTTATTTATTTAAAAATCATTTAAAAAAGGATATAAATGAATTAAAAATATTTTAAGTTATAATTAATGACTTTTAATATTTGGATAAATAATACATTAATATTTTAATATTAATGGTAATTATTTAAAAATGATTTTAATTGTTTTAAAAATCATTTAAAGGTAATATAAATATTTTAAAAATAGTTTAAGTTATTTTAAATAACTTTAATATATTTATAATGGTTTCATTAATACTTTAATATTAATTAAATATTAATGATAATGAAATTACTTAATATTTAAATCATTTAATAATGATTTCGGTGTTTCAAAAATCATGATAAATTATAATAATTATTTAAAATTTATTATAAGGCCAAGAAAAATAATATGACTGGTGTTTAAGTTATCTAAATGAATATTGAACTACTGTATAGAGTCTTAGACTCGATAAATACCCGATAAAGTTGTCAGTACATCGACATATTTCAGAAATTGATTTGGACTTAGATAGGTTGACTTGATAAATGTTTATTTGTGATTCAATGGTTGTTAAACTTACATGACAAAGTGATTAGGTTATGTGCTGACTGCAAATAGCAGTACAATATGATATGATATGTTATTTTAATCGAATGAATGATCTATTTAATGATAGGGATTGATATAAAAGATAAATCTAAGTTATGTAGCAAAGCAAAGAACAAATGATATCTAACCCTTTGCATTTACTTTTATCGATGGACATGCGTAAGATAATATCGAACTATTCTTTTCAATTGTTCAAATATTCCAACCTTTGTATATACTTATGCAATGATTCTGTATAAGTTATTTATTAAATTATAATTGTTGTACAAGTTCTTTTATTATGTTATTGTAGATCAAGATATATATGTTGTTCGTTAATTTCTTAACATGGTTATAGAAGTGTCCTCACTTGGATAATCATTATATTTTATCACATGTTGATACATATTTATCGGTGTCCAATATATATACGTTGAATTAAAAGCCGTCTAAGCTATTTGATCCAGCTAGACATAAATTTAAAATTATTGTTGAACAAGATAAAACTTTATTATTATCCAATCGAATTGTTTTGGTTTGGATTCAAGACTGTTATGAATATCCCAAATATGGGAAATTTTTATGCGCTAAGGCGGACAAAGGATGAACGATAATATCGTTCTTGTAATGTAGTATTGATCAATCTGAGGGCATAATGGTGATCACCCCGTGCTAAAGTAAGTTATGACGATTCTGAGATGAAGTTCATTTAACCTTTTAAAATAGAAAACAATGTTTATAGTCATCATTTGATCCTCATTTATAGTCGATCACGTAGTTTCAAAAATTTGAAATCAAAACGATATGTTGTTTAATATTGGTTTAGCTTACTTCACAACTGTTGATTCGTTGTAGAAGTATCGTTCAAAGAAAATATTTAATCCTTTCAGCTAATTGTTACTAATTGCTATTACTTGATGGGCACTCAAATGTTCATCCTTGCTTAATTTAAATATTTTCAGCTAAGTGTGAACAACCTGAAGGATCTACCAAGAACAAGGGAAAAGGGATGGTCGCTGAATAAATTTCTATGCTATCCTATGTAATAGTTTGACTTTATGATAAGGATGATAAGTATTATTATTATTATCATGTAAAGAATGTTTAAAGGTTTCGTACTTGGGATTGAAAACTCTGATAATATGTAAATTAATTTGATAATCTATATTATTATTATTATTATTATTATTAGTAGTAGTAGTATTCAGCTCATAGAAATGGTATCGTGAAGCACCGAGTTCGGGTTTCAAGTACCTGAATTTGGGGGCGTCATATTCCTATTTCTTGTTATTGCTATTCAAAGCATATACTGTTATAATACATTGATTCAAATGAGATTGTTCTAACTCTTTTGAATGTAGTACTTTGCATGTATATCATGACTACTCAATTGTATGTTGTTGTTATTCAATCTTTGACTTAAATAACCTTATTCAATTCTATATTATTGTATTGAACCTTCAAGTAGCAAGCAAACTCTTGTTGATTGAACTAATCTATAATTGAATAGTGTTCTAAAATTCTAGAACCACTGATAAGCTAGTTCCAAACTAAACTTTCTTTAGTGCAGAAATCCTAAACTCAAACTGAGATGAACAACCCTAACATAGGGGATTATGTACGTGTAACGTTTAGATGTTTGTTCACAATACGTGGTTCAAAGGGCTGATCCCCCCAAGTATGTAAAGAAGGGTCTGTATAGTCTAAATGACTATTAAGGTTGAGGTAATAATACCTAATTACTGGAGATATAGTTCATGGTCTTAAGACCCTCAAATATTAAACTCGAACTTGTTTTCTATTTTTAATTCGTACAACAAGTTCACCATTATTCAGCATTCATTATTCAAACTCATGTTGTTATTATTATTACTCTTCATATTAGTGAGCAATTGTTTGCTTACTCTTGCATTTAACACTATAGCTAAAGTTGAGAAATTTGATGAGCCATCTTCCAGCAAAGAAAAGGGCAAGATGTCCAAGTGTTGAAGATTTATGTGAATTTATTTGGATGAATTATGTTATAAGACTTAATTTAATTTGGGATGTATTTCGCAGAGTTATGTAATAAGTTAAGGTTAGATTACCTGAGATTGTTTAAAATTGATTTAACCCTTTAATGGGGAAGATTTTTATTTAAGTTATTTAAATTATGTCTTTATCCTTTATTATGGGTAGTTATATGTAATAGTTTTGGATAGTGAGCACCAAATCCTGTGGGAATGGAGCACCTGTATTTGGGGGTGTCACAGTGTCATTGTCGGCCATCTATAGGACACCGATGTCAATCAGATTTTGTATAAGATGGCGGATTGCCCAACATTTTTCAATTCTATGACCGCGAGAGTAGGAGTGATATTGACACACTCCATTAAAATTAAACCGTCTTGAGCGTGGGTTGATTGAAGGTAGCAGAGCTGTGATCCTTCCCTCATTGATCAACATTTGAAATATCTCTTCCATCGATTGGCCTAAATAGGTAAACTCCCTTTTAATAGCGAAGTCCCGATGGGCTTTGGTGTTTGCTCTTTTTGTAATTTTATCCTCTAGTATTTCACTTTTTGGAGTACGTGGTGGAGTAGTAACAAGAGGAAGGAGGCAAGTTTGCTCCTGGCTAAATAATTGATGTGTGACTTGGAGTTGATGAACCACCAGTTCTCCTAATTGGTCAACTTGCTCGCTAAGAGCCTTCATTTTTTGTTCTATCATAAACTGAAATTGTACAAAATCCCATTTGTTAGCATTATCTTTGCTGGTTGGGGAGGATCCATCACTGGGATGGGAAGTTTGTCCACTACTCTAATTAATCATATTGACCTCTTTTTCTTTGTGTTGAGGAAGAGGGTTGTCTTTCACGTGGGGTTTTTCGGGTTTAGTCACCACGATCTCACCTTTATCAATTAAATCCTGGATCTTATGCTTCAGGGCCCAGCAATCCTGGGTGTCATGTCCTGGAGCTCCAGCATGATATGCACATTTCCTGCTAGCATTGAAACCCTTTCTGCTTGGGTTAGCTGGTGGAAGAAGATGTGTAATTTTCTTCTGAGTTGTCAGAAGATTGAGAATGATCTCGAGTGAGTCCCCTAAGGGTGTGAACACTCAAGTGCGTTTGACTTCTCCACCTTTTTGCAATGGAGGGTTTGAAGACTGTGCTTAAAAAAGGGAGTAGTTTCTCCTCTGAATATGCATGTTCTGAATGCCTTTTTGTCCTTGTAGTATTAAGGAAACATCCTCCTCTTTCTTTCTTATGGACCCTCCTGGGGTTTTTTCCATAACTTCCAGACTGGATATGCTCAGCAATAACTTTTAGAGTGACAAGGTCTTGAATCTTCCCAGACTTCAATCCTATCTCAGTCATTTCTCTGTGTTTGATCATTTCAGAGAATGGCTTGCCTATGCCAGCTAAAACCCTCTCATAGAAAGGAGCTTCTTGAATGTCTATGAAGGTCATCACCATTTCTGACTCAGTCATAGAGGGAATAACTTGAGCAACAAGGCGCCTCCACCTTTGAGCATACTCTCTGAAAGACTCATTGGTTTGTTTCTTGACCTTGGTAATTTGGTACCGGTCGAGAGCCATCTGAGATTGGAAACTATACTGACTGAGGAAAGCGTGAGCGAACTCCTCCCATCTATGAATCTTGGAGTTGTCTATTCTGGTATACCATGATCTGTCTTCTCCAGTCAGACTTTTCTGGAACAACTGCATTCTAAGCTTTTCATCCTCAGCATAAGATCCGAGTTCTCCAATGAATACCTTCAAATGTGTGTAAGGATCTCCTAACCTATCATACTTTCCAAAGTTAGGAGTTTTAAACTTTTCTGGATAATGAACACTAGGGAATATACAAATGTCAGAATATGAAACACTCCCGTGTGCTCTAATCCCTTTGAAGGACTCTTCCATACGGTGTGCTCTAATCCCGAATGGTCTCTTCCATTTGAAGGACTTTCTTCCTGATATCACTAGCGTCCTAATCTTCTTTGGGATGGGTGTTTTCAGGGGTTTTGTTGGTTTTGTCCAACTAAGACTCAGGTACTAGAGCTTCTTTGTCCGGACCCTAGGTTCCTCCATGTGCAGAGGATTTTGTATGTATGGGTATTCGTGGACCCTGAGTGGACTGGTGTAGTTCTTTAAGCAGAACAACCAACTCTGTAAATTGGTTACTTAATCCTTTAAACTCCTCGCGAGAGATAGGAGTAGAATTAGACTGGCCAGATGTAGCCATGCTTGACTGTAGGCTTGTTACCTTTTTGGATTTTAACCGGGTAACATGCCCAATTGTTTCCCTACAAAAAGACTTATGTAGTTTAGTCTTAGTGAATGTAGAAAATTTACATGTAATGTGTGTCCATTTTTGGAGTATTATCCTGCAAAATGGATGTCAGTTTGATAAGATAATATGTTATATTTTGATATGAAAGGGAATGCATGTACACATATTCCTTTATACTTTCCATTACATTAAGATTGGCATGGAAATAACATTACAAGTAATTGATAGTACAAGTAATTGAAATAGGAAAGTATGAAGAGACTTCCCTCCGCGTTTGGTTAATCAGAGGCTGATATATCTTAGGTTAATCTCACAACTTTTTGTCATGAAGGTTCCCAGATCATCGCAATTTACTTGACGGGAATTTGATCCGGTCTTTCAACTGGAGCGAATCTGGGAGGTGCCTTTCCTGAGCCTCGTTGGAATTAGTCTCCCTACGAGTCCAGTAATAAAACACCAACAGGATAACCTCCTGATGGAGGGACCACACATCATACATTCACATACATCATGTCTCACCGTATGGAAATGATGACATATGCAAAGCACTAATATCACAGGCAGATATGGTGTAAAGAACTAAGTGCAGTAATGAAATGCATTCGTATACATTCATTTAAATGTAAATGCAACATCCACACACAAGCAAATATAAGTTTTGAAAAGCTTGAAATAGTGGCTTAAGCCCTCTTACTGAAGGTTCCCAGTAGAGTCGCCACCTGTCGACGTCGGGATTTTTATTGTCCCTTTTCTGTTCTTATCTTTTGGTGGTCTCATGTTAGGTGAGATTTTTTTGAAAAAACAAGTCGTGAAAAGGTCCGACATGTACATGTCAACGATTGGACTGTAAGAGTCACCAATTGGTATTTTTAAATGGTTACACCAACTCAACCGAGAAAAGGTTTGCACATTGACCAAGTGATATAACACTGCTTGACTGGTCTGTGAAACTGAGATTCGTTAGGGTCCGGGGGCTTGATTATGCAGAAGGAAGGTGTTAGGCACCCCCCGACATCTGTTTTACCAAGGTGACGACCACTTTTTAATTTAAACTTATATCTGAATGTGTGTGTGTTTGTGTGTGTTTGTAGGTCAATGTGCAATTATTTAGAAGTAGTGTTATGCCTCGTTTGCACTTATATACAAAAGGTTTGAATTTTGTATAAAAGTTTAGTTTTAACAAGATATAGCAATGATGTTTTAGAAAAAGAGGTTTTTCAAACCCTTATGCTCAATAGTAATTGAGGCCTTTGATACTTCCATTTTATTATATGTTCGGCTTGATTGCTTTTATTTTTGAGATGCGAAGCATCTTCGAGAAAATAATATACAAAGCAGTGCTGAACTCGTTGTGGGCATGTAAGCCATTTAAGGAAACTCAAACACCGTGAATAATTTACAAGCTAGTTACAGCAGAAAATGTCCATCACGGGAACCGAATCTAGATTCAGGAGACTGAATATGTGATCACATGATTCCTAGGCTCACATGATGTAGCAGTTAAGTAGAAAGATGGAAGCGATTATATATATATATATATATATATATATATATATATATATATATATATATATATATATATATATATATATAGCGATCGAAATATATAAGTAAACTCCATGGGGATTGGAAGTATAAATATATAAAAGCGGTAAATATATATATAAAGGCGATCAACCACCACGAAGTAAACTCAAGGTGGATGAAAATGTATATATATATATATATATATATATATATATATAAGTGTAAAACACAACGGATATATATCGATCCGAGGCTCGATTCGTTGATTAAATCGATTTGAGGATATATATATATATATATATATATATATATATATATATATATATATATATATATATATAAGTAATAAAAAGCCATGGACCGAAGTCCGGGCATATGCACACACGACTCTCAACGTGAATAACTGTGTGTGAAAAGTAGTGGAGAAAGGCTTTAAGAAATGTAAGAAGTCTTATAGTGGGCTACCAAGAAGACTTCAAATGGCTTTAAATGATTGAACACTCATTTTGCACTAGTAAAATATAGCACAGTACAAGCTCACAAGTGTTTGAAAAGAGAAAGCACTCAATTTAAAGTGTGTACAAAGCAAAATGGATAGGGCTTTCTCGCCTTTTTTTCTTTTAAAATGGCCACCCCAAGCCCTCTATTTACAGAAGGGGGGGGGGAGCTGCAGGTCCACCTGCGGCTACCAGGGGTGCCCCCGGGTTCCGTGGTCCCGCCGTCCTGAACTATGTGCACGCATGCAACGCGTTGTCCACTCGAACCTTCATAACTTTTGATCTGGGCATTCGTTTGAGGCATATAATACCTTTTCAGAATGTTGTTGTCGAGAGCTACACAATGACATGGGATAAGAGGTTGTACGAAGTCGGGAAGATAGGGCCATGCCTAGATCTTCAGGTCTTCAAATTTTATCCGATGTGTTGTCTTATGTAGTAGTCACTCAGGATTTTGAGCTATGGTTCTTGTAGGACACTTCTGTGTAGAATTTATGTTGAATTGTTATAGAGATGGAACAAATGTGGGATCGAGGTGGCAAAATGATGATTTTTCCCCTCACCAGGGTCATCTCCGGTTTGGGTTGATTTAGCAGTCGTTGCTCAGGGTTATCTCTGAGATTAGGTTGTTGTGAGTATTAAAGGTCCTTAGGGTTGTCTCTGAGGTGTGCCTGACCTCTTGGGGTTATCTTTGGGATCGGAACTAAGTGCCTCGGGGTTATCTCTGAGGTTGAAGCTGACTGCAAGGGGTTGAAATGAGCTTTTCCAGGGTTATCTTTGGAACTGTAACTACATTCCTCTGGGTTATCTCCGAGGTTGGAACTGAAACTCCCAAGATTGTCTCCAGGATTAGAACTGAGTATCTTAGGGTTGTCTCCGAGATGGAAAAATTGATAATTTCGGGGTTGTCTCTGGAACTGACCTGCAATCCTAAGGGTTATCTCTAAGGTTGGAACTGAAACTCCCGGGGTTGTCTTCGGGATTGGAACTGAGTATCTCGGGGTTGTCTCTAGAATGGGAAATAGTTGGTCCTCCAGGGTTATCTTTGAAAGACGATTCTGCCCTCCTACAATGTTAGTAACAGGAATACAAAAATTTCGAGTGTCTACACTTATCTACCTCAATAAGTCTTTATTTATTAGCTTAGAATAATAATGTGGTTAAGTCGTCATGATTAGCAGCAAACAAAATAAGCCAAACCAAACTATAGGATGACGCAGCTAGGCCCTGGTTAGGCTTAGGGACAGCGCAGCTGCGATGTCCCCTGGCCAAACCAGAGTTGAGCTTTTTTTCTCCTGGTGTCAGTCCACTTTTTAGCATACCAAGACATTTACAATTACCATGCACACATGCTAAAGGACTTTACATACATGTATACCCATTCTAACTTCACCTTTACACATCATGGTCTTTGTGACGCCCCCAAAATTAGGTATACATCACCCATCTTGGGTAGTCAGATACATGATACAGAATTTAAATACAACTTACTAATATAACTGTCGTGTACAATACAACATAAACTATGAGTTTGAATACAAATATTGTCTACTAGAGATCATACAAACTCAAAAGGAGTCCTCATTACAATTATTATCACACTATTTCACAGAATAGTGAGGACTACTAATGCTATCCTCTCGGACCATTACTGTTCCCAGGCTCGTCAAATTTATATTCTCATTTCACGAAGAGAATAGTGAAAGAAAGGTGAGCTCAACTAGCTCAGTAGGAAATATTATGACTAAGATAATGCAGAATAAATTATCATTAGCCTACAACAGTGTTAAACACACAGAGAGGATATTCCAACAGAATAATAAAGAATGGAACCAGGTCCGGCGTAAAACACACAAACAGGATGTTCCAACAGAATAATAATAAAGACGGAAGCAGTGTCGGTGTAAAACACTTGCGAGCATGAGGATGTTCCAATAGAATAATAATAAAAGGCGGAACCCGGTCCGGTGTAAAACACACAGACATGGATGTTCCAATGAGAATAATAGAAGAATGTCACCAAGTATATAGGGTAAGCCAGCGTATCAAAAGTTATTCAATAGAATAATAAGCAATGGAATAACAACAGATTCTCTTCATGAATAAGAAAGAATAACACCCTTACTTTTGGTAGGAGATTGAATCTTTGCAGTAGTGTAGTAACAAAATACTCTTCTTCTTTCTCTCTAATTCTCTCTATACTTTTCTCTCTATAGCTTGAATGAATTCGTGAAAATAATGAAGCACTAGGCCTCTATTTATAGAAGATTTCTAAGCTTAGCACCTGCCGTGTGAAAAGGCGAGTGGCTTGACGATTGGTGATGTAAAAAGAAAAGTGGTTTGGCCGCCTATAATGTGAAACGACAAGTGGTTCGGCCTTTTGTAATGTGAAGCGACAAGTGTTTCGGCGCTTTTGTAATGTGAAGCGACAAGTGGTTCGACGTCTGGTAAAGGTAATTACTATTGACGAAGGTAATTACTATTCACAAAGGTAATTACTATTGACGAAGGTAATTACTATTGACGAAGAGACTCTTAGATGATGACATATGGGCCCCCATAAAATAATCAAACTTACCACAAAGCGTCTCATGCAGACTCTTTATATACATCAAGGATTGAATAAATATTACCACAAATCATTTTATTTTTAATCAACACATATTTAATCTTTCAACAATTATTAATCATTTATAACTTGTCGTCTCAATTATTGATTTAATACTATAACATATTATACAGATGATACTATGACAATAATTGAATCAATAATATAAGAGATATGATGCAGCAATTACTGTAGCAATAATTGAGCATAGCTGAGTGACTTCTCACGTAAGCATCAATAATCAATATCGTGTGCTACTATACAACTACGCGTATTACTGTACTTTTACTACCGGGTAGTTCAACAATTTTAACGGTAACACCTCTGCCGTTATTTTTATAGAAAGATAATTTTGTCGTTTTCTAACTACGACAATACTTCCGTTGTGGGGTTCACCAATGATTGAGCCGTCGTACGAATATTCCCCGACAAAAAGAATATTCCTCGACCAAACGAATATTTTATAACAATTTGCTTACTTTGCAAAATTTATAAATATTACCCACGACTATAACATTATATCAAATTTATTCCATAATATTCAAAAATAATATTTATAGAAAATTCATCTTTATTTATAAAAGTTGGGGTCTTACAACCTCCCCTTCTTATGAAATTTCGCCCTCGAAATTAGGGTGCATTACGGTATGTCGAAGAGGTAAGGATACCTTGATTTCATTTGATTCAAACTCCCAAGTCATTTCCTCAACATCGTGGTTCCTCCACAAAACTTTGACTTGAGGTATAACCTTGGGCGTAGAATATGTTTCTTCTTATCCAAGATTTGAGCAGGAACCTCTTCATACGTCAAATCTTCCGCTATTTCGTCCGGTTCTAACTCAATAATGTGGTTCGGGTCTTTCACATATTTACGTAACATGGATATGTGAAAAGCGTTATGAACACGAGACATACTTGGCGGTAAAGCGAGTCTATAGGCCACAGTTCCTACTCGATCGAGGATTAAAAATGGACCAATGAATCGAGGATTGAGTTTTCCTCTCTTTCCAAAACTTGTAACTCCTTTCCATGGAGCAACTCTTAACAACACATGATCTCCTATATCGAATTCCACATCCTTTCGATGAAGATCAGCATAACTCTTTTGTCGATTTTGTGAGGTTTTTATACGTTGTCGGATCGTTTGAATCTTTTCCGTAGTCATACGTACCAACTCCGATCCCAACAACGTTGCTTCACCCACCTCATCCCAGCATACTGGAGAACAACACTTTCTTCCATACAACGCTTCGAATGGAGCCATGCCAATACTTGCTTGATAACTGTTGTTGTAGGAAAACTCCACCAATGGTAAGAACTTGTCCCAACTTCCCTTGAAATCAAGGACACAGAGTCTTAATAGATCTTCAAGAGTTTGAATAGTCCTCTCCCATTGTCCGTCTGATGCGAGGATGATATCTGCCGAAGCTAAATCGTAAGTCTGTGCCCATAGCTTTTTACAAACTATCCCAAAATCGTGAAGTGAATCTTGGGTCTCGATCAGAGACTATGGATACCGGCATACCATGCAGTCTTACAATCTCGTTTATGTACATACGAGCAAGACGTTCAAGTGTATAAGTTTCTCGTATCGATAAGAAATGAGCAGACTTGGTCAATCTATCAACAATGACCCAAATCGCATCTATGCCTTGAGAAACCTTAGGAAGGCCGTAACTTGAAATCCATGGTAATGTGCTCCCACTTCCATTACGGAATTTTAAGTGGTTGTAATGGACCTTTTGGTACTTGATGCTCGCTTTAACTTCGTTGACAAGTTAGACACCTTGAGATAAGCAGGCGCTATCTCTCTCTTCGTATTGCTCCACCAAATGTATGGCCGAATATCATGATACATTTTGGTACTCCCGAGATGGATTGCAAATGGTGTGTTGTGCGCCTTCATCATGATATTATACTTTAAATCGGTCGTTAGGAACCACAAAGTGCGGAGTTGACTCAAGTATTCCTTCTTCATTCGATTCTTGCTTGGCATAGCACCTTCTTGCACTTTCTTCCTCATCATCGCGCGCATCAGCTCAGTGCGTAGCTTGAGCGACTTTAACTTTATCGATTAAAGTCGGTTCTACTCATATATACTCGCTATCATCACATGCGTCCACAGAGTCTTTAACTCTATCTCCATCATTTGCAAGTCACATAAAATGGGCCTTTGCGTTGACAATATCGCTTTTCGTACTTGCATATGATCTTTACTCAATGCGTCGGCTACCACGTTAAGCTTTTCTAGGATGGTATTGGATGGTATGATCATAATCTTTCAAGCAGTTCAAGCCAACGTCGTTGTCGCATGTTGAGTTCCTTTTGAGTGAAGAAATATTTGAGGCTTTTATGATCAAGTAAAGATCTCCACTTTCTCCCCATACAAGTAATGCCTCCAAATTTTAAGTGTAAAAAGACAACATTTGCCAACTCTAGATCATGAGTAGGATAATTCCTCTCATATTCTTTGAGTTTGTCGCGAGGCATAAGGCTATAACTTTTCCATGTTGCATAAGAACACATCCCAACCCTTTGCTAGAAGCATCGCTTGTAGATGACAAATCCCTCAAGGCAGGATGGTATTATCGAGCAGTGCTAAAATAAGTCTCTTCTTAAGTTCTTGAAAACTCTTCTCACATTCTTCGCTCTAGCAGAACTTTGTATCTTTCCGAGTCAAATTGAGTCGATGGAGTAGCGATTCGAGAAAATCCTTCCACGAATCTCGATAATAATAGGCTAAGCGAAAGCTACGTACTTTGGTCAGCGATTTAGGTTGTTCCCGACTTTGAATAGCTTCAATCTTTCTTTGGGTCAGCAGATATTCCATGACTTGATACCACGTGCCCAAGGAATGCTACTTCTTCAAGCCGAACTCGCATTTCTTTAACTTGGCATAAAGCTTATATTCACGAAGCTTTTGGAGTGTCGACCTCAAGTGTTGCTCATGATCTTCACGGCTTTTGGAATAAATAAGGATGTCATCAATAAAGGCGACCACAAAGTGATCCAAATATTCCTTGAATACTCGGTTCATCATATCCATGAAGGCGGCGGGAGCATTAGTCGATCCAAAGGACATGACTAGGAATTCATAATGCCGTCTGGGGAGTTCTAAAAGCCGTCTTTGGAATGTCGGTGGTTCTAATCTTCAATTGGTGATATCCGGAAGCGAAGATCAATCTTTGAAAAGAATTTGACTCCTTGCAACTGGTCAAACATGTCATCAATCGTGGCAATGGATACCTATTTTGATGGTGACATGATTCAACTCGATAATCAATACAAAGTCGCATACTCCCATCTTTCTTCTTCACGAATAGAGCAGGAGCACCCCAAGGAGAAGTACTGGGGCCGAATAAAGCCGATGTCTAACAATTCCTGCGGTTGGGTCTTTAACTCACGAAGTTCAATAGGAGCCATTCGATATGGGGCTTTGGAAATAGGTTTTGTCTTAGGGTTCAAGGTTGATACAAAATTCAATTTCACGATCCGGGGTAAGCCGGGGAAGTTCTTGAGGGAATCGTCGGAAATTTATTAACAATAGAAATATCATTCAATCGGCGTATTTTTGTTTAAATCTGTGACATGAGCTAAGAAAGCTTGACATCCGTTTTTCAATAAACTAATAGCTTTATGGCTTGAGATGGTAGTGATTGATTTTAATGGTTTGGTCGCTTGAATTAGCATAATAGGTTGGTTAGGAATATGAAAGCTAACAACCTTACGAAAACAATCAATTTTTGCATGATAAGTAGTTAACCAATCAATCCCTAGAATCACGTCAAATGCAAGTATTTTTAATGAAATAAGATCGACGGGGTAATGTGAGGGTACCGATTTGAACCAAACAAGACTTATAAGCAGTGGATGTAATGAAGGTTTCTCCCAACGGAGTTTCCACAGATAAGTCAAAGTCTAATTTCTCGAGTCAAATTTAATCGATGGCGCAAGTAGGAGAAATAAAAGAATGGGTAGAACCCGGTATCAAATAAAGTATAGACTTCATTAGAGTTTATGATAAGCTTACCGTGATGACCTCATTACGCTTCCTTGCTCTCTGGGAGGTCACAACAAACGCTCTCTCCCTTGCACTTCTAGGTTTGACTTTTTACGGGATGACCTTTGGTGCCTCCATCCTAATTGAATTTGTCTTTGATGGCACAAAATCGAGCTAAGTGACCTTCTCTTCCATAATTATAACATGCTTTGGACGGCATGTAGCTTGATTTGAATCGATGTGTCCCTCTCCTCGCATTTGAAGCATATGATAGGTGGTCTTTCTCCTTCCTTAACAACGGGTGCTAGTCTTGGCGTCTTTCCATCATTGTTGAATCTCCTTTTCTTGAAATGTCCATTCTTATTGTTTTGGTACGATTACCACAAAGTGGTTACCATATCGGCTGTTGATTCCCCTCTACGCTTGTTGTGTACCGCTTGATGACTACTCTCATTTGGTATTATAATTTTTCTTGTTTGCTCTCTTTTTAGTTACGTTGACTCGTTATCGCGCTCCACTAAGCGAGCCCTATTTACAACATTTGAATACAAACACGGTTTATGAGAAATAAGATGTTGGCGTATCTCGACTTCAAACCTCTTAAAAACATTCGCGCCATTCTCTCTTCATTATCCACCAGTGTGGGATGAAACCGTGATAACTCTTCAAATTTTGCCTCGTATTGCGACACGGTCATATTGTTTTGTTCAACTTGATAAACTCCACCTCCTTCATGTGGCGAATACTTTCGGGAAAGTATTTGTCGTTGAAGCGACTCTGGAACTTCTCCCAAGATATCTTGATCTGATGGGTTGAGTCGTTTACCGATTCCCACCCGATGTCTGCCTCTCGCGCAACATAAAAAGCGTGAAGGAACCTTTTGCTCCTCGAGCATCCCAAGACATCAAATATCTTGGTAATCTGCTTCATCCATGCTTTAGCAAAAGTGGTTTGGCTCTCCCTTAAACTCCGGTGGTCCCGGCTCCTTGAAATGTTTAGCGGTGACCTTGAGAGTTTTCCGTGTTTCCACCTACGTTTTGGATGAGGAGTCGCTCTCACTTCTTTGTTTCATGAATTGTATAAAGCCTCTGAACATTTGATCATTTATCATTTGGTCGGTGTTGTTGTTTGCATGAGGATTGTCGCCTTCCTGATGCACATTATCCTGATTATTGATATGTGGTGAATCAACGATTGCCTGTGCTCCATTGCTATTCTCAACATTCTAAAATGTCATTTTCAGATACTGCCACAAAACAAAAGGTTAATTGACATGTAACATATTATCCTATATTACGTGAGACCAACAAAATAGCACATAAACTTAGGTAGGTCATACTAGCGAAGGTATTCCCCGTCTCTCCCCTCCTAGTACTATTCTCACATCTTAGCCAGGGATCATATCCCTAAGCTTTGATACCAATTGTGACACCCCCAAAATTAGGTATACATCACCCATCTTGGGTAGTCAGATACATGGTACAAAATTTAAATACAACTTACTAATATAAGCGTAGGTGTACAATCGACATAAACTATGAGTTTGAATACAAATATTGTCAACTAGAGATCATACAAACTCAAAAGGAGTCCTCATTACAATTATTATCACACTATTTCGCGAATAGTGAGGACTACTAATCTTATCCTACGGACCATTACTCCAGTTCCCCAACTCGTCCCGGCTATATTCTCATTTCTGAAGAGAAACGGTGAAAGAAAGGGTGAGCTCAACTAGCTCGATAGGAAATATTATGACTAAGATAATGCGAGAATAAATTATCATTAGCCTCAATGATTGTTAAAGCGATAAAATATAATGAACATCAAGTTTAACTACGGTGGAACCCGTGAATCCATTAAAAGAGTCAAGTAGAAAATAAAATCTACTATCTTTTATGATTTAAAAGGTTTTCATCACTATTATAATTTGAGACTCGACTTTAATAAATATTCCACATCATCGAATAACCCACACTTTTCTGCCGAGGATATTCTTTAGTATCGCGACCACAATTATTCATACACTACGGGCCAAGAATATTTGTGTATTCATTAATGGTCATGATCATGCTAACAATCATCCATCGATGCTTCTACGGGCCCTTTGAGGATTTTACCACATCATTTGTAACATTACGGTCGTGATTACACAAGAATAGTCTCTGGTCATAATCATACCAAGTCCATCTATGCACTTCTGAGGCAGATGACTTTCAACATAATATAAACATGAGGATGATGACAATGATATAAGAATTCAATAAAACAAGTTCAAGAATTAATTTATCTAGGAACGATAACATCAAATTATCGACATGATCTTTGCTTTGTAGAGTAAAATTCAAGAATCTTGAGAAGAATATTTCCATGAAAGGATCTTTGGATGAAGCGCATATATCGAGGATATTCCACTAATTTCATGGAGTATAGAAGTCAAAGTTTTAACCATTTGGGTATAATAAAGAATGGAATAACAAAAGAAATCACCATGCATGCGATAGATAGACGCGAAATGAGTTATTCGATAGAATAATAAATAACGGAACCGGTCGGCGTAAAGCGCATATGACGAGGATATTCAACGGAAAAATAAAGAATGGAACCAGTGCAGCGTAAAAACACTGACGAGGATGTTCCAAGAGAATAAAAATAAAGCGAAACAGGTCCGATGTAAAACACAGAGACAGGATGTTCGATAGAATAATAATAAAGAGCGGAACCCGGACGGTTAGGTGTAAAAACCTACTGTGACAGGATGTTCCAATAGAATAATAGAAGAATGTCACCAAGTATAGGGTAAGCCGCGTATCTGAGTTATTCAATAGAATAATAAGCAATGGAATAACAATGAGTTCTCTTCATGAATAAGAAAGAATAACACCCCTTACTTTTGGTAGGAGATTGAATCTGCGGTAGTGTAGTAACAAAATACTCTTCTTCTTTCTCTCTTATTCTCTCTATACTTTCTCTCTCTATAGCTTGAATGAATTCATGAAAAAATAATGAAGCACTAGGCCTCTATTTATAGAAGATTTCTAGCCTTTTGCCATGTGAAAAGGCAAGTGGCTCGGTGATTTGGTGATGTAAAAGAAAAGTGTTTTGGCGCCTTTATAATGTGAAACGACAAGTGGTTCGGCTTTTGTAATGTGAAGCGACAAGTGTTTGGCCTTTTGTAATGTGAAACGACAAGTGGTTCGACGTCGGTAAAGGTAATTACTATTGTGAAGGTAATTACTATTCACAAAGGTAATTACTATTGTGAAGGTAATTACTATATTGGCGAAGAGACTCTTAGATGATGACATATGGCCCCCCCAGTAAAATAATCAAACTTACCACAAGCGTCTCATAACAGACTCTTTATATACATCAAGGATTGAATAAATATTACCACAAATCATTTTATTTTTAATCAACACATATTTAATCTTTCAACAATTATTAATCATTTATAACTTGTCGTCTCAATTATTGATTTAATACTATAACATATTATCTGAGATGATACTATGACAATAATTGAATCAATAATATAAGAGATATGATCACGCAATTATTTGTAGCAATAATTGAGCATAGGTGAGTGACTTCTCACGTAAGCATCGATAATCAATATCGTGTGCTACTATACAACCACTGGCGTATTCTTTGTACTTTTACTACTGGGGTAGTTCAACAATTTTAACAGTAACACCTCTGTAGTTATTTTTATAGAAAGATAATTTTGTCGTTTTCTAACTACGACAATACTTAGTTAATAGGGTTCACTAATGATTGGTAGTAAATACGAATATTCCCGACAAAAAGAATATTCCTCGACCAAACGAATATTTTATAACAATTTGCTTACTTTGCAAAATTTATAAATATTACCCACGACTATAACATTATATCAAATTTATTCCATAATATTCAAAAATAATATTTATAGAAAATTCATCTTTATTTATAAAAGTTGGGGTCTTACAACTCTCCTTCTTATGAAATTTAGCCCTCGAAATTAGAAGTGCGATACACGGTATGTCGAAGAGGTAAGGATACCTTGATTTCATTTCAGATTCAAACTCCCAAGTCATTTCCTCAACATCGTGGTTCCTCCACAAAACTTTGACTTGAGGTATAACCTTGGAGCGTAGAATATGTTTCTTCTTATCCAAGATTTGAACAGGAACCTCTTCATACGTCAAATCTTCCGCTATTTCGTCCGGTTCTAACTCAATAATGTGGTTCGGGTCTTTCACATATTTACGTAACATGGATATGTGAAAAACGTTATGAACACGAGACATACTTAGCGGTAAAAGCGAGTCTATAGGCCACAGTTCCTACTCGATCGAGGATTAAAAATGGACCAATGAATCGAGGATTGAGTTTTCCTCTCTTTCCAAAACTTGTAACTCCTTTCCATGGAGCAACTCTTAACAACACATGATCTCCTATATCGAATTCCACATCCTTTCGATGAAGATCGGATAACTCTTTTATCGATTTTGTGAGGGTTTTTATCGTTGTCGGATCGTTTGAATCTTTAAAAGTAGTCATACGTACCAACTCCGATCCCAACAACGTTGCTTCACCCACCTCATCCCAAAGACATCTTGGAGAACAACACTTTCTTCCATACAACGCTTGAATGGAGCCATGCCGATACTTGCTTGATAAGCTGTTGTTGTGAGGAAAACTCCACCGATGGTAAGAACTTGTCCCAACTTCCCTTGAAATCAAGGACACGAGTCTTAATAGATCTTCAAGAGTTTGAATAGTCCTCTCCATTGTCCGTCAAATGCGAGGATGATATGCCGAGCTAAATCGTGAAGTCTGTGCCCATAGCTTTTTACAAACTATCCCAAAATCGTGAAGTGAATCTTGGGTCTCGATCGGAGACTATGGATCTTAAGCATACCATGCGAGTCTTACAATCTCGTTTATGTACATCTGAGCAAGGCGTTCAAGTGTATAAGTTTCTCGTATCGATAAGAAATGAAAGCGGACTTGGTCAATCTATCAACAATGACCCAAATCGCATCTATGCCTTGAGAAACCTTAGGAAGGCCGTGCTTGAAATCCATGGTAATGTGCTCCCACTTCCATTACGGAATTTTAAGTGGTTGTAATGGACCTTTTGGTACTTGATGCTCCGCTTTAACTCGTTGACAAGTTAGACACCTTGAGAGATAAAGCAGGCGCTATCTCTCTCTTCGTATTGCTCCACCAAAATGTATAGCGAATATCATGATACATTTTGGTACTCCGAGATGGATTGCAAATGGTGTGTGTTGCGCCTTCATCATGATATTATACTTTAAATCGAGGGTCGTTAGGAACACAAAGTCCGGAGTTGACTCAAGTATTCCTTCTTCATCGATTCTTGCTCCCGGCATAGCACCTTCTTGCACTTTCTTCCTCATACGCATCGACTCAGTGCGTAGCAAGCGACTTTAACTTTATCGATTAAAGTCGGTTCTCTACTCATATACTCGCTATCATCACATGCGTCCCTGGATTCTTTAACTCTATCTCCATCCTTTGCAAGTCACATAAAATGGGCCTTTGCGTTGACAATATCCTTTTCGTGCTTGCATATGATCTTCTACTCAATCGTCGGCTACCACGTTCGCTTTTCTAGGATGGTATTGGATGGTATGATCATAATCTTTCAACAGTTCAAGCCAACGTCGTTGTCGCATGTTGAGTTCCTTTTGAGTGAAGAAATATTTGAGGCTTTTATGATCCGTAAAGATCTCCACTTTCCCCATACAAGTAATGCCTCCAAATTTTAAGTGTGAAGATAACAACATTTGCTGACTCTAGATCATGAGTAGGATAATTCTCTCTCATATTCTTTGAGTTGTCGCGAGGCATAAACTATAACTTTTCCATGTTGCATAAGAACACATCCCAACCCTTTGCGAAGCATCCTTTGTAGATGACAAATCCCTCCGAGCGGATGGTATTATCGAGCAGGTGCTAAAATAAGTCTCTTCTTAAGTTCTTGAAAACTCTTCTCACATTCTTCGCTCTAACAAGAACTTTGTATCTTTTAAAAGTCAATTTGAGTCGATGGAGTAGCGATTCGAGAAAATCCTTCCACGAATCTCGATAATAACCGGCTAAACCGAGAAAGCTACGTACTTGATCATCGATTTAGGTTGTTCCCGACTTTGAATAGCTTCAATCTTTCTTTGGGTCAGCAGATATTCCATGACTTGATACCACGTGCCCAAGGAATGCTACTTCTTCAAGCCAGAACTCGCATTTCTTCAACTTGGCATAAAGCTTATATTCACGAAGCTTTTGGAGTGTCAGCCTCAAGTGTTGCTCAAAAGAAATCACCATGCATGCGATAGGCCAGACAGGCGAGTTATTCCAATGAATAATAAATAACGGAACCGGTCCGGCGTAAAAGCATATGAGACGAGGATATTCCAACGAATAATAAAGAATGGAACCCGGTCGGCGTAAAACACACAAACAGGATGTTCCAACGAATAATAATAAAAAAGCGGAACCAGTCCGATGTAAAACACACAAGCAGGATGTTCCAATAGAATAATAATAAAAAGGCGGAACCAGTCCGGTGTAAAAACTACCTGCAGCGAGGATGTTCTAGCGAGAATAATAGAAGAATGTCACCAAGTATAGGGTAAGCCACAGCGTATCTGAGTTATTCCAGCAGAATAATAAGCAATGGAATAACAAAGATTTCTCTTCATGAATAAGAAAGAATAACACCCCTTACTTTTGGTAGGAGATTGAATCTATGATGAGTGTAGTAACAAAATACTCTTCTTCTTTCTCTCTTATTCTCTCTATACTTTCTCTCTATATCTTGAATGAATTAAGTGAAAATAATGAAGCACTAGGCCTCTATTTATAGAAGATTTCTAGCTTAGCTTTTGCCATTGTGAAAAGGCGAGTGGCTTGCGATTTGGTGATGTGAAAAGAAAAGTGGTTTGGCCTTTTGTAATGTGAAGCGACAAGTGGTTCGGCGCTTGTAATGTGAAACGACAAGTGGTTCGGACGCTTTGTAATGTGAAACGACAAGTGGTTCGACGTCGGTAAAGGTAATTACTATTGCGAAGGTAATTACTATTCACAAAGGTAATTACTATTGTGAAGGTAATTACTATTATTGAAGAGACTCTTAGATGATGACATATGGGCCCCCATAAAATAATCAAACTTACCACAAACGTCTCATATGAGACTCTTTATATACATCAAGGATTGAATAAATATTACCACAAATCATTTTATTTTTAATCAACACATATTTAATCTTTCAACAATTATTAATCATTTATAACTTGTCGTCTCAATTATTGATTTAATACTATAACATATTATCTGAGATGATACTATGACAATAATTGAATCAATAATATAAGAGATATGATGCAGCAATTACTGTAGCAATAATTGAGCATAGCTGAGTGACTTCTCACGTAAGCATCAATAATCAATATCGTGTGCTACTATACAACTACGCGTATTACTGTACTTTTACTATAGGGTAGTTCAACAGTTTTAACGGTAACACCTCTGCCGTTATTTTTATAGAAAGATAATTTTGTCGTTTTCTAACTACGACAATACTTAGATTATGGGGTCCACTAATGATTGAGTAGTAAATACGAATATTCCCCGACAAAAAGAATATTCCCCGACCAAACGAATATTTTATAACAACTTGCTTACTTTGCAAAATTTATAAATATTACCCACAACTATAACATTATATCAAATTTATTTCATAATATTCAAAAATAATATTTATAGACAATTCATCTTTATTTATAAAAGTTGTGGTCTTACAGTCTTAGTTTGGGATTTCTAAGGAAGTAGGGCCAAATAGGGTCATGAAATCACAAGGCCTACCATGTCAACCTTATATCTACATAAAGAGATCACATAATCTGTAATACGCATGCCTACAAGTGTTCACATCATTTACACATGGCTAGCATTGTTTATCACTATAAAATATGTTTAAACGCATGCTTAGTTAACTTTCATTATATCTAACACACATGAATCATGTTTAGAGACACAATGAACATAAACATGCCATCTTAAATCTATAGAACTTAACTACTCATATCAATGCAACTTAGTTTGAAAAATATTTGAGTTTGCTTTTGAAATCATTTTGGACTTAAATAATACAATTTTACATACAACACACCTTTAAATCTCTGTTCATATACAGTTAATTTATATTTACATGATCACAAAGTCAGAATATACCGCAAGTGGTATTCATGGATATTAGTTTCAAATATGTCAAGTTTCCCTTGGAAAAATCATTTAACTTAAAGCCAAACAAATTGGACAGAACAAAGGGACCATACATCACAACTCATGCTCATTTATGTTCATAAATCAGTTATATATGTATATTATCATGGTCAGAATTTGTAGAATACAAGTTCCATTAAGCTCATTTTCGAAACTTTAAGTTTTTGTTATAGAATTCCTACTAGATCATATTTGGACAATTCATATCTCATAAGAGAGCTTTTTATGACATATTATACTTCTTTTCATGCATATTTAAACCAAACTTGCATGCTAGAAACATCACAACACAACAAAATCTAGAATCTATTTTTGCAGACTGGCATAGTTGCGCTGCACCCTAGTACAAACTGGGCGCGATTGTGCCCTTCTTGGACAGAACCAGAAAAGAGCTCTATTTTGTAGAATGTCAACCCAATTTTGATTTCTCCATTATAAACATGCTAAAACTAATCCTTAAAGGGTCCGTACATGTATATGAACTTTGTAAACACATTGATATCAATCCATAACCATATTCATAGAAATTTTCATTAAAATTCCAGGAATTCATCAAGATAGACATTAAGAACATAAAATCAGAAATTTACCTTCTTGAAGCTTAAATGGCTACTGCTTACAATCACAGACTCCTACTTACTCAACAAAGCAACTCACACTCTCAACTTATAATTTCTCAGACAATTAACAATAATAAGAAATGAAGAAGATAACTACTATTTATAGAGAAATACGTGACTAGTTAATTGCTTTACACTAAAGGTTGAATCCATGGGGTATAAGAAGAAAACAATGGTTATTGAGGAGTTGCTCAACCACCATTTCCTCAACCATCTCAGCAATCATCACGTAGCTTGTAGCCATTGTGCTTATCTTTTCATTTTACTTAAAGAAGATATAGGTTACTGCTTGGCAACTAAAATGGGACAAGGCTTTTAAATCCTCAGCATTTGGTTACAAATGTTGTTAATTTAATTCCCTTTTGGTTCCCTCATGTGATTTTAGTGTATTAATGTTATTACAGAATTAAAAGTTAAGGATTATATATGTACCCATATCATATAATTCATGTACATTGGGTTTACATAATTTACTATTTAATGCAGATAAAATAAGGCAGTTAGGTATTATTAACTGGGTATTCTTCATAGATATTATTAGTGCACATAAATAAATATTATAACACTATCCAATATTAAATGTCTATTTTTCTAACCTTCAATTCCTAACCTTCAATATTAGATGCACAATTAACTAATTATTTTTGTATTAAAATGTCACACATGCTTTTATTGTGCTACTTGATATTTCATACCACTAAATGTACTCTTATCATATGATTTTAATAATGTCACGCATTTCAATAATATTCCATATAATATTCATAGTAGTAACCAACTTTCAACATCGGCCCTTGGCCTTACTACGCTTAGTTTGTCTTTGCTAAGAAGGCGTGGGCTACTTTGGGTCCTGGCGATGCTAAAATGGTTTAGCTTCATGCCAGTTCCAACTCCTACCATTATACCAGTTTCACATAGCCTGAAATAAATCCCAAATTGATAATACTACTAATTAAACATGCTATTCATTTCATTCATGGAGTTACTTAATCATTCCATTATATACAATTACACATAATTAATCTTTCTCTTATTAAACTATCTCTCTTTTAATTCACTTAATGAATTTCTTAGTCCTTCATTATGCCACAATAGGCAATTCTCACAAGCTTTACGTTAAGCTCTTCACCAATCTTACCACATTACCTTACTGTCATATATTTATCAATACTTAACTTAAGTGAATAGAAGTTCTATAAATCATGTCACAACAATTTGTAATTATACTCAAATAAATACTCGACTTTTATTAATATATTTATTAATATTATTCAAAAAATCTCGGGTATTACATCCTCTTCCCTTTATAAAAATTCCATCATCAGAATTTGTACAAAGTTACACAAATAAATGGGGATAGTCCCTCCTCATCTTATCCTCTAACTCCCACGTAGCCTCATTGGCATTGTGGTTTCGCCAAATTACTTTTATAGAAGATATAGTTTTATTTCTCAAAGTTTGCTTTTTCCTATCTATTATTTGGACAGGAATTTCCTCGTAAGTCAGATTCTTCTCTACTTAAATTGGCTCATAAGATATCACGTGCCTATAGTTATGCTTGTACGGACGTAACACGAAAATTTAAAACACATTGTGGATGTGTTCCTGCTTGGGCGGTAAAGCTAGTTGGTACGCCACCTCACCTACCCACTTCAACACTTCGAATGGTCCTATAAATCTCAGACGCAACTTTCTTTTCTTACCCAATCTTATCTTCCCCTTCCAAGGAGATACTTTCAAAAACACAAAACTTCCAACTTCAAAATCATGATCTTGACGATGAAAATCCGCATATTTCTTTTGGCGATCTTGTGCAGCTACCAATCTGGCTCTTATCGTTATCACTATGTCGACTGTTTGTTGAACTAATTCTGATCCTAATATCCTTCGTTCTCTGACTTCGTCCCAACACAACGGTGTTCTGTACTTTCTCCCGTAAAGAGCTTCGTACGGTGGTATGTCGATACTCTCATGATAACTATTGTTGTAAGAAAATTCAACTAAGGGCAAGTGGTCATCCCAGCTCCCCTTGAAATCCATCACATAAGCTCTAAGTATGTCTTCTTATATTTTTATGGTTCGCTCACTCTTCCCATCAGTTTATGGATGATAAGCGGTACTTAATCTTAATTGTGTCCCCATTCGCTCTTGCAAACTTTTCTAGAAATTTAACATGAAGCGCAGATCTCGATCGGAGACAATCAATATCGACACTCCATGTCGCGAAACGATCTCCTTCACGTACAACTATGCCAATTGATTCATGTCAAAACGAATCTTTATCGGTAAAAAATGATCTATTTTCGTTAGTCGATCCACGATAACCCAAATGACATCATAACCTTTTTGCGTGACTGGAAGTCCTACCACGAAATCCATCGTAATATGCTCCCATTTCCACTCTGGTATCTCTAATGGTTGATGTAGGCCACTCGACCGCTGGTTCTCTCATCTTTGACTTGTTGACAAGTAAGACATCTACTGAGTGGCCACCAGAAGTGTTGTCGAAGATCTCAGTACATCTTCGTACCTCCTAGATGAACATAATATGCATATTATGTGCTTCATGCAATATCTCTTCTTTTAGTTCAGGTACAACTGACACCCATACTCGACCTTCAAATCTTAGAATACCGTCCTTATCCTTCTTGAACCTTCATTCCTCATTTTCTACTATCCTCTTCTTTATCTTCTTCCATTCTTCATCTCTTTCTTGTGATTCCTTTACTCTATCCAATAATGTTGGATGAGCTTCCATAACAAATAATTTTCACTCTGATTTTCCTGGTTCCTCCACTTCTACATAAAGCATCTGCTACTACATTAACCTTTCCCGGGTGATAGAGAATCTCACAGTCATAGTCTTTGATTAATTCCAAACACCTCCTTTCCCACATGTTTAACTCCTTCTGTGTGAAGATATATTTCAGACTTTTGTGGTCCGTGTATATCTCGCATTTTTCTCAGTACAAATAGTGTCTCCAAATCTTTAACGTAAAAGCTACTGCCGCTAACTCCAAGTCATGAGTAGGGTATCATTTTTTGTAATCTTTCAATTACCGTGATGCATACGCAATGACCTTACCATGTTGCATTAGCACACAGCCAAGTCCCTTGTGCGATGCATCACTATACACCATAAATCCTCCCATATCATCTGGTAATGATAATACAGGTGCCTCACTTAACCTCCTCTTCAACTCTTGGAAACTCTCTTCACATTTCTCCGTCCAAACAAACTTCACTGTCTTCCTCGTTAGATTGGTCAATAGGATCGCTATCTTAGAAAAATCTTGAATAAATCTTCGATAGTTCCCAGCTAACCCTAAGAAACTTCTTACTTCTGTTGGCGTCTTCAGTCGCTCCCAACTACTTACTACCTCCACTTTTACAGGATCTATTGAAATTCCATTTTGGTCTATTTTGTGCCCTAAAAATTGAACGTTCTCCATCCAAAACTCATAATTTGAAAACTTTGCGTACATCTTCTCCCTTCTCAATGCTTCTAATACTATCTTTAAATGTTCGACGTGTTTTTCCTTGGTTTTCGAATAAATCAAAATGTCATCGATAAATACTACTACAAACTTATCTAAATATGTCTTGAGAACTCTGTTCATTAAGTCCATAAATGTTGTCGGAGTATTTGTCAACCAGAATGACATCACTAAAAATTCGAAATGTCTGTAGCGTGTTCGGAACACCGTCTTTGGTATGTCCTCCTCTCGTACCTTCAACTAGTGATAACCCGTTCGTAAATCTATCTTAGAAAAACATTTTGCTCCCTTCAATTGATCGAAAAGGTCGTCTATCCTTAGCAATGGATATCTATTTTTAATTGTAACTCGGTTCAACTCTCGATAGTCGATATAGAGCCTCATTGATCCATCCTTCTTCTTTAAAAATAACACTGGTGCTCCCCAAGGAGACACACTCAGCCGAATGTAACCCTTATCTAAAAACTCTTGTAATTGTATCATCAATTCCTTCATTTCTACTTGCGCCATACGATATGGTGCCTTTAAAATTGGTGTTGTTCCCGGTGCTAAGTCTATTACGAATTTGACTTCTCTGTCTGGTGGAAGACCAGGCAGATCATTTGGAAATACATATTGGAAATCTCTAACTACCATTATATTTTTCATTTCTACTCCCTTCTTTTGAGTATCCACTATATAGGCTAGAAAACCTATACATCCTTTCTTTAACAATTTCTTGGCCTGCATCATCATAAGGAAACATGATTGCTTCAGCGACGAACTACCATAAAACACTACCTTAGACTGATTTGGAGTCTGAAGGTTCACACTTTTCTTTTGACAATCGATTATTGCAATGTGGCTGGATAACCAATCCATACCTAGTATCACGTCAAATTCTCCCAATCTAATCAAAATCAAGTCTATGGTTAATTCGTGACCTCTAATGTTTGCACAAAAAATTGGTAAACAAATTCTGATCTATTTTTATATCCAAATTTCGTGCATCACGGTGCCATCTCCTCCCAAACATACATCATTATATAGCTAAATCTAACAACATACATTCTCAAATCCCAGGTTCTAATACCTTATAACCTCGTTCATTACAAATAATGATAATTACATTATTCTTTACATCTTACAAGAGTGACTTTCATCCGCCACCAAGGATACATAATAGTTCATTAAAATATTCTATAATTTAATTACATTATTCTACATTACAAGTCTTGGCTTGATCTTCACGCTCATTCATATACTGAATGGCACTTCGTCTGGATACCGGTTAGCTTGATCTTTACGGTATCCTTAAGTTTTTTCTAACATTGTTCGCTAAAAATGTTTTTATTTCAAGCAAGTGTGAGCATTCAATTTCTCAGCAAGTCATAGCAATTGAATAAACAACATTAAGAATTTAAACATTCCTTTAAAACTTCATAACCGAACAAAGGTTATGAATCAACTTGAATAATAGGAATAATTTCTGATCCCTATCATCTTAAAACTTTAATCGCATTCACTTAGAAATACTTTCATTCTTCTACCTTTTTGATATACATTCTGTCTGGCTAGAATCATTAGCACAGACTTAACAATAACAGTTCATGTATAAACAGAACATTTTTATATTGAACAATTCAATCACAAAATAGTTCATCTCATAGAAACACCGAAGTGTTAAAACTGTGGCACAAGGCCACATACATTCTGCCACCTTGTACAAATATCACACATTTGCATATAGACAAAACTTCTCAAATTCAACATCTGAGAAAGTTTAAGAAACTAGCATTCATTTAAAATATGAATGAAGTTAGGAAACTTTTTTACGCATGACTCTGACTTACGGTTTATCTTTGAAATGCTCATTGCAAACCCTATATAACACATACACTAATTAGTCATATACTTGACTTACACATTGGTTTACTTAACTTTAATTCTTAGGGTTCGTGTTCTTGCAATCTAAGTTTACGCGACCACCTTTCTTTACCGTTTTACGGCGTTACGACATACGAAAATGTCTTAACTCATATGATCATCATCTTTGATGATTTACATTCTTATCTTTTTCTTATAACCCTTCTAGGACTTAGCACACATCAAATCTTTACTAATATTCCATATGTCACTCAAAGTGGTTTCCCTCAAATAACCAACAAACTAGTTTCTCGTCTCATCAACACTGTCTTTCACAGCGAGTTAGATCGGTTTCCAGTTTTGTTTATACCTCTGCTCTCTGAAGGAATTGTTTAGCCTTGCTCCCATATGTCAACCCTGAAATATTAAGATTGTACCACAACCTAAGTTTATCTTAACTTAGTCGAACCATTAAAACTATAACGTTCGTTAAGTTGATTTCTCATTCCTTATGGCTTTCTGGCTACTAAATGCCATATCTCAGGATTCATTATTTATCGTCCAAGTCATACAATCTTTTTTATACCCAGAAAAATTATTCAATGTTAATACTATGCATTCATAGCGTTAAACATTTTACGTTACCTTATTCATATCTTATAACGTCCGGTTCATTTGACTCGGAACGTTGTCCAAGTTATTATTTCTAACTCGGCTTCTTAACGTTATACATTATTATCTTTAATTTAATTTATTCACGGTTCACAGGTTTAGTCATTAGTCTTCATTACCTTATGGTCAAACCATACACGGTGTGTAGGTCATGACTGTTTAATATTCGTGTACACTCAACCCTCACGTCGGTTAAAGTATTTAACATTTACATTTCATTTTTAACATTCTCTATCCAACTCACACTCGAAATTTCATTAATCTTATTATCGTTCATTATGGCTTTCTTGATAATTCCATATCTTACTTACTATCTTCGTCAACGTCTAAGTCATACAACCAATGTATACTTAGAACGTTCGCATGAAGTGGATACAATTCACAAGGAACGTTTACGTATTCTGCGTTCATGTTGCTCATCTCTTAATCACTCATTCAACTTTTACCTAAGGTTTTAATCACTCTCACTCTTGATCCATTACATGAACACACTTTTCAACATCCTTTCTAAATGTCGAAGCCATACGATTAGTTGTATGCTAAGACCGACCAGTCACCGCAACTACATTGTGTTTACAACATTTATACACTTTACACTTATCTCTTATTACAACATCATAACATTGAAATATTATACATCACCCTCTTCACTAAATGTTTAAGGAATCACAATCATAGCAATCCCACACGTTCATTTTATTTCAACTACGGTCCCCAGATATTTGTTATGTAATTTGCGTTCACATTTTTTGTGTTTTTATCCCGTTTAATATTTCCGTTCAACCTTATCTAAAGGTTTAAATCACTTAATTAAGTGTTACATTATGTGAACTATATGTTCTTTATCTTTCCTTACACTTCCCCCAAGAGTTGAGTAACTAAAATCTCATCACTGGGCCTTGCCCTGCACCGGCGCTGCGGCGCCGGTTCCTTCCTTTCTTCTCACGCTGCAGCGCCACTTAGCAGTGATTGGTTGCCCGAGTTGGCGCTGCGGTGCCGCCTCCTAAGGCTTAACTGGTGCTGCGGTGCCAGCCCTAAAACTTTGAATTTTTTTTTCTAAGTCTTGAACAGGTTTGAGACACTTACTTCACAATCTTATAACTTATTCGTTATAACTCAGAACGAGGTCATTCCAAAGTCATTCTCTTCCTTATCTTATGTACTTCAACTTTCCTCAAATAGAAATTCATTTTGAATCCATTAAGATGACATTCAATTGGCTTAGATTTCCTCCTTCGTTTGTTTTACGTTATTAACATTCTTCGTTCGTTCATTCGAACTCGAAAATCGTTTGTTTTTGAGTCCATGACTCACGTTTTATACATTCTCTTACATTCTTATGAAACCCTACATATTCACATTCATTTATATACTTTTTACTTTTCGTTTGTCTTTTATAAATTTTTTGCCATAACTTCGTTATAACTAAGTTTAATCCGTTCTTCATGAACGTTTCTATCGTTCCTAACCAAGCAATAAGCAACTAACTTATACGCGATGGTTTTAAACTTGTCCATCAACAAGTTATACTATGATGGTTTTAAATTTATCCATCAACAACGTTCTTCGTGTTCTTCGCGTTCTTCATTAGTTCTTCATTTTTAATCGATACTTTGATTAAGATTTCACTTATTCTTGGAATTTGGTGTTATGAAACACTATTCCTTACTTATTTCACCGAATTGTTCTTATGATTCATTCGGATCGTTCAAATTCATTACGAAAATCATACTTTCTTAAGAAATTTATAAACTAAACTTCAAATTCTTATTTCTTCTTTTTCTCATGATTTCAACCATATGAAAATCATTCTCAACATCTGTTACTTCTATTCTCATTAAACTATGTTTTTAACATAGGAAACTTAAAGAAAATTAATATTAAACTAGGTTTTGGATTACCTTTCTTCTTTAATATTCCCACATTAGACAAAGTTTGCACACGGGCTAGCTTTTCCTCTTCCTTTTCCTCCTCATCTCTCTCTCTCTCTCTCTCTCTCTCTCTCTCTCTCTCTCTCTCTCTCTCTCTCTCAAGTATTGGTGATTTTCAAAATCACCAACAAATAAGCTAAGGTTATTCTTTTATAGAAAACCAAGGCTAGGGGCAAAATAGTTATTTTGCCCCCCAAAGTTATTATTCACACCTCCTTAATATTCACGAAGCTTCTCTTGGAAGCTTTCTAGTTCCATCTTTCAGGATTCGTCCGACAATTCAAAAACTGCAATTCTCGGAATCCAAATATTTTTGGATATTTCGTCTTTCCTTTATAGCTTAACTTTGACGCATTCTTCGGAACTTCGAAAAATTGAAAAACACTTTTTGATGATAAGTATTTTCCTTCACATTTTCCCCTAACATAGTTAAATGAATGAAAAGTACATAATAATAAGTTTCGTCATTTTTATTTTGTCCGATTTCTGCACGTTTTTCGAGAAAATCTTTTATCGGCTAACTTAACTTTTCACAACATTTTATCGTCTAATCTTTCGACAGAATGTCATTTCAACATACCGAACTCTCGAAAAGGCTTAGGTTATTCAAACCCCAACCCTTAAAGTTTCATCGGGTGAATAGTGCCTATTTCGTCTTTTTCCTAAAAAATATTTTTGTTCCTGAATTTTTTATTTATTTTTGTCTTGAAAATTCTTACCCATTCAGTCTAGCTCATAGACAGAATCCTCCTATTTTATAATCATCCTAGGTTCTAGAATGATTAATAAACACATAACATATAATCTTATTAATAATAATTTATTTTATTAATAACTAATTCTTTAAACTTAAATTCTGGACAATCCGATTTTCTTGGTTGTCACATTCTTCCCCCTTTAGAAAAAAATTCCGTCCTCGGAATTTCTTAAAACCATACCCATACCCGGGTCATCATATTCACCCCTTCTTCACAGAATTTCATCCTCGAAATTTTAGCTTACTATTATCTTAACTTCTCTTTGAAGAAGTTCTTATCTTTCATACATTCCCTAATCTTCATAACTTAAAAATTATGAAGTAGAACGAATAAATAGGAATATAAAAATTCCTTTAAAACATTTCACACTATTGCTGAGGGGTCAAATCGACCATGAACTCTTACTAAGTTTAACAATATTTCACCGTAAACCCTTCTATCACGGTCAGTTTAAAATCACCAAGAAAGTAAACTACCTCTTCCATACGTAAGTGATCAATCCATTGTATAACCCCATTTCAGGGTGTGTTCACCTATGACTTATTCATTAAATTCCACACCAAAGCAATTTGGTTTGGCACAACTTCTCAAAGAAAGCTCAATTTTCTTTTAAACATGACATACCATTTTTCTTAGCCAAATCAAATAGCTTAGACCACACCAATAAATTGGACATCAACTTGAAAAATTCATCTAATCAAATCAGACATCGACTACTTCTTTAAATTCTTTCGCAAAACATCAAAACATTTTATGACGCCATGATACCGTACTTTTCACAGTACGTTGAGGATTTCGTCAGTTTATGACTTCATCATTATACAACATACCATAGCGGGTCGTTGATCATAAGATCACATCCAACACTAGGTTCAATTGCATTAATAACTCCATCCTTTTACCATCATTGCATCAAATGCACCGATGATATAAAATTCATTTTGATATTTAAAATCAATTTCTGTCTAGCCGAAACAATTAGTATAGACATATAAAGAATAGTTCTTTTTAAAATCCATTGGTTCCAAAAGTTGAACCAATTCTTTCATTTTCAAAATGCGCACATATAAGCACGATTTCAATAAATTTTGAAATCTAGCATTGCTAGATGACTTGGAATATGCTTCTTCTCCATCTTCTTTCATTGTCTTACTTGCGACAATTCTTAATCTTCTCTAGCACCTTCAATGCTAAGTCTACTGAAAACTCGTTTGCAGTCTAAACATTCCTATACCTTAGTATAGTCCATTAACTTACCACACTTTATGTGTTTAGGAACTTTCCACAACCATATGTGTTTAAGAACTTATCTTCGCACTATGTAATCCAAGAACAAATCAAGGAGTATCCATATGCTCAGGGCTCAGAAACATAACATATAACTATGAGTCACAAACTTTTCATAAGTATGAGTTTCAAGAACTCACACCTATCTTATCATTCTCTACCTATCAAGTATATATATAAGAAAAGATTCACCTTCTCGTCATATACATATTGATAATGTGACATACTATCCCAATGATTATAACTGAATAAGTTAAGCAGTTGTTACACCGAAGCACAAACCTCTGCCCATAACAAAGGTTCATACAACTCATCTATCACATTAGTCCTCAATTGAAATTTTACAACTTCAACTTTCTCTTTACTTAATACGAATTTTCTTTAATTCGTATGCTATCATTTATAACTCAATCTGATTTCTTCTTCCCGTACTACTTCATATTACCATTCATTTATAACATTAGCTAGAAATCATCCATCATTTAACAGAACATCTGTTATTACGATTCAATATGATCACGTGGTGATCTTCTTTCTTAATTGTTTAACTTAACAATTTTCTTATCCTTCTCTCCACGATTATAGTCTTAGGTACTCCAACCTAAGGTTTATAACCTATCAACTCTGATACCACTCTTTGACACCCCAAAATCTGGTCTATTTTCACATCTGGATTCCGTGCATCACGGTCCCATCTCCTCCTAAACATTCATCATTATATAACTAAATATAACAACATACATTCTCAAATCCTAGGTTCTAATACCTTATAACCTCATTCATTAAAAATAATGATAATTACATTATTCTTTACATCTTACAAGAGTGACTTTCATCCGCCACCAAGGATACATAATAGTTCATTAAACTTTTTTACAGTTTAATTACACTATTCTACATTACAAGTCTTGGCTTGATCTTCACGCTCATTCACATACTGAATGACACTTCGTCTTGATACCGGTCAGCTTGATCTTTACGGGATCCTTAAGTTCTTTCTAACATCGTTCGTTGAAAATGTTTTTATTTAAAGCAAGTGTGAGCATTCAATTGCTTAGCAAGTCATAGTAGTTGAATAAACAACATTAAGAATTTAAACATTCCTTTAGAACTTCATAACCGAACAAAGGTTATGAAGAAACTTGAATAATATGAATAATTTCTGATCCCTATCATCTTAAAACATTAATCGCATTTACTTTGAAATACTTTTATTCTTCTACCTTTTTCATATACATTCTGTCTGGCTAGAATCATTAGCACAGACTTAACAATAACGGTTCATGTATATACAGAACATTCTTATATTGAACAGTTCAATCACAGAACAGTTCATCTCATAGAAACACCAAAGTGTTAAAATTGTGACACAAGGCCTCATACATTCTACCACCTTGTACAAATATCACACATTTGCACACAGATAAAACTTATCAAGTTTAACATCTGAGAAAGTTTAAGAAACTAGCATTCATTTAAAATATGAATGAAGTTAGGAAACTTGCCTTACGCACAGCTATAACTTAAAGTTTACGATGAGATGCTCATTGCAAACTGTATATAACACATAAGGAAATAACACATACACTAATTAGTCATATACTTGACTTACGCATTGGTTTACTTAACTTTACTTTTTAGGGTTCGTGTTCTTGTAATCTAAGTTTATGCAACCAACTTTCTTTATCGTTTTACGGCATTACGACATACGGAGATGTCTTAACTCATATGATCATCATCTTTGATGATTTACATTCTTATCTTCTTCTTATAACCCTTCTAGGACTTAGCACACATCGAATCTCTACTAATATTCCATATGGTACTCTGAGTGGTTTCCCACAAACAACCAACAAACTAGTTTCCCGTCTCATCCACACTATTTTTCACAGAGAGTTAGATCGGTTGCCAGTTTTGTATATACCTCTGCTCTTTAAAGGAATTGTTTAGCCCAACTCCTATATGTCAACCACTAAAGATTACGATTGTACCACAACCTACCTTTATCTTAACTTAGCCGAACCATTAAAACTATAACGTTTATTAAGTTGATTTCTCATTCCTTATGGCTTTCTGGAAACTAAATTCCATACCTCAAGACTCATTCTTTATCGTCCAAGTCCTATAGTCTTTTGTATACCTAGAACGATTATTCAATGTTAATACTACGCATTCATAGCGTTAAGCATTTTACATTACCTTATAATTATCCTATAATGTTCAGTTCATTCGACTCGAAATGTTGTCCAAGTTATTATTTCTAACTCGGCTTCTTAATGTTATACGTTATTATCTTTAATTCAATTTCTTCACCGTTCATAGGTTTAGTTATTAGTCTTCATTACCTTACGGTCAAACCATACATGGTGTGTAGGTCGTGCCCGTTTAATATTCGCGTACACTTAACCCTCACATCGGTTAAAGTATTTAACGTTTACATTTCATTTTTAACATTCTCTAACCAACTTACACTCGGACTTTCATTAATCTTATTATCATTCGTTACGGCTTTCTTAATAATTCCATATCTTACTTACTATCTTCGTCAACGTCTAAGTCATATAACCATGGTATACTTAGAACGTTCGCATGACGTGAATACGATTCACGAGTATCGTTTACGTATTCTGCATTCACGTTGCTCATCTCTTAATCTCTCATTCAGCCTTTACCTAAGGTTTTAATCACTCTCATTCGTGATCCATTACATGAACACTATGTTCATCATCCTTTCTAAATGTCAAAGCCATACGATTAGTTGTATGCTAAGACTGACCAGTCACCGCAACTACGTTGCATTTACATCATTTATACGTTTTACACTTATCTCTTATTACAACATCATAACATTGAAATGTTATACATCACCCTCTTCACTCAACGTTTAAGGAATCACAATCATAGCAATCCCAAATGTTCGTTTTATTTCACCTACGGTCCCAGGATATTGGTTATATAATTTGCGTTTACATTTTTTGTCTTTTAATCCCGTTCAATATTTCCATTTAACCTTTTCTAAAGGTTTAAATCACTTAATTAAGTGTTACATTATGTGAACTATATGTTCTTTATCTTTCCTTACACTTCCCCCAAGAGTTGAGCAATTAAAAGCTCATCACTGGGCCTTGCCCTGCACCGGTGCTGCGGCGCCGATTCCTTCCTTTCTTCGCACGTTGCAGCGCCACTTAGCAGTGATTGATTGCCCAAGTTGGCATTGTGGCATCGCCTCCCAAGGCTTAGCTGGTGCTGCAGTGCCAGGCCTAGAACTTTGATTTTTTTTTTTCAAAGTCTTGAACATGTTTGAGACGCTTACTTCACAATCTCATAACTTATTCGTTATAACTCAGAACGCGGTCGTTCCAAATCCATTCTCTTCCTTATCTTACGTACTTCTACTTTCCTCAGACAAAAATTCATTCTGAATCCGTTAACATGCCATTCAATTGGCTTAGATTTCCTCCTTTGTTCATTTTACGTTATTAACGTTCTTCGTTCGTTCATCCGTAATTCGGTCATCCGAACTCGAAACTCATTCATTCTTAAGTCCAGGACTCACATTTTCTACGTTCTCTTACATTATTATGAAACCCTACACATTTGGGTTCATTTATATACTTTCTATTTTTTGTTCGTCTTTTACGAAATTTTCATCATAACTTCGTTATAGCAAAGTTTAATCCGTTCTTCATGAACGTTTCTATCGTTCCTAACCAAGCAATAAGCAAGTAACTTATACACGATGGTTTTAAACTTGTCCATCAACAATAAGTTATACTACGATGGTTTTAAATTTGTCCATTAACAACGTTCTTCGTGTTCTTCGTGTTCTTCATTAGTTCTTCATTTTTAATTGATACTTTGATAACGATTTCACTTATTCTTGGAATTTGGTGTTATGAAACATCATTCCTTACTTATTTTACTGAATCATTCATATGATTCATTTAGATCATTCAAATTCATTACGAAATTCAAACTTCCTTAAGAAATTTATAAACTAAACTTCTAATTCTTTTTTCTTCTTTTTCTCATGATTTCAAACTTATGAAAATAATTTTTAACATCTTTTACTTCTATTATCATTAAGCTATGTTTTTAACATAGAAAACTTAAAGAAAATTTATATTAAACTAGGTTTTGGATTACATTTCTTCTTTAATATTCTCCCGTTGGACATAGTTTGCACACGAGATAGCTTTTCCTCCTCATCTGACTTCTCTCTCTCTCTCTCTCTCAAGTGTTGGTGATTTTCAAAATCACTAAAAAATGAGTTAAGGCTCTCCTTTAATAGAAAACCAAGGCTAGGGGCAAAAAAATTATTTCTGCCCCAAAGTTACTATTCACACGTCCTTACTATTCACGAAGCTTCTCTTGGAAGCTTCGTGGTCCCATTTTTCGGGATTCATCCGACAGTTCGAAAACTGCAATTCTCGGAATCAAAATATTTTTTGATATTTTGTCTTTCCTTTACAGCTTAACTTTGATGCATTCTTCGGAACTTCGAAAAACTAAAAAACACTTTTTGAAGATAAGTGTTTTCCTTCACATTTTCCCTAACGTAGTTAAACGAATGAATGTACATAACAGTACGTTTCATCGTTTTTATTTCGTCCAATTTCTGCACATTTTTCCAGAAAAACTTTTATCGGATAACTTAACTTTTCACAACAGTTTATTGTCAAATCTTTAGACGGAATGTCATTTTGACATATCGAACTCTCAGAAAGTCTTAGATTATTCAAACCCTAACCCTTAGGGTTTCGTCAGGTGAATAGTGCCTATTTCGTCTTTTTCCTCAGAAATATTTTTGTTCCCGGAATATTTTTATTTTCGTCTTGAAAATTCTTACCTGTTCAGTCTAGCTCGTAGCCAGAATCCTCCCGTTTTATAATCATCCTAGGTTCTAGAACGATTAATAAACACATAGCACATAATCTTATTAATAAAAATTTATTTTATTAATAACTAATTCTTTAAACTTAAATTCTGGACAATCTGATTTTTCGGGTTGTCACAATTTCATTATTATAATTTAATTATCTTAAGTATTTCTTCATTGAAAAAGGAAATAGAGTTTTATAACACATTCTCTGAAATAAGAACATTTATATTCATATGCCAAATCATTACATCAATGTGATCATTCCTAGCATACTTCTATAAATGTCAACATTTATCCGCTAATATCACAAAAGATGGGGAAACACTAATATACTACCCCTTTAACATAAACCAAATCAGTGTTTACATAACTACTCCATATCTCAGGCAAAAGATTGGGATTACATATCATTCACCATAACCTACACTACTAGACACTGAACCAACCAGCTATCCCAACATCCCGCGTTCCACTGCGCTCTTATACTCTACTTGTGTCATGTGAGCCATCATTTCTCTGCTTAAAGTATGACAGGCCTTCCCTTGTTCCGCTGGATAATGGTACATACTATCAATCAATCTCTCCATTGCTGTGCGAAAAGCGTAGCTCATTTGGTTCATCTTTCTCCTTTTACACCTCACCTCATCTTCTAAGTCTCCTACCCTATCATTGACCTCTTCCCACTTTTCCTCGAAGTGGATCCTATCCATAACCTCCATCTCTAACTGTGTACGAAGGACCTCCTTCTCATCTTTCTCACTTAACTCCTTCCGCTCGGACTCCTCTAGCTTTCCTGTTAACTCAACATTCCTGGCTATCGATCGATGGAAAAGGGTTCCCATCTACACTCTTGCTTCCTTGCGATATGCAATCTCTATCTCCATTTCCTGCATCTCCAACTTCCTTTTATGGTCTTCTTCCCTTAGTTTCTGCATCTCAATTTCTCTCTCATGAGCCTGGGTCTCTAGTTCCTCAACTCGGCACTCGAACTCCAAATTCTGTTCCTCGTATTCCCCTAACATCCAATCCTCAAATGTAGCCTCATCAGAGTCTTCCACGGGCTCATCCTCCATAGGATCTTCCTCAGAATCTGACTCTACAGCTACCGACTCCATCTCTTCCTCTTTATCCTCGTCATCTATAGGGGCTACTGCCGAAATGGGCTCCGCTATTAGAGGTGCCTCATATACTACATGTATGTCACATGGCTCCTCCTCTACCACTTTACTGGGTCCTCCCAAGTCCGACATCCTACAACCACAAACACAAAGACAACAACAACAAACTCCGTTAAAATGTCAAAATCAAACATAAATTTATTGTGTGGAATGAAAATATTTTTCATAACGCCACTAAATTTTTAGAGAAACTTTATATGAGTTTTATCTCCTTCTACTCTCTAAGTTCTTCTAAGGTTATAGTCTAAGGATTCTCGCTCTTAAGGTTTATAACCTAATGCTTTGATACCAACCTATGACATCCCCAAATTCAGACACTCATATCTCGAATTTGGTTCGTCACATGCTAATGCTAATAATAATAATTCAAATCTCATACAACGGAAAATAGAATAATTTATATTGTCATAACATAATTATTCTCGTCCCAAGGTTTCACAACCGTTACTACAACATTATTTAAACATATCTTATTACATCATAAAAACTAAGTCTTCATACAACATAATAATAGAAAATTCCTAGCGTTAATAAACCAAGATATTTTGAAGCCTTCTCTTTACCCTTGTCTTTGCCTGAGGGTTCACCATGTTTTACCTTAACTGAAAGTTTTAAGGAAAGCAAGGATGAGCAACAAATTTTCCCAGCAAGTAATATCGCAATAAGGGTGAACATTTATAAGTTCAAATCTCAAGGGTATGACAGTGAATAGTAGTTCAAGAATTATCAACAATTCTCAATAAAGTCGCTATGGACTGAAAGATATCAATAAGATTTAAAGAGTTAATCATATCAAAGTTCAAGATTAATAAACACTGAGCAGTCACTAAGGACTAAGAACTTCTACTAGAATTAACAGTACTACACTGAAAATTCAATAAAACAAGTATAATAGGTGATCAGCCTAAGTACCCTACGTTATGCATAACATTTAAACATGCTAGTATGTGCGCACGTCGGTTCCCTGATAATTATATAACTTCCCCTTCAATGAGGGTTGTTCATCTCAGCAGATTTAAGAATTTTCACCAAGTCAATTTGGTTTGGATAGCTCTCTAACATACGATAATAGTCTAGCCGTATCAATGACGTAGACAACTTTTTTAATGCATGTAAGAACAATAAGTTCAATGCTTGCAACTACATCAAGATATACAAATGATTTCTAAATAGCAATATATATTTGCCTGATGTAAGTATGATTTGATGACATTAATTTGGAATTATACAACATATATAGTGTAAAGAGTTTTAGGGACTTGTATTCAATACGAAGATCAAATGAAATTAAAGAACTTGCACAAAATTCAAGGTTGTGTAAGTTAGGAGACTTGCCTCAAGCTTAGTTTACCAACTTATAGCTTGTCAACACTTTAAAATCCTATTGTAACATAGTTATGCATATAGGTATATTTATTAGTTACGCAAGTTGAAAACATAATGTACTCAATACATATGTTAAGTATACACATAAGCATATGAAATCAGTCCTTGTATATAAATCACGAATTCTTAAGGGACATCGTCTTTATCTCATTAGGAATCTTATATGGTTTAACATTTTCATATTATCTAATCTACCTCAATAAGTTTTTGTTTATTAGCTTAGAATAATAATGTGGTTAAGCCGTCATAATTAGCAGCAAACAAGATAAGCTACACCAAAGCTGCATACCTGGTTGAAGCTTAGTAGTGCAAGTAGCAATTGCTTATCCCCACTGCACAGGACGAGTTGAGCTTTTGCTCTCCTGGTGTCGGTCCACTTTTTAGCATACCAAGACATTAACAATTACCATGCACACATGCTAGAGGACTTTACATACATGTACGACCATTCTAACTTCACCTTTACACATCATGGTCTTAGTTTGGGATTTTTAAGGAAGTAGGGCCAAATAGGGTCATGAAATCATAAGGCCTACCATGTCAACCTTATATTACATAAAGAGATCACATAATCTGTAATACGCATGCCTACAAGTTTTCACATCATTTATGCATGGCTAGCATTGTTTATCACTATAAAATATGTTTAAACTCACGCTTAGTTAACTTTCATTATGTCTAACACACATGAATCATATTTAGAGACACAATGAACATAAACATGCCATCTTAAATCTTCAGAACTTAACTACTTATACCAATGCAACTTAGTTTGAAAAATATCCGAGTTTGCTTTTTTTGTTTTGCTAAATTTAGAATGAATTAAATAAAGTAAAAGAGATTACAAGCCTTATGGGTAAACCCCAATCAGAATATAGCACAGACATCATAGGACAAGCCCTATGATGTCATAACTATAAAAGATTACAAGGCCAAATGCCCAACAAAGATGAAACAAGTAAACGCTAACCAACAGTTATAGAACAAAGTCCAACAGACAAGCTATAATTAACAATAACAATAATTTTAAGTAAGACCCTTTACAAGTAAACACTACAAAACCATTCCCCCAGCCCACATACGAGGCCTCAGATGCTCCCTAAACCATAGCCGATCCCACTAACCGAACCCCCTAGCCGAAACCCCATGCTGAAACCAAAGCCGAGTCTTGAAGTCGAACCCCTATCCAGCAAGCCCTAACTTGTAACAGCTGAACCCCCATGTTGAACCCAAGCCGAGGCCCGAAGAAAGGAGTCCCGACCAGACAAAGCCTGAACTCACCACATCTGAACTCACAAGCCCAAATCAAGACCAAACCTTCAAAGGCCAAAACCCCCAGCAGCTGACCCAACTAAGTTCGAACCAATTGGAAAGCAGCCAGATCAAGAGAAAGGACATTACAGAGCAAGCTGAGAGAACCAAGGCCTATCTTTTACTTTTGGAATTTTTGAATGATGTGAAGTTTACATTTCATAATCTGCAACACAGAATTTGTAGTAGTCCAAATAGGTGTGGAGGTTTGTGTATAAATTCTAACATTACGTCCGAGTTTGCTTTTGAAATCATTTTTGACTTAAATAATACAATTTTACATACAAAACACCTTTAAATCTCTGTTCATATACAGTTAATTTATATTTACATGATCACAAAGTCAGAACATACCCCATGTGGTATTCATGGATATTAGTTTCAAATATGTCAAGTTTCCCTTGGAAAAATCATTTAACTCAAAGCCAAACAAATTGAACATGAACAAAGGGACCATACATCATAACTCATGCTCATTTATGTTCATAAATCAGTCATATATGTATATTATCATGCTAAACAATTGTAGAATACAAGTTCCATCAAGCTCATTTTTGAAACTTTAAGTATTTGCTATAGAATTCCTACTAGATCATGTTTGGATAATTCATATCTCATAAGACAGCTTTTTACGACATATTATACTTCTTTTCATGCATATCTAAACCAAACTTGCATGCTAGAAACATCACAGCACAACAAAAGCCAAAATCTAGTTTTGGGGACTGGCACAACTGCACTGCACCTTAGTACAAATCAAGCAATTGTGTGCCTCTCTGGTGATTCCAAAAAGAGCTACATTTTTGCGAGAATGTCAACCCAGTTTTGATTTCTCCATTCTAAACATGCTAAAACACATTGATATCAATACATAACCATATTTACAAAAATTTTCATGAAAATTCCAGGAATTTATCAAGTTAGAAATTAAGAACACAAAATCAGAAATTTACCTTCTTGAAGCTTAAATGGCTACTGCTTACAATCTCAGACTCCTTCTTACTTAACAAAGAAACTCACATTCTCAATTTATAATTTCTCAGACAATTCACAGCAATAACAAATGAAGAAGATAGCTACTATTTATAGAGAAATACTTGAACAGTTAATTGCTTTACACTAAAGGTTGAATCCATGGGGTAGAAGAAGAAAACAATGGTTATTGAGGAGTTGCTCAACCATCATTTCCTTAGCCATCATCACATAGCTTGTAGCCACTGTGCTTAGCTTTGTATTTTATGTAAAGAAGATATAGGTTACTATTTGGCAACTAAAATGGGACAAGGATTTTAAATCCTTAGCATTTAGTTACAAATGTAGTTAATTTAATTCCCTTTTGGTTCCCTCATGCGATTTTAGTGTATTAATGCTATTATAAAATGAAAAGTTAGGGATTATATATGTACCCATATCATATAATTCATGTACATTGGGCTTACATAATTTAATATTGAATGCAGATAAAATAAGGCAGTCAGGTATTATTAACCGGGTATTCTCCATAGATATTATTAATGCACATACTTCAATATTATAACACTATACAATATTAAATGTCTATTTTTCTAACCTTCAATTCCTTTACAAATTTCTGAGATACACAGTTAATTAATTATTTCTGTATTAAAATGTCACACATGCTTTTATTGTGCTACTTGATATTTCATAACACTAAATGTACTCTTATCATATGATTTTAATAATGTCACGCATTTTAATAATATTCCATATAATATTCATAGTAGTAACCAACTTTAAACATCTGGCCACTGGCTCAGCTGTGCCAGTTTGTACTATAGGAAGGGCATAGCTGCGCCGGTCCCTGGCAGTGCCAAACTGGTTTAGCTTCATGCCAGTTCCACCTCCTACCATCAAACCAGTTTCACATAGCCTGAAATAAATCGCAAATTGATAATACTACAAATTAAACATCCTATTCATTTCATGGAGTTACTTAATTATTCCATTATATAGAATTACACATAATTAATCTTTCTCTTATTAAACTATCTCTCTCTTAATTCACTTAATGAATTTCTTAGTCCTTCATTATGCCACACTAGGCAATTCTCACATGCTTTACGTTAAGCTCTTCACCAATCTTATCACATTACCTTAGTTTCATATATTTCTCAACACTTAACTTAAGTGAATAAAAGTTTTATATGTTATTATAGATGTCAATCGATAGCTCTATGTATAAGGATATAATGTGGTGAGTGAGGAGTCAGTTAACATGATAGAGCCAGTACCAATGCCAGTGGCGGAGGTAGCGATGGTGAATATAGAGGAGTCAGAGCCAAAGGAGGAATATTCGTCTTCGAGCTTCGAGAATCTAGGGTCAACATCATATTTCTATGTGGTGGCCGATGAGGAGGATGACATGGAGGTAGCATCGTTTAATACGGTGATACCTATAGTAGAGCCAACACCACCAGAGGCAGTGAGGGCATTGTTTCTGGCAGTGCTTGACCAAAATATTTAATTACGCACTAATGTGCAGAATCTGAGGGAGGAGGTTAATGAGCTCTATGAGGCAAAAGAGTCTACAGAAGCATATTTTGACTTAGAGCATGATGAGAAAGTGCTCATGAAGGATAAGGCTAGAGACTATAAGCGCAAGGCCGATGAGCTTCGTAAGGAACTGAGAGAGAAGAACCAGAAGATAGCATGAATGTCTTACATCCATGATAGTGCTTATGAGGAATTTAAGCTGAAAATCGTGAGTTATTCGATTGAGTCGGGATAGACTCATCACACTATCAGTCTAGATATTATGTCGATTCTTGTGAACCAGAAGCACTAGAATGCCGTTAGGCAGTGCTAGTAGTAGATAGAGGAAATATAGATATGTAAATATTTTGTGTATCTATGTAGTGACATAAAACCTTATTTTGTATAATCAAAGGCTAGTCTTTTATAAATCCCAATTTTTGTAAGTCAATCGCGGGATAGAAATGTAATAGGTAGTGCTATGGAACAAGTGTAAATAGTTTTGAACTATGAAGAAAAATATTAATATAACGAGGTTTTATTAAATGGGCTTGATGTTAGTTATGTGTTATTGTTTGATGAATAATAACTAAGTAAAAGAAAGGAATAAATAATAATGAAAAATTATTTATTTAAATAGAAATATGCCGCCAAGAAAGAGACAACGTAATTAGGAAGCTAAATCCCATAATGAGAACCAAGAGGGTCAGAATAACCCTATGCAAGATTTCGTTAATTTATTAATGGATGAATTTAACCAAGCTAGTGTAGAGCACCAGTGGTTCCTAGGGTAGTTCAAACGACTACTTTTAAGGAATTTAAGAGTGTTGGTCCTCCGAAGTTTAGGGGAACTATGGACCCAATTGAGGCCCAACCATGGGTAAAGGGAATAAAAAAGGCATTTATTATAGCAAATTTTGGGGAGGTGCAAAAGAATTCTTTTGCGACCTATATGATGAAGGGAGAAGACAACTTCTGGTGGGAGGCTCACCAGAGTGGGGCTGGATCAGGTGCGGTACATGGAAACGGTTCAAGAAGGTCTTCTTCAAGAACTACTTTCCTACAAGTATGCAGGGTAGGATGGAGATTAAGTTCTTAGAACTTAAGTAGGGGGACATGACGGTTCCCAAATACACAACCAAGTTCAATGAACTGGCTTGGTTTGCTCCACATCAAGTGGATACTGAGGAGAGGAAGGCTCGTAGGTTTGAGTAGGGACTGAAGCCCTGACTCTATAGCAGGATTTTTATGTTCCAGAGCACTTCGTTCGGAAAAATCCTGGAGAAGGAAATTATTACCGAAGGTGGTAGCAAGGCTTTAAGCGAATACCACAAGGAGAAGAATAATAAGAATAAAGGAGACGGGGTACCCAAGATTGAGGGAGCTAGTGGCAGCGGAAGTGCGCCCAAGAGTAGGGGTTTTAACTCTGGGAATACCAGAGCGAAACAAGGGGATCCTAAGCATAGGATTGAAGTGTTCAAGACATGCGGGAAGGCTAATCTAGGAGTCTGTCTCAAAGGGAAGTCATTTTGTTATAACTGTGGGTAGGAGGGTCATATTTCACATAATTGTCCTAACTCTAAGAAGAACTAGGGGTGTTTTATGTGTGGGTCGATGGACCACATGACGATGAATTGCCCGAAGAAGGGGTCGGAGGGTAACAAGGATACTAGTAGTGGAAAGTTAGCCATTACTAGACCAACACCACTGGGTAGACCTAGGATCCATACATTTAATATGAATGTCGAAGATGCGGTTGCATCAGCAGATGTAGTGGCAGGTATTATCCTAGTTAATGAAATAAATGCTTATGTGCTGTTTGATTCGGGTGCTACTTTTTCTTTTATATATCATGTGAATTTGCTAAACGATTAGGATTACTCCTAAAAAGATTAGAAATACCTTTAAACATTAAGGCAGCGAACGAAGAAATAATTCACGTTGAACACTAGTAGATATTAGAGGTAACAAATTGTTGGTAGATCTTATGTCGATAAGGTTGGAAGAATTTGATATAATTCTTGGGATGGATTGGTTATTTAATTATGGAGCGCTAATAGATTGTCAAAAGAAAAGTGTAAACCTTCGAATTTCTAAGAAACCCAAGGTTCTACAATAGTAAATCATCGGGACGCTCTTGTTATTTGTCCATGACACAAGCTAGAAAGTTGTTGAAGAATGGGTATATAGGATATCTGTGTCATGTTGTTGATACCCAGAGAGTGGGAGTATTATTGGAACAGATACCTATAGTGCAAGAATTTATAGATGTATTTTTTAGATGAGTTACCAGGTCTTTCACCAGATAGGGAGGTAGAATTTGTAATTGATGTGGTACCAGGAGAAGCACCAGTTTCTAGGGCACCATATCGTATGGTGCCGATAAAAAGGAAGGAACTAATGATTAAACTACAAGAATTATTAGACAGGAAATACATTCAACTGAGTGTCTCTCTGTGGGGAGCACCCGTATTGTTTGTAAAGAAGAAGGAAGGATTGTTACGACTTGTATCGACTATCGGGAATTGAACAAGTTAACGATCAAAAATAATAACTCATTGCCTAGGATCAATGATCTATTTGATCAGTTGAAAGGGGCAAAGTATTTTTCTAAGATAGATTTGCGGACGGGGTATCATCAACTAAAAGTGAGGAAGGAGGATGTACCTAAGACGGCGTTCAGGACTCGTTATGGTTATTACGAGTTTCTGGTTATGTCATTTGGGTTAACGAATGTGCCAGCCGCATTCATGGATATGTTGAATAGAGTGTTCAAGCAATACTTAGACAAGTTCATCGTACTGTTCATTGATGATATTCTAGTTTATTCTAAGATGCCAGAAGATCACGCTGAACATTTAAGATTAGTGTTAGAAACACTGCAGAAGGAAAAGTTGTATGCAAAATTCACTAAGTGTAAATTTTGGCTAGAAAGAGTGCAGCAATCGACAAAGATGGGATTTCAGTGGATCCAGCTAAGGTGGAAGCATTAATTAACACTACAAGAAATCACACATTTTATGACGAATTTTTTGCCACACACAAAATTTTGTGACAATTTGTTAATTAATAATTACGAAATCCATAATCCTCACTAAAACTTTTGCTTTTGTGATGACCTTTAATTTTGTTACTATTAATCATTTATATCGTCACTAATTTACACATTTGATGATTATTAACAAAATTTAGTCACAAGTTATTTTGGAGGTAGAATTTCATACCAAAATTTTGGAGGGAAACCTTTTAGTGACATTTTGTAATAATTGATGATTGTATTTATTGTTACACAATATTTCTTTCGATGACAACTGTAGATACTCAAAATTTTATTTTACTATTACTAACTATGCAGGAGGATAAAAAGCGTCTTTTCCACACTCCAGAGATAACCCTGGAGGAACACAACATCAATTCTAACCTAGGAGATAGCCTGGGAAATATATTTTCCAACCTCGGAGATAACCCCGGGAAATCAGTTGCCAACCCCAGAAATAACCTCGGGAAAGTCAGTTCTAACCTCAGAAATAACCACGGGAGATCAAGTGAAAAGCCCAGAGTCAACCCAAGGAGGTCAAGCCAACCTTAGAGATAACCCTGAGGACATTTAGAGTCAACAGTAAGCCAATCTCAAAGATAACCCTGAGAAAAGACTACTACAACTGCGCCAAAACCAGAGATAACCCCGGGAGGGGCAAAATGGTCATTTTGCCAACTCAACTTCAACTCAAATCAAATACACTGATTTCAACTCAAATTTCTTCAAAATAAGTCGCCCAAGAACCATATCTTAGCTTTAGAGCGCAAACTACGCAAAATAGCTCACCGAATTGCCTGACGGAGACCCAGAAATGCTATTTTGGTTATGGATCCATCTTCCCATAATCAAAAAAGGGTAAATCATATGTCATTGCATAGCTCTTAGAAAGAGCTTTCTGGAATGGTATGGCACACTTCCATCGAACTCCTGGATTGAAAGTTATGAAGGTTCAAGCGAACAACGCGTTATCGAAAGACGCATTTTTGCGATACTTGAGATGGCGGGACCCACATCGCCTGTGGCACCCGGGCAGCCAGTAGTAAATTTACTATCGCCATGTGTACACTGTGGCACCCCCTCTATAAATAGAGGGCTTGGGGTGGCCATATTTGTAAGAGAAAAGGCGAGGAAGCCCTGTCCAATTTTCTTTGTACACATTATAAACTAAGTGCTTGCTCTTTTTAAACACTTGTGAGATTATAGTCTGTCATATTTTTACCGGCGGGAGCCGAGTGTTCATTCATTTAAAGTTATAGAAGTCTTCTTTGGCAGTCCACTGTAAGCCTTCTTACACACTTCAAAGCATTTCTCTTCATCTTTGCACACACTTTTCTACACGTTGAGAGTCGTGTTGTGTGTGTAGGCACGAACTTCGGTCCATGGTTTTCATTTTTGTCTGTATATATATACTTATATATATATATATATATATATGTACTAACATTATCGAGTTATGCCTCGATTGAGCCTGGACTCACGTCCGGAGCGTTTATTTGCTTATATATATATATATATATATGAACTGTTGTCGAACTCTGTTCGATGAGCCTGAATTTTACATCCGGGGCGTTTACTTGCTTTCATATGTTTACATTTCTGTGAGGCCTGGAGTTTACTTCGAGACCTTTTACTGCTTTCTTTACATTTAGTCCCACCTGGAGTTTACTTCGTGGCGGTTGATCGTCTTTTACAGCTTTATTTACTTTTCGATCCCCATGGAGGTGCTTCGTGGTGGTTGATCATGTCTTTATATATATATATATATATATATATATATATATATATATATATATATATATATATATATATATATATATTTACCGCTTTTATATATTTACATTTCGATCCCCATGGAGGTGCTTCGTGGTGGTTGATCATGTCCCACACACACACACACACACACACACACACACACACATATATATATATATATATATATATATATATATATCGCTTTTATATATTTACATTTCCGATCCCCATGGAGGTGCTTCGTGGTGGTTGATCATGTCTATATATATATATTTATAACTTATATATATATCGCTTACTTTTTTCATATAAAGCAACAATGCATCATGTGAGCCTAGGAATCATGTGATCACAGATTGATCTCATGAATCTAGATTTGGTTCCGTGATGGACATTTTCAATTGTAAAGCGACTTTATACATTATTCTGAGTGTTTGACTTTCCTTAGATGGTCATCATGCCCATAAGGAGTTAAGATCGCTTGTATATTATTTTCTTGAAGATGCTTCGCATCTCGAAAATAAAAGCAAACCAGCCGAACATTTAATAACAAAATGGAAGTATGAAAAGGTCTCAATTACTATTGAGCACAGGGTTTAAAAACCTCTTTTTACAAAACTTCACTACTATATCATGTTTAAAACATAATTTTTCATAAATTCTAACCCCTTGTATATAGGTGCAAACGAGGCCTCGCATTACTTCCAAATAAATTGCACATTGATCCACACACACACACACACATTTATATAACAGTTTCTTGAAAAGTTGCGGTCACCGTGGCAACACGGATGTCGGGGGGTGCCTAACACCTTCCCTCCGTATAATCAAACCCGCAAACCTAAATAAATCTTGGTTTCACAGACCCGTTTAGAAGTGTCACATCACCGGGTCAATGTGTAAACCTTTTCTCGGTTGTGTTGGTGCAACCAGTTAAAAACACCAACTGGCGACTCTTACAATCAAATCATCGACATGATACATGTCAGACCTTTTTCACTTGTTTTTTCAAACAAATCTCGCATAACATGAGAACACCAAAAAATAAGAAACGAAAAGGGACAAATAAAAATCCCGACGTCGACAGGTGGCGACTCTGTTGGGGACACCAGTAAGAGGGTTTAAGCCGCTACTACAAGCTTTTCAAAACTGTTATATACTTGTGTGTTAATGTTGCATTTACATTTATGATGAATGTGTACGAATGCATTTTACTTACTGCACTGCAATATATCTATCTATGATATTAGTGCTTCGCACATGTCATCCTTTTCATAAATGGTGACACGTTGTTTGTGAATGTATGTTGTGTGGTTCCTCCACCAGGATGTTATTCTGTCGGTGTTTAATTACTAGATTTGTAGGGAGACTAATTCCAACGAGGCTCAGGAAAGGCACCACCCAAATTCGCTCCAGTTGAAAGACTGGATTAACTTCCCGTCAAGTAGATTGCGATAATTTGGGGACCTACATGCCAAAAAGCCACGAGAGTAACCATAAGATAGGTCAGCCTCTGATAAACCAAATTTGGAGGAAAGTCTCTTCATGATTTCCATTTTCAATTACTTGTAAAGCATATTACTTGTAATTTCATTCCATGTTAATCTCTATATAATGGAAAATATGAAGAATATGTGTACATGTATATTAAGGTTTGACATGCTATCAGATGACACCCGTTTTGTAGGATAATATTCCTAAAATGGAAAAATTATGATAGCATGTAAAATTTTTTATACATTTCCCTAAGACTAAACTACATAAGTTTTTGTAGGGAAGCAATTGATCCTATTTCCCGTTCAAAGTCCAAAAGGGCATTAAGCCCACAGTCAGACATGGATAAAAGTGTCCAACCTGATCCTACTCCTGTCTCTCGTAAGGAGTTCAAAAGATTAAGCTATCAAATTACAGAGTTGGCTGTTATGTTCAAGGAACTACATCAATCTACTCAGGGTCCACAAATACCCCTCCACACAGAATCCTCTGCACATGTAGAAATCTGGGGCCAAACAATGCCTACTCAACCAGAGTCATCCACACTAGGGGGAAGTCAGGGTATTGGCAAAAAAATGGAAACCAAGATACCTAAACCTCATTCCAATAAAGAAATCACAAATCTCAGGGATGATCGAGAAACTGGGGATATAAGAAAGAAAGTCCAACAAATGGTGGAGACCATCCGGTCAATCAAAGGGACTGGAAATTATGGGAGTGTCACCTATTCAGATCTCTGCATATTCCCAGGGGCTCGATATCCTACCAAATTCAAAGTCCGATAGTTTGAAAAGTACAGTGCGGCAGGCGATCTTTATACGCACCTAAAAGTGTACATTAGCGAACTGGGGTCGTATGCTGAAGATGAAAGCCTCAGAATGTAACTTTTTCAAAAGAGTCTCACTGGAGAGGCTAAAGCCTGGTATGCCCGACTTAACAATGCCAAAATCTATAACTGGGAAGAATTGGCCCACGCCTTTCTAAATCAGTACAGTTTTCAGTCACAAATGGCACCGGATCGATACCAATTGACTAAAGTCAAAAAGCAAAGTACTGAATCTTTCTGAGAATATACCCAGAGGTGGAGACATCTAGCAGCGCAAGTCATTCCATCAATGATGAAAACTGAGATGGTAATGACGTTTATTGATATCCAAGAGGCTCCACTACCTTGGAAGCATGCATGATTAAAGACTTCACTACCTTGGAAGCAGTCGCCAAGCATATACAGACTGGCAAGTATGCGAGTGATCCCAAGGGTGTACCCGATAAAGGCATTGAAGATGTATCCCTTATTGTACAGGGGCAAGCTAGGAGACCAACCTACAGTCCCCCCATTTGGAAAATGCAAGACAATCTGCCATCTCAACAACAGGCTGCATTCAACCAATGCCCAGACAGGAAAAGAAAATTTAAAAGAACGAAAAATCGGGTGTTCACTCCACTTGGCGATTCCCTTGAAAATGTATTGGCGATATTAATGGATCACAAGAAAATTACCGAATTGGCCCCACCTCTGGAATAAGGGAGCAAAAGATATAATCCAAGCCAAAGTTGTGCTTACCACTCAAGGCGGGTCAGGAAGCGCTAAAATATATCCAATTCGTAAGTGCAAATGAAGGATATAGGACTACCCCCAAAGGCACAAAACAAATGTCCTAAAGTGAGAAAACTCGGAGGAGGGTATCATAGTAATGCAAAAATTAGAGACGATCCAGAATCAAGTAAATCTGCTAGCTAAACTGATAGTGCGACAACATCAAGATACGAGGCAGTTTTTAACTCAACTATTAGAAGACCAAGAAAAGGGGGATGATAAAATTACTAGAAGATCTCGCCAATGGAAAAATCGCTCAAGGGAATGCAAATTCTTAAAGAAGAAAGATCAAACAACCTCCACAAGAGTCCAAAAATTCACCCCTCTAAGCAAATCTAATGAAGAAATGCTACACTTTCTGATAAGTGAAGGAAGGATAACTGAGTTGCTGCCTCCTATAAATCCCAAGATAAAGAGTTATGATTAAACCAAGATATGTCTCTACCATTCTAACTCACTTGGATATACGACTGAGGAATACTGGTCTTTGAGACATAAAATATAGGATCTCATTGAAAATGGAGAGCTGGAGATAGAATTCCCCATGACCAAAAAAAGGCAAAAAAGATATAAAAAGCTTAAGATGTCCACTCGAGATAGGCAGTTCAGATGAGGTGAAGGCTATGAGCGATAATCCTGGCAGAACACAAGATGGAGTGATCCTAATGCAGGAAATGATAGAGGAGACAAGGGAATCCCCAAAGGAGATTCCTCCACCAACATCCAACATCCTGTGGTCCAAAGATAGCAACCACATTCTAGATCTTATAACCTTGGATGATGCGGAGGAAATACTAATCCTTTCCAAGGAAGAAAAAGCAAAAAAGGAAAGTTCATTGCAGTAAATGCAACAACAGTTCGATGGAGATTTCATGGTCAAATCCTCTCAAGCCCAACAAAAATGTAAAGGAACAGATGAAGGAAAAGGTGATGAGGTTATCGGGGAAACCAACCCATCAAAGAATCCAGAGTTCATCCCTTTTTGTGAAGGGTATAGTGTGAGCATCCCCGAGGGAAGTGTTGAATCAGGAAGCGATCAAGTTATGGCTATAAGTGAAGACATTCAAAACTAAGAAGTAACCTCTATCGCGAGCCTTGAAGGCAACATAACCACTGACAACTGGACTATCAGGCCTCAACCAGCCAAGAAGATGTAGATCCATGGGATAAAGTTGCAAGTTCTAGAAGATGTTGGGACAATATCACTTTCTTCGTAGTATGCCTTTTATTTTCCATGCGTGTAAATTAAAAAAAAGAAAAAAGAAAAAAAAGAAGAAAAAGAAAAAAATCAAATCCTTCAGGTTTTAGCTCATAAAGGCGAAGTTCGTCGACCTGATCTCCTTGATACCCGGGAGTACATTGGCAACCATATTCTATATGGCCTGGTCGCAATAAAAAAAACAAAAATATTTTTGCCCTTTCTCTATAAAAACAAAAACAACAAAAATATTTTTACCCTTTCTCTACATAAACAAAAACAAAAAAACATTTCTACACCTTTCTACCCTTACACCATGGTTCGAACTACGCAGACTTGATCTCCTCTTCAATAGGAGTACGTAGGCAACCATTTATGGTGCGGTCTAACTAAACAAAAACCCAAAAAACCCCAAACAAACACTTTTTAAACTATTTATCTTATCAAGCAAGAACTACGCAAACCTAATTTCCCACACATACATGAGTACGTAGGCAACCATCAGTGGTGCAGTCTGACCCTCAAAAGAAATATCCAAACCCAAACATCAATCCCAAGTCTACGCCTAAGAACAACCCTCCAAGTCAGTGACCCATGTCGAGAAGACCCAATAACACTTTAATGTCATTCCATCAATTTTGGTAGAAATCCCAGAAAGGAAGAAATAGCGATACACTAAGATAACCAACATCGAGGACCTTCAAAGAGCCGACACCCTCAATCATAAGTCTTCATCAAATCAGAAGAAAACCATCAATGCCAATTGTGCGAACAAGTCAAGAATAATAATTGAGGGTATCAAAGCCCAAATCCACTGCCTGTTCGTCATCTGGTACAAAAGTGAAAGCCTCTTGCGATCTTAACATCCTATCAAAGTAACTAAACCAGACAACAAGCAAGGCTGGAGCAATTTCAACATTGGCAACAACCCGATATTGGCACCTTTACAACAAGACTGGGGCAATCTCAGAAACCGCGATAACTCAACATTAGGGAATTTATCAACCATCTTAAAGAGGAAAATGCACCAGTTAGCACCATCAACATGGTACATCATCATCAAAGCTTCCCTCATATCATCTCACTGGCGATTTAGATATTTCTCACTCACGATTTGATCAACAAAGAGAATTTCTCATATGAATCCCCGTCATCAATATGTGAAAGAATTGAGGCATTTTCTGATTCCAGGAAATGGAAGGAGTTTAAGGCGGGTTTAAGCCTCTCATCAAAAGAAAGGAACTCATGACAGAAATCATGGCGACATAAGCGTGCCCCTACAAAAGAAGGGGAAAATTCTCAAAAAAAATTCTTAACTCAGGAGCAGAAGGCCAGCGATGAAAGGTATAGTGAATTAAATCTACATCATCAACTGTGCCAACCGGTGTCAAATCCTCACAAGTCAAAGCCGCTACACTGAAGTTCAAATCTGGGAAGCAAAAGAACGAGCTACACCTTCAAGGGATATCATCGGCATTCAGGTCATCAGTTCAACCGGGTTGCGAATCAAACGCTTAAGGAAATGGGGCACAAGCACCCAACAGCGAAAGGAAACTCTAAATCACATCAGAAAGGGTGAGAAAAAATTCCACACCATATAATTTACAATCTGCATCAACCTAGGACAATAAACTCCTAAGAAAATCTAGATAATCACGTCATGCATGATCTGCACATGTGCAAATGTGCTACATCAACGTACATCTCTATCAAGCGTGACATCAAGTAGAGTCTGGTGAAGCAAACCTTTGGATCTTACTTCAGCGAAGGTATTGGAAGATCCGGTATTCGAAACCATTGGCATCAACTCAGTTTAACATCAAGACAGTTCAGCAATGAAATCTTTGTATACCACAGTTTGAGTGGGAATCGAAATAGTTTGGCAATGTCATCATATTCAATTACCAGCAAGGTAGGATCCGTTGTTAAACTACCATCAGGGTAAACACCATTGTAAACTACCAGCGTATGCATTAGGAAGGTTAGGTGATTTTAGAACGGCATCCCCCATAGAGATGTAGAAAACATCTCAATTTCTCTTCATCAAACAGGCATCGGCGACACCGACAAAAAGCCAAACCGTTGTAGTCAACACCAGCATATGCATCAGTAATAACAAGTAAAAGTAAAGCGATCTGCAAAAGCATTTTTACATTCATCATAACAGTCATTACATTATGATTTACGATATGAGAAATGCGATATGCGAAATGCGATGTGCGAGTTGTGAAGTGCGATTGGCCAAATGCGAAAAGAAAAGTGTGAAATGCGATGTACGATTTAAGAACTACGATTTGCGAATACATTTTAACATTCATCATAACATTCATTACATTGTGATTTGCATCATTCAAAATACCTTGTCATATTTCAAGTGTCTAGTAATCTTTATCATGTCTATTTCATTGCATGGCATGAACATGATAAAGAGGGGCATCTGTAGACACTTGAAATTTCATTTTCCTGTTACTAACTATGCAGGAGGACAAAAAGTGTCTTTTTCACGCTCCAAAGATAACCCTTGAGGACCATAACATCAATTCTAACCCCGGAGATAGCCCAGTAAATAGATTTTCTAACCCCAGAGATAACCCCGGGAAATCAGTTGTCAACCCCAAAAATAAACCGGGGAAAGTCAGTTCTAACCCGGAAGATCAAGTACAAAGCCCGGAGTTAACCTTGGGAGGCCAAGCCAACCTCAAAGATAATCCTTAGGACATTCAGAGTTAACCGTAAACCAATCTCAAAGATAACCCTAAGAAAAGACTGCTACAACTGTGCCAAAAACTAGAGATAACCCTAGGAGGGGCAAAATTGTCATTTTGCCAACTTAAATTCAACTCAAATTAAATACACTCATTTTAACTCAAATTTCTTCAAAAGAAGTCCCATAAGAACCATATCTAAACTTCAGAGCGTAAACTACGCAAAACAGCTCACCGAATTGCCTAACGGAGACCCAGAAATGCTATTTTAGTTATGGACCCATCTTCCTAGAATTAAAAAAGGGCAAATCATATGTCATTTCATAGCTCTCAGAAAGAGCTTTCTAGAATGGTATGGCACGCTTCCATCGGACTCCCAGATTGAAAGTTATGAAGGTTCGAGCGAACATCGCGTTATCCAAGTGCACGTACTTCGAGACGGAAGGACCCACACTACTCGGGGCACCCCGGGTAGCTGTAGGTACACCTTTTGTTGTTGCAGGTACACCTGCGGCACCCCCTCTATAAATAGAGGACTTGGGGTGGCCATATTTTCAAGAAAAAAGGCGAGGAAGCCCTGTCCAATTTGCTTTATACACATTATAAACTGAGTGCTTGCTCTTTTTAAACACTTGTGAGATTATAGTCTGTCATATTTTTACCAGCGGGAGCCGAGTGTTCATCCATTTAAAGTTATAGAAGTCTTCTTTGGTAGTCCACTATAAGCCTTCTTACACACTTCAATGCCTTTCTCTTCATCTTTGCACACACTTTTCTACACGTTGAGAGTCGTGTTATGTGTGTAGGCCCGAACTTTGGTTCGTGATTTTCATTTCTGTCTATATATATAATATATATATATATATGGACTGTTGTCGAACTCTGTTCGATGAGCCTGGATTTTATATCCAGAGCGTTTACTTGCTTATATATATATATATATATATATATATATATATATATATATATATATATATATATATAAAGCATTATCGAACTCTGTTCGATGAGCTTGGATTTTACATCCGGTGCGTTTACTGCTTTTATATATATATATATATAGCGACAAATCGCTAAAATGATAAACCAAGTCGGGAATTAGAAACATCCTGTGCGTTTATCGCTATATATATATATATATATATATATATATGTTTACATTTCTGTCAGGCCAGGAGTTTACTTCGAGGCCTTTTACTGCTTTCTTTACATTTAGTCCCGTCTAGAGTTTACTTCGTGGCGGTTGATCATCTTTACTGCTTTCTTTACATTTAGTTCCACCCGGAGTTTACTTCGTGACGGTTGATCGTCTTTTACAGTTTTATTTACTTTTCTGATCCCCCGTGGAGGTGCTTCGTGGTGGTTGATCATATCTTTATATATATATTTACCGCTTTTATATATTACATTTCTGATTCCCCGTGGAGGTGCTTCGTGGTGGTTAATCATGTCCATATATATATATATATAACTACTTAATACTTTTCATATAAACTGTGGCATCATGTGAGCCTAGGAATCATGTGATCACAGATTCAGTTTACTAAATCTAGATTCAGTTCCCGTGATAGACATTTTCAATTGTATGACTTGTACACATTATTTACAAAGTGAATGAATTTCCTTAGATGGTCATTTGTCATGCCCATGAGGAGTTCTAAGATCGCACAGATATTATTTTCTCAAGATGCTTCGCATCTCAAAAATAAAAGCAAACCAGCCGAACATTTAATAATAAAATGGAAGTATGAAAAGGTCTCAATTACTAGTGAGCACAGGGTTTAAAAAACCTCTTTTTATAAAACTTCACTGCTATATCATGTTTAAAACTGAATTTTTCAAAAATTCAAACCCTTTGTATATAGGTGCAAACGAGGCCTCACACTACTTCCAAATAAATTGCACGTTGATCCACACACACACACACACACACATTTATATAACAGTTTCTAGAAAAGTGGCGGTCATCGTGGCAACACGGATGTCGGGGGGTGCCTAACACCTTCCCTCCGCATAATCGAACCCCCGAACCTAAATGAATCTTGGTTTCACAGACCCGTTTAGCAGTGTCACATCACTGGGTCAATGTGCAAACCTTTTCTCGGTTGTGTTGGTGCAACCAGTTAAAAATACCAACTAGCGACTCTTACAGTCAAATCGTCGACATGATACATGTCGGACCTTTTTCACTTATTTTTTCAAACAGATCTCACATAACATGAGAACACCAAAAAACAAGAAACGAAAAAGGGACAAATAAAAATCCCGACGTCGACAAAAACATAATAGTTTGTCATTAATTATTTGTATAATTTAGTGACAATGTGCTTTTGTCACTAATGTTCACATTTAGTGACACCAAATACAAATTCATCACAATTTTATTTGAAGGCAAATTTTTTCTAAAAAAAATTAAAAAGAAATTTTTTTAAGACAGAAAAATAATAATTTATGACAATTTGTATTGTTATAAATACCAATTTTATATAACGAGATAATAGTTTGTTACTAATTAGATGAGTGGATAAGTGACAAAAATGGTTTGTCATAAATTCTTATATTTAGTAACAAAGTACGTAATATCGTCACAATTTTATTTGAAGGAAAAATTTTTCATTTAGTGATGACTATTAATTTTGTAACTATTAATATCTCTTTATGTGGCGAATTCTATGGTCACCATAAGTATTCAATTTGTGATGCCCCCAAATTTAGGTACTTAAAACCCGAACTTGGTGCTACATGATATCATTTCTTTGAGCAAAATAATATAAATAACAAACTTAATATACATATCAGAGTTATCTAATCTCAGGTACACAACCTTTAAAGCATTTCATTACATGATAACTAATAAATATTATCGTCTTAATATAGTCTACTATTACATAAGATACAATAAAACTTATTCTGCCATCTTTCCTTTTCCTTTGTCTTTGTTAGAGCCTTCAGATCGTTCACACTTAGTTGAAAACATTTAAATATAAAGCAAGAATGATCATTTGATTGCCCAACAAGTAATAACAGATAATAAACTTTAGTTGAAAGAAGTAAATGCCTTCTTTGATTTGCACTTCTATAATGAAGCAATAATTGTGAAGTAAACTGAAACAATACTGAACAACATATTAATTCTATTTCATTTTTGAAACTACGTATTGACTATAAATGGATAGCAGTCGACAGACTATGAACTTTGTTTCTCAATTTTTGAAATGGTTATACAAAACTTCATCTACAAACCATTATGTCTTACAGGCACGGAGGGTGATCATCCCGTTATGCACCTTGTATTGTCGATACTACTTATTAGAATGATATTTTCGTTCATCATATTGGCCTTTGGCGCACAAAAGTTTCCTAGATTCGGGATGTTCATACTTTGTCTGGAATCCGAACCAAACAATTCGGTTGGATAACAATAATGTTCTATCATGTTCAATGATATTTTTAAATCTATGTCTAGCTGAGTCAAATAGCTTAGACGACAAATGAACATATATATACCAAAATAAATAAGTATGTATCAACAAGTATAACAATTATCCAAGTGAGGACACTTGCATAACCAAACTTAGCTATTGACGAACAGGGTATATATCTTGATCATATAGTAATATTGCACTGGTAAACAATGAACAAATAGAGTTCGAGAATTTATAGGAATACAAGATTTTAAATACATAATCAATAACAGTAGAGCTAAGAAACTTTTATAACAAGGATATAGTTCATAAACTTGCTTACACATGTCCATTGCATAAAGTAAATGCAAAGGGTAGTATACTTGCACAATGAAAAGAATAGTTCAGATACTTGCCTTGATAGCTGATTACTGCTATGTAGTATATAGCTTACGCTTTTATCTCTAATATGAAGTCCTATCATAAATAGAATCATTCTTTTAATTAGAATAACACATCGTAACACATAATACTGCTATTTGTAGTCATCACATAACTTAAACATATTATCACATACTTATATTAGTCATTAGAACATAAACAACCACTTATAAAGTCAAACTATATAGGTCCAGATCAATTTCGGAATCAATTCGTTGTACTGACGGCTTTATCGGATAATTATCGAGTTTAAGTTTAATAAAACTCTATTCTGTAGCTGCAATATCATTTTAGATAATTTAAATATCAATCATATTACTTTTCAGGGACTTATAATAATTTTTAAATAATTATTATCATTTATCATGATTTTTTAAACACTGGAATCATTTTTAAATGATTTAAATACTAAATAATTCAATCATCATTAATATTTAAATAATATTAATGTATTAATGAAACCATTGCCAAAATATTAAAGTTATTTATAATAACTCAAAATATTTTTAAAACATTAATATTACCCTTTAAATGATTTTTTTTAAACATTTCAAATCATTTTTAATAATTACCATTAATATTTAAATATTATTGTATTATTCATCAAAATATTAAAAGTCATTTATTATAACTTAAAATATTTTTTAAATCATTTATATCATTTTAAATCAATAAAACCATTTTTAAACTATTTATTTAATATAATTATTAAATAAATCTAATATCATTAATATTAAATTATTAATAAAATTTACCTTAAAATATTAAACGTCACATTTTATAACTTAAAATATTTTTAAACTCTTTATTCTCATTTAAAATAATTTTATAATATTAAAATCATTTTTAACTAATTTATTTAATACATTTATTAAATAAATTAAATATCATTAATATTTAAATAAATAACAATATTAAAGAAAAATATGTCAAATTATTAAAAGTTAATTTTTATAACTTAAAATAATTTTTAAAACTAATTTTGGAATTTTTAGAAATTATTTTTTATTTTTAAATGATTTTTGGAAATTAATTTAATTAATATTAATATAACTGTCGCTAAAGCCTTTAGCTTACGTAAACTGTCGCCTAATGTGTTCTTGAGCCTCAAGAACATTCATAACTAGTGTTCAAGGTACCTACTTTGACCAATAATAATTATCAAATCATGAGGTTTCTAGGCAAGCTAAAGGATAGATCATGTAGTATTAATGTAATACTACATGTATCAACAAGAATCATGGTCCAATTGCATAATAAAAGCAAGAACTAATCTTGCAAACTACCTGTCAGACGTGTTCTAGGTTTTCTGGGTTACCCAGAAACCCAAAAAGTCTCAAGGGGTCATTTTTGGGCTTCCACAACATGTTTTCCAAGTAATATTTTGGTATTTTAATGGTTTCAGGTTGTAGTACTCATGACAAGGAACAAATCTATTACACTAAATCAGTCTAACTACATCAACAACACCAGATCTAAGCCGGTCAAACCATGTTAGAAGTCGTGTTCTTGAGTTTTCTGGGTTACACAGAAAACAGATTTCGTGATCATCCTGCTTACTTTGACCATCCATTATATTAATCATGTTTGTCATTTATGTGATCTAAAAGCATGACTTTGTAGTCCATATACCATACTACAACTTAGATACAACAACATAATCAAATCAACAAACACCTGACAGATTTATGCACATGAACTAGTTGTCAGACCATTCTGGGTAAAATTTGGGTTACCCAGAATTGTTAAGTCATGACCGGTCAACGCAGTTTGACCATCCATAACTTGTAATCTATACATGATATAAGCATGATTCTAGTTCTAGATCACAGTCCTTGCGACGCCCCCAAAATAGGTATACATCACCTATTCTGAGTCACCAAATACATGGTACAGAATACAAATACAACTTAATTATACAACAGTCATATAAAATACGACATAACATAATCTAAGAGTTTTAATAAGAATATTGTCTTCTAAACAATATCCACACTCAACGGAGTCCTCATTACATTTATTGTCACATTATTTAACAGAGTAGTGAGGACTACTAATGCTATCATATGGACCGTTACTCCGTTCCCCGACTAGTCCTAGCTACGTTCTCATTTTCAAGAGAAATAAAGGAAAGAAAGGGTGAGCTCAACTAGCCCCAAGAAGAAATATTATGACTAAGATAATGCGTAATAAATTATTGTTAGCCTTCAACAAAGTGTTAAACCGATACAATATAACAAACATCAAGTTTAACTACAGTGGAACAAGCAATCCATTAAAAGAGTCAAGTAGAGAATAAAATCTACTATCTTTTATGATTTAAAAGGTTTTTCATCACTTTTTATCGTTGGGACTCAATTTTAATAAATAATCCACATCATCCCCAGACTACTACCAAGGATATTCATTTAGTATCACAACCACAAATTATCCATGCACTACAGGCCAAGGATATTCGTGTATTCATCAATGGTCATGATCATGCCAACAACTGTACATCAATGCACTACGGGCCAATGGGGACTTTTACCACATTATTTGTAACATTACAGTCATGATTATACCTATTAATCCCTGGTCATAATCATACCAAGTCCATCTATGCACTACAGACCACAGATGACTTTCAACATAAAATAAACATGAGGATGATGACAATGATATAAGAATACAATAAAACAAGTTCAAGAATTAATTTATCCAGGAACTAATAACGTCCAAATTGTCAACATGATACTTCTTTGTATAGTAAAATTCAAGAATGCTCAGGAGAATATTTTCATGAAAGATATTGGATGAAGCGCAAATATCAAGGATATTCCACTAATTTCATGGAGTATAGAAGTCAAAACTTTAACCAACTGAGTATAATAAAGAATGGAATAACAAAAGAAATCACCAGGCATGCGATAGACCGCACAGACAAGTTATTCCAATAGAATAATAAATAACGGAACCAGTCGTGCAAAATTGCAGATAATAAACATGATATTCCAATAGAATAATAAAGAATGGAATAACAATGTAAATCACCATGCATGCGATAGACCGCATGCATGTGTTATTCCAACAAAATAATAATTAATGGAACCAAAGTCAGCGTAATACGCACCTGCCATGTGATATTCCAATGTAATAATAATAAATAAAAGAAATGTGTCAAAGTAAATTGCATTGATAGGATATTCCAACAAAATAATAAAGAATGGAATAATGTAAGAATTTCACCATGTATGCAGTATCAGATGTATAAAAGTTATTCCAACATAATGATAAAGAATGGAATAATGTAAGAATTTCACCAAGTATAGGTAATTCCAGCGATATAATGGTTATTCCAACAAAATAATAAAGAATGGAATAATAGAAGTTCTCTTCATGAATACGAAAGAAATAATACCTCTTACCTTAGAAGAAACCGGATATGGGAGAAGTGAAGTAGCAGTAATACTTTTTCTTTTTTCTCTATAGTTTCTCTCTCTAGAGTTTCAAAGAATTAAGTAAGAAATAATAAAGGAATGAGCTTTTATTTATAAGAGAATGGACTGAATAGTAACTAATTAATGAACTATCCAGATTGATTTACTTTTTAAACGAGATCCATATTGATTTACTATGCAAAGATAAATAAAATATTCTAATAAAACAAAAATTTTAAATAAAATATAATATATTCTATTTATAATCTAATAAAACGAATAACTTTATAAAAGTATTATGTTTTTATATAAAAGATTTTACTATACAAACACTATGTAAGCACTATGCAAATACTATACATAATAAAATAAAATATATTCTAATTATTATCTAATAAAACAAATAACTTTATAAAAGTATTCATTTTTTATATAAAAAGATTTTACTATGCAAAAATACTATGCATAATAGAATATAATATATTCTATTTATATTCTAATAAAACAAATAACTTTATAAAAGTATTCTGTTTTATATAAAAAGCTTTTTTGTTTTATTACATTAATAATACTAATAAAACAATATATATATATATATATATATATATAAACTTCCGTGACTTCATAAAAAGACACCTCAATATATTTAATAATATTTATGATCATTATTATAATTCACAATATTAATCGACCAGGTCGTTCCCAGGAAAGAGAGGGCTTTCTAATAAGGATTTCTCCCTATTAGCGCGTAATTAGGTGACCAAACCTCTCCTTGGCAGAATTTCTAGACATCGTTAATATTGCAAATAATAATATTAATAACTTCGTCGTCTCAATTATTGATTTAATAATATATAAAATATCGACAATAATTGAATCAAATAACGTGAGATACTATGCAACAATTACTATAACAATAATTGAACAAAACTGAGTGACTTCTCACGTAAGCATCAATAATCAAAACCGTGTGCTACTATGCAACCACGCCAGATTATTGTATTTTTAACACCGGTGTTTCAACAGCTAATCAGTAAAAACTTTTGCCGTTATTTTCATAAAATATTTTTGTCGTTTTCTCAATCCGACAATAATTCCATTAGGGGTCCACTAATGATTGTGTCGTCATACAAATATTCCCCGTTAAAACGAATATTCCCTACCAATCGAATATTATAAAACAACTTATGACTTTTGCAAAATTTATAAATATTACCCACAACTATAACATTATTTCAAATTCACACCTTAATATTTAAAAATGATATTTATAGAAAAATCATCTTTATTCATAAAAGTTGGTGTCTTGCAACCTCCCCTACTTAAGAAATTTTGCCCTCGAAATTTGGGTACGTACTTGGTATGTCAAAGAGGTAAGGATACCTTGATTTCATTTCAGATTCTAACTCCCAGGTCATTTCCTCAACATCGTGGTTTCTCCACAAAACTTTGACTTGAGGTATAACCTTGGAGCGTAGAATATGTTCCTTCTTATCCAAGATTTGAATAAGAACCTCTTTATACGTTAAATCTTTTGCTATTTCGTCCGGTTCTAACTCAATAATATGGTTCGGGTCTTCCACATATTTACGTAACATGGATATGTGAAAAATGTTATGAACACGAGACATACTTGGCGGTAAAACGAGTCTATAGGCCACAGTTCCTACTCGATCAAGGATTAAAAATGAGCCAATGAATCGAGGATTGAGCTTTCCTCTCTTTCCAAATCTCGTAACTCCTTTCCATGGGGCAACACGTAACAACACATGATCTCCAATATCGAATTCCACGTCCTTTCGATGAAAATCAACATAACTCTTTTGTCGATCTTGTGAGGTTTTTATATGTTGCTGGATCGTTTGAATCTTTTACGTAGTCATACGTACCAACTCTGGTCCCAACAACGTTGCTTCACCCACCTCATCCCAGCATACTGGAGAACGACACTTTCTTCCATACAACGCCTCAAATGGAGTTATGCCAATACTTGCTTGATAACTGTTGTTGTAGAAAAACTCCACCAATAGTAAGAACTTATCCCAACTTCCTTTGAAGTCAAGGACACGGAGTCTTAATAAATCTTCCAGAGTTTGAATAGTCCTCTCTGATTGTCCGTCTGTCTGAGGATGATATGCCAAACTAAATCGTAAATCCCATAGCTTTTTGTAAACTAACCCAAAATCGTGAAGTGAATCTTGGGTCTCAATCAGAAACTATGGATACTGGCATACCATATAATCTTACAATCTCGTTTATGTACATACAAGCAAGATGTTTAAGTGTCTAAGTTTCTCGTATTGGTAAGAAATGAGCAGACTTGGTCAATCTATCAACAATATGACCCAAATTGCATCTATGCCTTGAGAAACCTTGGGAAGACCAGTAACGAAATCCATGTTAATGTGCTCCCATTTCCATTCTGGAATTTCAAGTGGTTGCAATGGACCTTTTGGTACTTGATGCTCCGCCTTTACTCGCTTACAGGTTAAACACCTTGAGATAAACAATGCTATCTCTCTCTTCATATTGCTCCACCAAAATATATGACAAAGATCACGATACATTTTGGTACTCCTGGGATGGATTGCAAACGGTGTGTTATGCACCTCCATCATGATTTTATACATTAAATCAGGGTCGTTAGGAACACAAAGTCTGCAGTTGACTCGAAGTATTCCTTCTTCATCGATTGTTGCTTCCGGCATAGCACCTTCTTGCAATTTCTTCCTCATACGCATCAGCTCCAGGTCTGTAGTTTGAGCAACTTTAACTTTATCGATTAAAGTTAGTTCTACTCGTATATTCACCATCATCACATGGGTCCCTGGATTCTTTAACTTTATCTCCATCATTTGCAAGTCACACAAAATGGGCCTTTGCCTTGACAATATCGCACTCGTACCCGCATATGATCTTCTACTCAATGCGTTAGCTACCATGTTCGCTTTTCTAGGATGGTATTGGATGGTATGATCATAATCTTTCAACAGTTCAAGCCAACGTCGTTGTCGCATGTTGAGTTCCTTTTGAGTGAAGAAATATTTGAGGCATTTATGATCCGTAAAGATCTCCACTTTCTCCCCAAACAAGTAATGCCTCCAAATTTTAAGTGCGAAGACAACAGCTGCAAACTCTAGATCATGAGTGGAATAATTCCTCTCATATTCTTTGAGTTGTCGTGAGGCATAGGCTGTGACTTTCCCATGTTATATGAGAACACATCCTAACCCTTTGCCCAAAGCATCATCAGAGATGACAAATCCTCCGAGCCGATGGTATTGTCGTAATAACAAAATAAATGAGTCTCCTCTCGAAGTTTTTGAAAACTCTTCTCACATTCCTCGCTCCAACCGAATTTTGTATCTTTTGAGTCACCGAAGTTAATGGAGAGAAGCGATTCGAGAAAACCCTTCTACGAATCTCCGATAATAACCAGCTAAAGCAAGAAAGCTACGTACTTCGATCATTGATTTTGGTTGCTCCCAGCTTTGAATTGTTTCAATCTTTGCCGGGTCAACAGATATTCTATGACTTGATACTACGTGCCCAAGGAATGCTACTTCCTCAAGCCAAAACTCGCATTTCTTCAACTTGGCATAAATCTTATTTTCACGAAGCTTTTGGAGTATCAGTCTCAAGTGTTGCTCATGATCTTCATGGCTTTTGGAATAAATAAGGATGTTATCAATAAAGACGATCACAAAGTGATCCAAATATTTCTTGAATACTCGGTTCATCATATCCATGAAGGTAGCAGGAGCATTAGTCAATCCAAAAGACATGACTAGGAATTCATAATGCTCGTACCGAGTTCTGAAAGCCATCTTTGGAATGTCATCGGTTCTAATCTTCAATTGGTGATATCCGGAACGAAGATCAATTTTTGAAAAGAATTTGGCTCCTTGTAACTGGTCAAATAGGTCATCAAATACGGGCAATGGGTACCTATTTTTGATGGTGACATGATTCAACTCCTCGATAATCAATACAAAGTCGCATACTCCGCTTTCTTTCTTTTTCACTTAATAGAACAGAGCACCCCAATGAGAAGTACTAGACTTAATAAAGCCAATGTCTAACAATCCCCGCATTGGGTCTTTAACTCCTAAAGTTCAATAGAGCCATTCGATATGGAACTTTGAAATGGGTTTTGTATCCGGGTTTAAGGTCGATACAAAATTCAATTTCACGCCCGGGGTAGGCCAGAAGTTCTTCGTGGAATACGTCAGAAATTTATTAACAATAGAAATATCATTCAAAATCGACGTATTTTTGTTTAGATCCGTGACATGAGCTAAGAAAACTTGACATCCATTTTTTAATAAACGAATAGCTTTATGGCTCGAGATGACAACCGATTGATTTTAATGGTTTGGTTGCTTGAATTGCATAATAGGTTGGTTAGGAATATGAAAGCTAACAACCTTATTTAAAATAATCAATTTTTGCATGATGAGTAGTTAACCAATCAATCCCTAGAATCACATCAAATGCAAGTATTTTCAATGAAATAAGATCGACAGGTAATGTGAGGGTACCGATTTGAACCAAACAAGACTTATAAACAGTGGATGTAATGAAGGTTTCTCCCAATGGAGTTTCAACATATAAGTCAAAGTCTAATTTCTCCGGAGTTAAATTTAAACGTTGAGCGCAAGTAGGAGAAATAAAAGAATGGGTAGAACCGGTATCAAATAATGTATAAACTTCGCTAGAGTTTATGATAAGCTTACCCGTGATGACCTCGTTCGAGTTCCTTGCTTTCTGGGAGGTCACAACAAAAGCTCTCCCTTGCACTACCGGCTTTGACTTTTTTGGGATGGCCTTTGGTGCCTCCATCCTAGCTGAACTTGTCTTCGGTGAACGACAAAATCGGGCTATTTGACCTTCTCTTCCATAATTATAACATTCTTTGGATGGCATCGCGCAGTTTGGACTGATATGTCCCTCCCCTCCACATTTGAAGCATATGATAGGTGGTCGTTCTCCTTCTTTAACAACGGGTGCTGGTGCTGACATCTTTCCATCATTGTTGAATCTCCTCTTCTTGAAATGTCCATTCTTATTATTTTGGCTCTGATTACCACCGAAGTGGTTACCATTTCTGGCCTGTTGATTCCCTCCACGCTTGTTGTCACCGCTTCTATGACTGCTCTCACTAGTATTATCATTTTGTTGGCTACTCTCTTTTGGTTGGGTTGACTCATTATCGCGCTCCAATAACTGAGCCCTATTAACAACATCTGAATACAAACACGCTTTTTATAAGAGAGATAAGATATTAGAAACATTCGCATTATTCTCTCCTCATTATCAACCAAATGGGACAAAACAATTCTTGGAACTTCTCCGACAAGTCATTTTGCAGCTTGATGAAGGAACCTCTTTCATGTGAGAATACTTTTGGGAAAGTACTTGTTTTTCTGAATTCCAAGTCATCTTCACCAGCAGTTGAGTACGCTTTTACGATTCCCACCAAGAATCACCCTCGCACGCAAAAGGGAAGGTGGCAAAAGGAACCTTTTGCTCCTGAGCATCCCAAGACATCAAATATCTTGCAGATCCGCTTTATCCACGCCTCCGCTTTTAAGTGGTTTTGGCTCTCCAAAAACTCCGTGGTCCTAGTTCCTTGAATCGCTTAATGGTGACCGTCCGAGAGTTGCTAGTGTTTCCACCGCATTTTGGACAGAGCCGCTCTAGCCTCGATGTTGCATGAATTGCATAAAGCCTCTAAACATTCCATCATTCATCATCGTCGGGTTATATGTTGTTTGCTCGAGGATTGTTGCCTTCCGATGCACATTATCCCGATTATTGATCCGTGGAGACTCAACGGCCTCTCCGTGCTCCATTTATGTTCTCAACATTCTCTGGATGTCATTTTCAAATATCGCCACAAAACAAGGGTTAATTAACATATCACATATTATCCCTATACTCCGACCGACCAATTAAATACCAAATAAACTTAGGTAGGTCATACTAGCGAAAAGAATTCCCGCCTCTCCCTCCTAGTTCTTATCTCACATCTCACCTGTGGATCATATCCTAAGCTTTGATATATTAATCGTGACGCCGCCCAAAATAGGTATACATCACCTATTCTGAGTCGCCAAATACATGGTACAAAATACAAATATAACTTAATTATACAACAGTCATATAAAATATGACATAACATAATCTAAGAGTTTTAATAAGAATATTGTCTTCTAGGCAATATACACACTCAATGGAGTCCTCATTACATTTATTGTCACACTATTTAACAGAATAGTGAGGACTACTAATGCTATCATATGGATTGTTACTCCGTTCCCCGATTAGTCCCGGCTATGTTCTCATTTCCTGAAGAGAACAGTGAAAGAAAGGGTGAGCTCAACTAGCCCAGTAAGAAATATTATGACAAAGATAATGCAAAATAAATTATCGTTAGCCTTCAACAGTGTTAAACTGATACAATAAAACAAACATCATGTTTAACTATAGCGGAACAAGCAATCCATTAAAAGAGTCAAGTAGAGAATAAAATCTACTATCTTTTATGATTTAAAAGGTTTTTCATCACTTTTATCACTGGGACTAAGCTTAACAGATAATCCACATCATCCCTGAACTACGGCCAAGGATATTTATTAGTATCACAACCACAAATTATCCATGCACTACGTGCCAAGGATATTCGTGTATTCATCAATGGTCATGATCATGCCAACAACTGTCAATCAATGCACTACGGACGAATGAAGACTTTTACCACATCATTTGAAACATTACGATTATGATTATACCGATTAATCTCTGGTCATAATCGTACCAAGTCCAACTATGCACTACAAGCCACAGATGACTTTCAACATAAAATAAACATAAGGATGATGACAATGATATAAGAATTCAATAAAACAAGTTCAAGAATTAATTTATCCATGAATTAATAACGTCCAAATTGTCAACATGATAATTCTTTGTAGAGTAAAATTCAAGAATGCTCAGAAGAATATTTTCATGAAAAGATACTGGATGAAGCGCAAATATCAAGGATATTCCACTAATTTCATGGAGTATAGAAGTCAAAACTTTAACCAACTGAGTATAATAAAGAATGGAATAACAAAAGAAATCATCAGGCATGCGATAGACCGCACAGACAGTTTATTCCAACAGAATAATAAATAACGGAACCAGGTCTGGCAAAATTCACACCGACGGGATATTCCAACAGAATAATAAATAATAGAATAACAACAGAAATCACCATGCATGTGATAGACCGCACAGACAGGTTATTTCAAAAGAATAATAATTAATGGAACTGTGTCAGCGTAATACGCATGTATGTGATATTCCAATGTAATAATAAATAAAAGGAACCAAGTCAAATAAAACGCACAGACGGTGATATTCCAATGTAATAATAAAGAATGGAATAATGTAAGAATTTCACCATGTATGCAGATTTCAGATATACAAAGTTATTCCAACATAATGATAAAGAATGGAATAATGTAAGAATTTCACCAAGTATAGGTAGTAGCACATATACAAGTTATTCCAATGTAATAATAAAGAATGGAATAATGGAAGTTCTCTTTATGAATACGAAAGAAATAATACCCCTTACCTTAGAAGAAACTGGATATAGGAGTAGTGAAGTAGCAGAATACTTTTCTTCTTTCTCTCTATAGTTTCTCTCTCTAGAGTTTCAGTGAATTCGTAAGAAATAATGAAGGAATGAGCTTTTATTTATAGGAGAATGGACTGAATAGTAACTAATTCATGAACGGTCCAGATTGATTTACTTTTTTAAACAGAACGATCCATATTGATTTACTATGCAAAGATAAATAAAATATTCTAATAAAACAAAATCTTTTAAATAAAATATAATATATTCTATTTATAATCTAATAAAACGAATAACTTTATAAAAGTATTCTGTTTTATATAAAAAGATTTTACTATGCAAACACTATGCAGGCACTATGCAAAACACTACTATTATACAAACACTATGCATAATAAAATATAATATATTCTAATTATTATCTAATAAAACAAATAACTTTATAAAAGTATTCTGCTTTTATATAAAAAGATTTTACTATGCAAAACACTACGCATAATAGAATATAATATATTCTATTTATAGTCTAATAAAACAAATAACTTTATAAAAGTATTCATTTTATATAAAAGATTTTCATTTTATTATATTAATAATACTAATAAAATAAAATTTATATATATATATATATATATAAACTTCCGTGACTTCATAAAAAAGACACCTCAATATATTTAACAACATTTATCATCATTATTATAATTCAAAATATTAATCCACTGTGTCTTTCCTGTGAAAAGGGGCTTTCTAATAAGAATTTCTTCCTATCATGCGCCATTAATTAGGTGACCAAACCTCTCCTGGCGTAACTTCTAGACATCGTTAATATTGCAAATAATAATATTAATAACTTCGTCGTCTCAATTATTGATTTAATAATATATAAAATATCGACAATAATTAAATCAAATAACGTGAGATACTATGCAACAATTACTATAGCAATAATTGAACAAAACTGAGTGACTTCTCACGTAAGCATCAATAATCAAAATCGTGTGCTACTATGCAACCACGCCAGACATCGTACTTTTAACACCGGTGTTTCAACAGTTAACTGTAAAACTTCCGCCAGTTAATTTCATATAAAATATTTTTGTCGTTTTTCAATCCGACAATAATTCCGTTAATGGGGTCCACTAATGATTGTCGTCGCATTTAATATTCCTCGTTAAAATGAATATTCCCCGACCAATCGAATATTATAAAACAACTTGCGTACATTGCAAAATTTATAAATATTACCCAAAACTATAACATTATTTCAAATTCACACCTTAATATTTAAAAATGATATTTATAGAAAAATCATCTTTATTCATAAAAGTTGGGGTCTTACAGTCCTCATAGCATACTACAAGTCCAATACATAAAATAAATAAAATCTTAACCAGATTTAGATCTATGGCCTCTGACATTCGGTTGTCAGACCATAAATCTAGGGTTCTTGACAGTTTTGAAAAACTTAATTTTTGAGTATTTTAATGTTATGGATCTATGATGTAACATCATAGATCACTAAATAACATCCTATAACACATGTTTAAGCTTGAATCTTGGCTACCTAACTGATATTGGGGTGTTAGAGACTTGATTTGGGACTTGTCACTAATGGAATTCGTGGGTTTAGAGAGAGAGGAACTTGGTTGAGAGTATGTGTACAAATGAGGCTTGTTTTGTGATTTTCTCTCTCTTTAATCTATATATCTATTGAATGCAATGAATTTGGCTGATGTAGCTGTCATTGTATGGCTGATTGGAATTATTTTATGGCACATGGGCAATCTAGAGTAGGTCACCAACTCAAATCTTGGCAAGATCTATACTCCATCTCATTTAAGAAATGCAAAAATGGCATTTTAGTCTTTTAGTCCAACATTTTAATGGCTTCCAAGTAATTTCATCCAAACCCTTAGGTTTTGCTAAGTAAATTTTTTGGATTTTATAAATAGGGTTTAAAATAGAAAATTAAGCCTTCTAAATTACAAATTAGGGTTTCCTAATTGGATTAGGGTTTGCAAATTAGAATTAGGGTTTCCTAGTTATCATTAAAACTTTCTAAATTAACATTTAAGTTTTACCTAATTGAACATTAGGGTTTCTAACTTAACAATTAGGATTTCCTAATTAGGTTTATAATCTATTACTCTTATCATTAATCACATAACACAATCACTTAACAAATCTTAAATTCCTATTAGAATTTTATATTAGGGTTTAACAACTAATATTAGGGTTTTTTAATGCTACACCATAACTGTTCAATAATTAACATTCCACACATACTGTACATACTTATAATACTGAAATAAAATTAATATTATATTAATATTCTTATTCCTTATTCAAAATCCAAAATTAGGGTTTTGAACCATATCCGACTTCACTTTCATTCTTAGCCAACTTATAATTTTAAATTAACTATCTTGCTTAATCCATATCACATAAATTTCAAAATATTATTCATGATACCAATATTAATAAAAAAAAAATAAAAAAAAATTATTCGTAAAAATACAGATATAATTGTCTAAAAATTCCTGGTATTTACACAATTAGTGACAGAGAAAAATGTGTCATAGAAAGTAACTCTTTGGTAACAAACTATATCGTCACTATTATATATTCATTTAGTCACAACAAATAATTATATCACTATTAATAACTCTTTCTGTGACGAGATGTATCGTCACCATAAGTATTCAATTAGTGAAACTAAAAAATGTGTCCCAAAAAGTAACTCTTTGGTTACAAATTATTTTGTAATATTATTTAAAATATGAAATGACAATGACATAATTGTCATGTTAAAAATATTATTAGGTGACAAATTATTTTGTCGTCATTTATTTTCTTATTTTTGGTGACGATAAACACAATAACATGACAAAAGAAAAATCATAAATATGACAATATTGTCGTCATTAAAATTAGATGATTTAAATAGAGTAACATATTTTCATCACTAAAACAATATCATTTAATGATGAAAAAATATTTTCGTCATTTAATGCACTAAGTTTTGATGACGGAACATAATATAGAGTGACGAAAGTTTCATTCAAATAGTGACGCTATTAACGTCACTAAAAGTAATTAATTATAGTGACAATGGTGTAGATCGTCACCATAAGTTAAAATATTTAGTGACGACATCAAATATTGTCAAATAAACCTTTTACCACGCTCATACGGTGACGGTCTCTGTGTTGATTAACACTTGGGAGCAACCAAAAACACCAACCGAGGTGCGGAGTTTCCTAGGGTTAGCAGGTTACTATGGAAGGTTCATTCAGAACTTTTCTAATATAGCTACTGCGACGAACGAAATTTTTGTAATTTATTTTAGATATTTATTGAAGTAAATAAATATTTTTGTGACTTATTTATGGAGTTCAATAAATATTTGATGAAATTGTTGTAGATTGATTTAATTAAATATTTTACATTACTTAAATTAATGAGGAATGATGTTATAGTTCGATGTCATAATTTAGTTGAGATTATTAAATTAATTGAGTTGTTAATAAATATAATGTTATTCTAATTAATTAAATTAAATAATTAATTAGAGATTTATTAATTTGTTATAATTAATAAATGAAAATTTTAATTATGTGACAATTTGATTTAATGAGTAATATTGGCTTTAATTTAATAGAATTTAAAAAATATAATTTGATTAAATAAAGTGTGACGAATAAACTATATAATAAACAAGTTAATTAAAATAAATGAAAAAGAGCGTTTTAAAGGCTAGCCAAACATGACCTTGAAAACATGGGATCAGTTAAAGCCTTACTACACTTAAATGATACCCACAAATATCAGTTATTAATATTATACGTATAGCTTTCATATTGCTAAGTCTAAAAACATAAGAGAGAAAATTTGAGAGAACTGTGAGATTGAAGAAGAAGAAGTTGGAGAATTAAAGGACTTTCTATCATCTTCTACTAATCTAAACAACCAATCAAGGGTAATTTGTTAATCCCAAGTTTCAATTTGTAATTTTTTTTTAAGTTTTCTCCATGAACGTATATTTAAGTTCCCTATTAATTGAGTTTCATGATTAAATTATTGAACAGTTGTTTGTAAATATTAATATGCATGTATAATCTAATACATGATGTTTATAAACGATTTTGGGTGAGTTATCCATGAAATTGTGTTTAAATTGGAGTTTTGTAGTTTACAGAGAAATATGTATGAATATGGCTTAAATTTATTACAATTTATGTTGAAATTGCATATTAATCAGTGAATTGATGGTTGATTACGTTTATACATGTAAAAATGAAAAGAACAAAACTTGAATGGACTTATTTGGTGAAAAACGAGTTCCTGGTAGTTGATTTTGTTAAGAATGTCAAAAATGATGTTTTTCACAAAACATTGAATTTAAGGCTTTAAATTTTGTTGTTTATGTGATTTATGTTGTTAAAATCATGCTATAATTGTTGTAAGATGTTTCAGTAAAATTCAGAACTTATGGGTAGTTTAAATTTGTTGTTTTAGCCAAGTTTTGGCCTAATTTGGCATTTTTGTGTTCTCCACGAGCTCTATCTGCATTTCACTGTGTCGCGACGCCGCAACGCTTGTTTTGTGAAGAAATAGGGCACTGAAGCACCCTAGCAGTGCCTGATGTGGAGTCGTGTCGCCGCAACGCTTGTTTAGAGAATAAACAGAGCATCGTAGTGCTAGACTTGAGCTACGGCGCTGTTGTTAGAAGCTTAATTGGTGTGCGCGACTTTGATACCGTCGCGCTCTCGGGGCCGACTTCAATTCATTTAGGGGCGATTGCCATTTACTTAGCGAAAGCCGCCCAACAAATTTTATTTGATTGTTCAAGTCTAGAAAATGTGATGCAAACCTAATCTAATGAACATGCACATTAATCATATATTGAGATATTAAAACAAATTGATAACGTGTCAATAACGATGCTACGTGATGAATTTAATATGTATTTAAACTCGTTATTCGTGAAGTCTAATAATGTGTTTAAGAACTAATGTTTGTGATTTGATTAATATAATTAGACTTAAAGTTAAGTTAAAAGAGAATTTAGTCATGATGCTAGATATGTTATAATTAATTGGTATTGTGAATGTAAATGGTATGTAGGATTAAATTGAGGAATGTGAATAGTAAATGTATAATCTATGCACGAGGAAAGTTTTCTTATCCTATCTCGATTATAATTATGCAAGTTTCTAAACTCTACTTTTTAATTGAGCAAGTTCCTAAACCTTACTTTTACATTATGAAAGTTTATAAATCATATTCATGTTGAGCAAGTTCCCACTCATGTTTATTCAAGTTCATGAATCCAAGTTGAGATATTCTAATTCTTTTAAATGATGCTTCAGTTATACAATGTTTATTCAGTTGTATACCTTTGAGATACATTATTTGATTAAGTATCAGTTATATTATTGAACCTTGAATGACTAGCGAACCCTTCTGGATTCGTCCATAGTTGATGAGCGTTCTAAATTCTAGAACTTTTATTTGAAGTTAATCCAAACCAAACTTCCTTTGGTACAGACTCCTATGTCAAACTAAGGCGAACAACCCTATTATTGGGGGATTATATTACGCGTTAGCGTTGAGATGTTGTGCACATACATGATACTAAGAGCTTATCCCCCTAAGTACGAGAAGTAAGGTCCATATAGTCTTACGACTGTTAAAAGTTTAAAGTAGAAATACTTGATAACTTGGGATATAGTTCTTGGTCTTGTGACCTGAGATGTACTTTTGATTCTTGTTTTCCTAATCTTGATTCAAAAGCCGAGCTTTCTATTATCCAGTATCCATTGTTTATTCGCATGTTATTATTATTATTATTATTATTATTATTATTATTATTATTATTATTATTATTATTATTATTATTATTATTATTATTATTATTATTATTATTGTTGTTGTTGTTGTTGTTGTTGTTGTTGTTTTTGTTGTTATACTTATGAGCAATTGTTGCTCACTCTTGCACATTGCAGCTAAGGTCGAAAGAGTTGATGAGCCATCAACTAGTAAGGGAAAGGGCAAGGCAAACAAGTGACGAAGACTTGTTTATTATTATTTGAGAATGTTATTGTTAAGACTTATGATCTTATGTTCAAGACTTATTTGTTTATGAAGTTTCTGCATTTGATGTATTAAGGTTAGATAACCTGGAATTGATTTGTTTAAGATGTTGTAACCTTTTATTGGGAGGATTTCTATTTCATTTATTAGTTTATTTATTTATGGGTAGTTAGATGTGTTATTCTGGAGAGTGAACACTAAATATGTGGGAAATTTGAGTACTAGGATTTAGGGGTGTCACAGCTACTTAGTTGACAAATTTGACAAGGAAAACCGTGAAGTATGTGTAGATGGAGAAGTGTGAGAATAATTTTCAAGAACTGAAGAAGAGGTTAAGTGAAGCACCTGTATTATATTTACCAGATGATACATGGAATTGTGTAGTTTATAGTGATGCTTTGCATAGAGGACTTGGTTACGTGCTCATGCAGCATAACAATGTCATTGCGTATGCATAACGACGGTTAAAGGATTATGAGAAAATTTATCTTACCCATGACCTAGAACTAGAAGCAGTAGTTTTTGCCTTAAAGATAGGCACTACCTATACAGGGAAAAGTGTGAGATATATACAGTTCATAAAAGTCTAAAAAATATCTTCACGCAGAAGGAGTTGAATATGAGGCAGAGAAGGTGGTTAGACTAGATAAAAGATTATGATTGAGATATCTTATATCATACAGGGAAAGCGAATGTTGTGGCCAATGCTATAAGTAGGAAGGGTCGGGAGAAGCTATCAATGTTAACAACTCAAAACGAGTTAGTGGCAGAGATGGCACGGATGGAGTTAGAAGTTAGATTATCGAGCGAATCGCGAGAGAAGTTATTTTTGATGGATACTTGACCAACAATTGTGGAACGGGTGAAGGAAGTATAACTCAAAGACAATGAGTGCGAGTAGATAAAGAAGAGGATTGAAGATGGAGAGAAGACTATTTATAGCCTTGATAAGGAGGGGTTATTATGTTTTGAAGGAAAAATATGGGTTCCGTGTAATGCGGAATTAAAAGAAGAGATAATGGAATAGGCTCATAGTTCGAGGTACTCGATACATCTGGGTAGTACCAAGATGTATCAAGACCTTTGATAGAACTTTTGGTGGTCAAATATGAAGAGAGAAATAACAAAGTATGTTAGTAGGTGCTTAACTTATCAGAAAGTAAAGGCCAAACACTAACGACCAAGTGGATTATTATAATTAGTAGAGATTCCAGAGTGGAAGATGGAGCATATCACGATGGATTTTGTGGTGGGACATCCAACGGCGCAAAAGGGATATAATATTATTTTGGTAATAGTGGATTGTTTGACGAAATCAGCTCACTTTTTTACCGATAAGAGTCAGGTATAACCTAGAATAATTAGCTAAACTTTATGTCAAGAAAAATTATTTCGAGTACCAGTTTCAATTGTATCAGATCGTGATCCACGATTTACATTAAATTTCTGGAGTTTTGCAAGAGCAGATGGGAACGCAATTGAGGTTAAGTACAACATACCATTCTCAAACCGACAATCAAAGTGAACGGACACTTCAGACACTAGAAGATATGTTAAGATCTTGTGTTATAGATTTCAAGGGGTATTGGGACGAACATTTACCTTTAGTAGAGTTTTCTTACAACAATAGTCGTCTACGAACATGATCTGTTTGATAAAAGTCCTCTACGAACTTCCAGCTATGATTTAAAATTTAAGGCCTCTATATCTGGTTTAAACTGTGCAACTGATATTTTGGAAGAGGGTGAGCTTAGTAAATCCTTAAATGTAAGAATTATGGGGATTGAAGGGGTTGCAAAGCACATGGTGAATATGGCTGCTTGCCAGTCTGATATGCCTGGGATCCTTTAACAAGTTTTGCCTGCAAAGAAATCCTAGAGCGTAGTTGTTGCGCAAGGAGAACCTAAACCCAGTTTTAAGCTCAATTATTTTCCTCCTTCTCCTCTTTCTTTGGAAAATGGGGTAATTCAAATTAAGCCTCCCTTTGAGGTTCTTATCCAGGGAATCAGTTTATGGAATTCTTATCTTGTGGGTAGTTTTCTCAATTCCAAATTATCATTTAAGCTTGTAGCAGAAACCGTTCATACGTTATGGGACATGTATGGTCATCAAAAGGTTTTCCTGCAGGATAAGGGGTTTTTTATTTTCAAATTTTCTAGCACTAAGGAATGTGATAACGTTCTTGCTCTTGGCCCTTAGTATATCTCAAATAAGCTCTTCTGTCTTAAGCAATGGAAGAAAGGCATGGACTTCCAATTTGAATCTTGTACTAAAGCTCCAGTTTGGGTAAAATTCCATAATGTCCCTATGTCTTATTTATCTTCTACCGGGCTAAGCTACTTAACTAGTGGGATTGGTATTCCTCTCTTTGTTGACAAGATTACTGAAAAGTTATAACCTATGTCCTTTGTATGGATTTGCATTGAAATTTCTTTTGGCGATTTTCTCCTTGATTGTCTGGAAGTGGTTATTATGGATGAGGAGTCCCACTCTGAAAAAGTTGTTATGGTTAAAGTGGAATATCAAAATAGACCTCAATCATGTTCTCACTGTAAGTCATTCAGACATTCTCGTATTAGGTGCTCAAGTGTAAACTATAAATGGGTTCCTAAAGCTCTTGCTCCTGAATCTCTGAATGATAAGATTGTTTCTGATACCTGCTCTAGTCCTGTTCTTGCTTGCCAAGCTTGCCTTGCTAATAATTGGATTGTGGTGGCTAAGGGTCCAAAGCAATCGGTCTTCCCCCTTGGTCCGAAGGATGCTCTTCTTCATCCCTATGGTCTGGATTCTAACTCCTTCTGCTTATTATCCCCAGTGGTAGGGGTCATGACTGATGTTTTCTCATATACTGATATCACCCCCTTCCCTAACCCCTTTATGGGAAAGTTGAAGCAAATTGATGAAAAGGAAGTGAAAGACCTTAAGCACAAAGCTAGGAACAATTTTAAACATGGCCAATCTTCTAAGAAAAAGAGTAAAGGAGGGGGGGGGGGCTCTAAATCCCTAACGTAACCAATCTTTTTATGATTAATTTTTGCTCTATGAATATTAGAGGTGTTAATAGTAGGCCCAAGCAGGCCAATGTTAAAGATCTTATTTGTAAATTTTCTATATCTTTTGTTGGCCTTGTTGAAACTCGGGTCAAAGCTCCCAAATCAAATATTATTACTTATGCTATCTATAGGAAATGAAAATGGCACTTCAATTATGAGTACCATAATAATGGGAGAATTTGGATTGGTTGAGATGCTAATATTTGGGACATCTTTGTTATTGCCTCATCTTCTCAATATATCCATTGCCTTGTTTTATCTATTGAACTTAAGGTTTAATTTTTTGTGACTATTATCTATGGTCTAAATACCTCTTCTGAAAGAAAGATTCTTTAGAGGGACTTGTGGTTATTAAAATCTTCCATTGATAAACCATGGTACATGCTTGGGGATTTCAATGAAGTGTTGTCCCTCTCTGATATAAAGGGTGGGCATGAGGCTTGGGATTGTGGTATGCAAGACTTTAAAGACTGCATTGAAGGATTATCCATGGTGGATCTTCGTGTTGTTGGTCCATGTCATACTTGGTGGGATTCTCATCTTTTGAACCCTATTTATCAAAAGTTGGATAGAGCTATGATCAATTCTCTTTGGATACAAAAGTTTCCCTATTCTCAGGCTATTTTCTCCCCTAGGGACCTTTCGGACCATTGCCCGAACATTGTTCAAGCTGGGCTAAAGTTGCCTCACATTCCAAAACTTTTTAAATTCTTCAACTATATGATGGGGCTGGAAAATTTTCACCTTATGGTTTTATTTTCCTGGAACCAACCTGTCGTAGGTGACCTCTTGCAAGTTCTATCTGGGGCTCTTATTAGTCTCAACCAATCAATTGGTAACCTCTCCTCTAATGTGGATCAGGCTTGGGATCTTCTTCATTTTATTTAGCCTGCTATCTCGAATAGGCCTGCCGATTCTTATCTTTTAGATTTGCAAAAACCCCAAGCTAAGAATCTATGGGATGCTTTATTGTGTGAGGAAAAAATTCTAAAGTAGAAATCTAGATTCCAATGGCTTAAGGAGGGAGACAGGAATTCTGGTTTCTTCCATAACCAAGTTAAGCACAGATGAAATCCGTATAAAATCTTATCCATTGAAGACCCTGAGGGGCATCTTTAATTTGGGCACAATGAAGTAAAGAGAATTGTTGTGGATTACTTTAGTTCACTTTTGGGAACTCCTTCACTTATCTGCCATAGAGACCTTCAAAACCTGGCTTCATCTTTTGTGAATACGATAACCCCCTTGGATGCCAAGGCCCTGGATAGAGATGTAACTGAGGCAAAAAATTTCTCTTCCTTAAAGTCTATGAAGCAAAACAAAAGCCTGGGTCCAGATGGATTTAATGTTAACTTCTTTCTCTCTACTTGGTATATTGTTGGAATGGATTTCACTAATGTTATCCAATCCTTTTTTCAATGTGGTTTCCTCATAAGGCGGACTAACTCCACTACCATTGCCCTAATCCCCAAAGTCACAAACTCCACATATATGAATGATTATAGGCCTATCTCCTACTGCAATACCACCTATAAATGTATCTTAAAAATTATTATGGCTCAGCTAAAAGGAGTCCTTCCTGGGATCATTTCCCCTTGTCAAGCTGTTTTTGTTCCAAGGAGGAGAATTAATGATAAAATTCTCCTGGCTCAAGAACTTTTTAGAAACTAGCATAGAACATCAAGCCCTGCACGTTGTGCTATAAAAATTGGTCTTCAGAAAGCTTTTGACTCTGTCTCATGGGATTTCTTATTCGAAGCTTTGAAGCTTTTCAAATTTTCTCCTAAGTTAATTTTCTGGATTAAGGCTTGCATCACTACTTCAAAATTTTTTGTTAAAGTTAATGGTGCCCTTTATGGTTATTTCTAAGGGGCTAAAGGGCTTCGGTAAGGGGACCCTCTTTCCCTATACCTTTTCATCCTTGCAATGGAAGTTTTCTCCATCTTGATTTTAAAAGAGACTGCTTCAATTGGGTTTACGTATCACTAGAAAACAGAATAGCTACGCCTTACCCATCTTTCCTTTGCTGATGATCTTATCTTATTCTGTCACGGGGATCCCAGGTCAGTTAATGTACTAAAAAGATGTCTTAACATATTCTCCCCCATCTCTGGGTTACAGCTTAATGCTTTCAAAAGCATGTGCTTCTTGTCAAATGTTCCCCCTGATTAATCTGATTCCATCTATTCTACATTGGGATTCTAGTTGGGTTCTTTCCCTACTAAATTCTTAGGGGTCCCTTTAATTACCACAAAGTTAAGCCTTGCAGACTGTACTCCCCTCTTAGAAAATATTACAAATAGAATTGCCTCATGGACCAACAATTTCTTGTCATACTCTGGGAGGCTTCAGCTGATCAAATCTGTGATATTTGCTATATAATCTTATTGGTCCTCTCATTTCATCTTGTTTGTTGTTGCTATGAAGGTTATCAAAAGCACTATTAATCGGTTTTTATGCAAAAGAACGTCTCTTCTAAAATATGGAGCTAAAGTGGCATAGAGCAGACTTTCCCTTCCTTTCTCTGAAGGTGGTCTGGGTTTTAAATGTTTGGAAGACTGGAATCAAGCCTTAATTTTATTGCACCTATGGAAAATTGTGAATATCTCCTCCCCATCCTTATGGGCTAATTGGGTTAGAACATTCTCACTAAAGGGGAAGCATTTTTGGTGTATGTCTATCCCAAATGATTATTCATGGATCTGGCAGAAAATTCTAAACATATGACCTATTGCTTTGCAACATATCAAATATACAATTAGAAGAGGAAATCTCACTAAGCTGTGGTTTGATCCTTGGCTCTCTTGTAAGCCTCTTGTTGATTCTTCCTTTTCCCCCTTGATATCTAATTTTGATTTAGGGCTTGATGCTATGGTTAGTAGCATTATCTTCAACTTAGCTTGGCAGCTTCCGCCCTCTAACCATCATGTTGTTATGGAATTTCGGAGGAGTTTTGGCACCTCTAAGCATTGCAACTCTGATATTTCAGACACTATTTTGTGGGATGATGTTCAGGCTAATAAGGTAACTGCTTCATCCATTTTCCTCTCACTTAGGCAGAGTGGGCTGCCTATGCCTTGGTATAAGTTGGTATGGCACAAATTTCTCACCTCAAGACTTTCTTTTATTCTCTGGCTTATTTTTCAAAATGCAATGCATACCATGGACAGGCTTCTCGCCTATGGTTTAAATGTTAGCCCTGTTTGCAATCTTTGTAATGCCCATAACGAGTTTTTTAACCATATGTTTTTTCTATGCCGATTTTCTTTTCAAATGCTTGTCTCTATGCTAAGGCATTGTAGATGGAAGGGCATTGCTAGGAACTGATCTTCCATTACTAACTTCATGGTCTCTTGCTCATCCTCTATTGTTCACCATTGTATCCTTCACCTTGAATTTGCTAATGTTGTCTACCATATCTGGCATGAACGCAACTCTTGTATCTATGCAAATAGGTCAAAACCTGTTAGGACCGTTGTTCTAAACATTATGCATTTTTTAAAGTGTAAACCCCATACTACCGTAAAGTTTCAAAAAGTTAAAGCTAGACCTTGGTTTAGCCATTTAACCATTAGTTGATGGAAGTGGGTTTCTTTTGTGGCCTTGACTTCAGTTGCCCTTGATCTTATTAATTTTGCCTATATCTTTTTTGATGTTTGTTGTTGATGTCTTGGGCGTGCTGCTGCTGCTGGTTTTTTGGTTGTTCTGCCATTATAGGTGCTACAGGGAAGGTCTCTACTGTTGCTGCAGTATGCACCTTTGTTGTGTGCTGCTATTTATTGATGTTCTAGTTGGTGTGTTGGCCTTTGCAAAGGGTTGGAGTCAGGGCTACGTGTTGTAGTCGGGGGGGGTTGGCTTTGCTTTTATGCCTTTTTGCTGTTTGGTTAATTCTGTTTTCTGATGGGGTTATGCCTTAAATTTTCTAGGACACCTAGTGTTGTTGCTCCTGCTACTGCAGTTTGGCTGCTGGGGAAGGGATGGGTTTAAAAGGGTCATGTAAGTTGGTGTTTGGGCTTGGGAAACATATCTATTGTGAGAATGATGCAAATGGACTTCTTTCTTGTTTGTTCGATTATTCTACTCCAAAGTTCAGTATGCAAGTTATGGGAAGCTACTGAGAAATGTTTCTGTCGCTTTTGGGATCCCATTTTTACCTGAGAGTCTCGATGCTAGGATTTGCTACAGTTGTTGGCTGGTAGCTGCTGCAATCAAGTTCAATGCTATTATGAAGCCGCCAAATCTGGGTATCTTCCAACCCAACATATGATGCTACACGGTGCTACAGTTCACACATACATTCAATTGAAATGCCTCAAAAGAACGAATGTCATATATATATATATATATATATATATATATATATATTCCAAACAATATTACCATTCCCCAGGTTCTTAATAACCATTACATTTGTTCTTGTCATAATATCAAATAATAACAACATTCAACCTATATTATTACAAAAGCAATCTATAGGTTCGCCTTAGCCTTCCCTTTATCTTTACCGGATCCTTCGATTCGTTCGGTCTTAGCTGCATTTATATGGTTCAAGCAAGAGTGAGCATAACTAGCTCAACAAGTACGACAATTACATTTAAAAAATATTCTTGAAACATACAAATCGTATATCTTCAATAACTGAACAATAGTTATGAAGTACTTGTGATGCCCCCAAAATAGGTATACATCACTCATTCTGAGTCGCCAAATACATGGTACAAAAACAACTACAACTTTATTAATACAATTGTCGTGCAAAATACGACAACACATAAACTGTGAGTTTAAATACAAATATTGTCTTCTAGACAATATCCACACTCAGATAACGTCCTCATTATAGTTATTTATGCACTATTTGACATAATAGTGAGGACTGCTAAAACAACTATCTTGAACTATCACTCCATACCCCGGCTAGTTCCTGCTAAATTCTCACTTCCTGAGAAGAAAAATGGAACTAAAAGGAAAAAGGGTGAGCTCAACTAGCCCAGTAAAGAATATTATGACTAAGATAATGATTAACAAATTATCGTTAGCCTTCTACAAATCAGATAACATATAATGGACAACAAGTTTTAGATCAATATTCGTAGCGGGAATAACAATTCATTAGAAGAGTTTAGTAGAGAATGGAATATACTATCATCTATGAATTTAAAAGTCCATCATCAATATTTTATCCCTGTAACATCAATCAATATACATCTTGAATCAAATATTCATCTTTGCACTATGGGCCAAAAATATTCATTTGTATTACCAGTTGGTCATGTTCATCTCAACACTTGTCCATCTTTCCACTACGGGCCAAAGATATTCATCAGGTAATCATTCATCTTTGTCTACTGGCCAAAGATATTCATCAAGTATCACCATTAAAGACTGAGGATGATGAAAAATATTTTATAGAACGAATCCAGTGAGATAAAAGGACAAAGATTAGATATTCGTATTTTAGGTAATCAAAGTTTAAAAATACTCCATAATAAATCATAGTGGAGTAAAATTCAAGAATGAAGATCAAAACATGGATACAATCAAAGATAGTAACCATAATAGACATCTGGGACAAAGAAGAGAAAATTTTATTTTTCAGTGAATAGTGACGTATTTGTGAATAGTGTCGTATATGTGAATAGTGTTGTATACGTCAATAGTAACCCGACACAAAAAAGTTGAAATTCCACAATAAAATTCATACCAATATTTCAACATAATGATATTGAAAGAAATAATATCATTTACGAAGAAAATAACATCCCTTACCTCAAAAGAACAGTACTTCTAACCGGAATATCGGATGAAATGTTGAAGGAAATTTGCACTGAATAACAACTCTCAAAGTATCTAAATACTCACAAAAATACGCTCGATAATATAGAGAGAGAAATCTTATGTTTCTGATGTGATTTTCAATTCTAACCTAAGCACGTATTTATAGAAAAATGCCAGAACACCAAAGCAGACTAACCTGCTACCTGATGGCTTTACCTGTTACTATTCATGCCCACCACTTTTGAAATAAAATTTTAGCACATTTCTCACCAACCAAAAGTGGGGCCCACCCATTCTAGAAATTTTCAAAATGTTTTACCATTTTAACAATAATCAGAAACTTCAATAATTCATAATAAATAGACATTTTATCAGAAAAATACGATTTTTATGTCCATTCCATTGGAAATCGAATTCTCTACAACTTTGTAAATTTAAGTTTTTCCAAACGAAAAATGCCCAAAATCCACATACGGACGATTTTTAATACCTCCATTCTGACAAAATACTGATAAAACACCTTAGCATTAATTCCTTCATTTATATCCACACAAAATAAATATTTTCCTATCCATGATTTATGTCCACATAAAATAAATATTTCCTTATCATATAAATTAATAATTAATTATTCACAAATAATATTACAGAATCACAATTATGACAACCAAGTCTTTCCCAAGAAAGAGGGGGCTTTCTGATAAGGATTTCTCCTTACTGACGCGCAATTAGGTGACCAAACCCCTTTCCTAGACAAAACTTCCTTAGACATTGCCAATAATGGTATCTAATAATATTATTCAAATAATATAAATTATTGATCTGATAATGGGAAATATTGTGCAATGACAATTATTGAAACAACAATAATATAAAATATCAACACAGCAATTATTGAATCAATAAAATAAAATATTGAACAGTAGTTACTGTAACAATTATTGAGTAGTGCCTTCTTATGTAAGAATCAATAATTCAAGAAAACTGTGCAATACCGTGTGCTACTGTGCAACCACGCGTATTACTATAATTTAACCACCGGGTATTCTAACAGTGTTAACGGTAACAATTACGCCATTATTTATAAAAACTTAAACTTTTTATTTTCTTCATCTGATCGTTTTCCGTTATAGGGCCCACAAATGGCTGCGCCATCGTACGAATATTCCCCAACAGCAAGAATATTCCATGACCAAGCAAATATTCCCCGACAACAATGAATATTTTATAACCACTTGTTTATTTTGCAAAATTTGCACATTTTACCCATAACGAGCAAGACGTTCAATGGAATAAGTCTCAAGTATAGGCAAGAAATGTGTAAACTTGGTTAATCTATCAACAATGACCCAAATCGCATCTATGCCTTGAGAAACCTTAGGAAGACCCGTAACGAAATCCATAGTAATGTGTTCCCACTTCCATTTCGGAATCTTAAGTGGTTGTAATGGACCCTTTAGCACTTGATGCTCCGCCGTTACACGTTGACAAGTTAAACACCTCGAGATAGACTCCGCGATCTCTCTCTTCATATTGTTCCACCAAAATGTATGTCGAAGATCATGATACATTTTGGTACTACCAGGATGGATTACAAACGGTGTATTGTGTGCCTCCATCATGATTCTATGTTTCAAGTCAGAATCATTAGGAACGCAAAGTTTGGAGTTGACTCGAAGTATTCCTTCTTCATCGATCCTTGCTTCTGGAATAGCACCTTCTTGCACTTTCTTCTTTATATGCATCAACTCCATGTCCGTAGCTTGAGCAGCTTTAACTTTATTGATTAAAGTATGTTCTACTCGTATGTTTGATATCATCACGTGGTTACTTGGAGCCTTTACCTCTATCTCCATCCTTTGCAAGTCACTCAAAATTGGTCTTTGTGTTAACAACATCGCACTCGTACCCACATACGATCTTCTACTCAATGCGTCAACTACAACGTTTGCTTTTCCAAGATGATATTGAATTCTATGGTCATAATCTTTCAACAGCTTGAGCCAATGTCGTTGTCGTATGTTGAGTTCCTTTTGGGTGAAGAAATATTTTGAGGCTTTTATGATCCGTATAAATCTCCACTTTCTCCCCATACAGGTAGTGTCACTATATTTTCAATGCAAAAACGACTGCTGCCAACTCCAGATCATGAGTAGGATAATTCCTCTCATATTCTTTGAGTTATCGCGAGGCATAGGCTATGACTTTCCCATGTTGCATGAGAACACATCCTAACCCTTTGCCTAAAGCATCGCTAAAGATAACAAATCCATCTGAACCAGATGGTATTGTCAAATAGGTGCCAAAATGAGTCTCCTCTTAAGCTCTTGGAAACTCTTCTCGCATTCCTCATTCCATACGAATTTTGTATCCTTTTGAGTCAACTGAGTTAACAGAGTAGCGATTCGAGAAAATCCTTCCACGAATCTCCGATAACAACCAGCTAAGCCCAAAAAGCTACGTACTTCGGTCACCGACTTCAGTTTCTCCCAACTTTGTATTTCTTCAATCTTCATCGGGTCAACAGATACTACATGTTTTGACACCACGTGCCCAAGGAATGCTACTTCCTTAAGCCAGAACTCGCATTTCTTCAGCTTGGCATATAGCTTGTTTTCACGATGCCTTTGAAGTACCAGCTTCAAATGGTGCTCATGATCTTCACAGCTTTTGGAATAGATGAGGATGTCATCAATAAAGACAACAACGAAATGATCCAAATATTCCTTGAATACACGGTTCATCATATCCATGAAAGTAGCAGGAGCATTAGTCAATCCAAAAGACATGACTAAGAATTCATAATGCCCATACTGAGTTCTGAAAGCAGTCTTGGGAATATCCTCAGTTTTAATCTTCAGTTGATGATATCCAGAACGAATATTAATCTTTGAAAAGAATTGTGCTCTTTAGAACTGGTCGAACAGGTCATCAATGCGAGGTAGGGGATACTTATTCTTAATGGTGACATGGTTCAATTCTCGGTAGTCAATACAGAGTCGCATACTCCCGTCTTTCTTTTTTACAAATAAAATAGGAGCACCCCAAGGAGATGTACTAGGATGAATGAAACCGATGTCTAACAACTCGTGTAGTTGGACCTTTAACTCCTGATGTTCAGTAGGAGCCATTCGATATGGGGTTTTAGAAATGGGCTTTGTACCCAGTTCAAGGTCAATAAAGAATTCAACTTCACGTTCTGGGGGTAGACCAGGAAGTTCTTCAGAAAATACGTTAGGAAATTCACTGACAACAGAAATGTTATTCAAATCTGACGTGTTTTTGTTCAAGTCCATAACATGGGCTAAGAAAGCTTGACATCTATTTTTTAATAAATAAATGGCTTTATGGCTTGATATGACATTGATTGACTTTAGTGGTTTGGTTGCTTGAATTCGCATAACAGGTTGGTTAAGAATATGAAAACTAACAACCTTATGAAAACAATCAATTTTGGCATGATGAGTAGTTAACCAACCAATCCCTAAAATCACATCAAATGCAAGTATCTTTAAAGAGATAAGATCAATAGGTAATGTGATGGTGCCAACTTGGATCAAGCAAGATTTATAAATAGTGGATGTGATGAAAGTTTCTCCTAACGGAGTTTCAACAGATAAGTCAAAGTCTAATTTCTCTGGAGTTAAGTTTAAACGTTGAGCACAAGCAGGAAAGATAAAAGAATGGGTAGAACTGGTATCTAGTAAGGTATAAACTTCACAAAAATTTATGATTAACTAACCCATGATAACTTCGTTCAGTTCCTCAGTTTTTGGGAAGTTATGAAAAGCGCTTTCACTTGAACCACCGATTTTGACTTGTCTGAGACATCCTTTGGTGTCATCATTTCTGCTAGAATTGACTTTCTCTATAAGGCATAATCCACCCTCAACTGCTTCGTCGTACTCCTGTTTCATGATCTGAATCATTAATCTTCGATCCATATCAAATTGGGATTGATCGCAATGTACAGGGTAATTCAATACTCGATGTTAGGTTCTCTCAATTGCTATCCAAAAAGAGAAATACATATCATCTATTTTAGCCTTCTTGGATCGGACTTCTCTTTCCACAATATTAAAGCATCGTGCGACTTTTACCCATGCATCCTTCATTCTCACTCGCTCAGTTGTTTCTTCTTTCAGCTGATCCTTGACATTTGAATTCTAAGATTCCAGCTTTATCATCTTATACTCTACCAAAGAGTGTTTCTGTTCAAGCATCACATATCGGGTAACACAAGCTTGAATTGTTGCATCCTTTTGCTCCACGACCGCCTGTCATTCTTCAACCTGCTCTTCTAACTCATAAATACGATTTTGCAATTCTTCATTTCGATCATAAAAGTCTTGTAATAAATCCTCCTCAGGTTCCTCTTCTTCCTTACTCTCAGCTGTTACCTCTGCGACTAGCTCGGGTGCAACTATTAATTCTTCACTCACCACATGGATATCTCTAATTTCTTCTTCGCCTAGCATCACATTATCCTAGTTGGTGATTAGAGTTGTCTCCGCGGTCTCATTCACTCGATTGTTAACATTTCCAACTGTCATTCTCAAATACTATCACAAAACAAGGGTTAATTAAAGAAAATGGCATACCACATAATACCCCTATATTCTGACCGACCAACAAATAAGCTTAGGTAAGACACACTAGCGAAGGATTTACTCGTCTCTCCCTTCCTAGTTCAATTCCCCGATCTCCACCAGAGACCATATCCCTAAGCTCTGATACCAACTGTGATGCCCCCAAACTAGTTATACATCACCCATTCTGAGTCGCCAAGTACATGGTATAGAAACAACTACAACTTTATTAATATAATTGTCGTGCAGAATACGATAACACATAAACTGTGAGTTTAAATATAAATATTGTCTTCTAGACAATATCCACACTCAGATAACGTCCTCATTACAATTATTGATGCACTATTTGACATAATAGTGAGGACTGCTAAAACAACTATCTTGAACTATTACTCCATACCCCGGTTAATTCCTGTTAAATTCTCACTTCCTGAGAAGAAAGATGGAACAAGAAGGTAAAAGGGTGAGCTCAACTAGCCCAGTAAAGAATATTATGACTAAGAAAATGAACAACAAATTATCGTTAGCCTTCAACAAATCAGATAAAATATAATGGACAACAAGTTTTAGATCAATATTCACAGAGAAAATAACAATTCGTTAGAAGAGTTTAGTAGAGAATGAAATCTACTATCATCTATTAATTTAAAAGTCCATCATCAATATTTTATCCCTGTAACATCAATCAATATACATCTTGAATCAAATATTCATCTTTGCACTACGGGCCAACGATATTCATTTGTATCACCAGTTGGTCATGTTCATCTCAACACCTGTCCATCTTTGCACTACGGGCCAAAGATATTCATCAGGTAATCATTCATCTTTGCACTACAGGCCAAAGATATTCACCAAGTATCACCATTAAGGACTGAGGATGATGAAAAATATTTTAAAGACCGAATCCAGTGAGATAAAAGGACAAAGATTACATATTCGTATTTTAGATAATCCAAGTTAAAAAAATACTCTATAATAAACCATAGTGGAGTAAAATTCAAGAATGAAGATCAAAACATGGATACAGTCAAATATAGTAACCATAATAAACATCTAGGACAAAGAAGAGAAAATTTAATTTTTCGGTGAATAGTGTCGTATTTGTGAATAGTGTCGTATACGTGAATAGTAACCCGACACAAAAAGGTAGAAATTCCACAATAAAATTCATACCAATATTTTAGCATAATGATATTGAAAGAAATAATATCATTTACGAAGAAAATAACATCCCTTACCTCAAAAAGAACAAAGATTGACGATTTGGAATATTGGATGAAATGTTCAAGGAAACTCAGACTTTGAATAAAGAACTCTCAAAGTATCTAAATACTCACAAAAATACGCTCAATAATATAGAGAGAGAAATCTTAAGTTTCTGGTGTGATTTTTAATTCTAACCTAAGCACCTATTTATAGAAAAATGCCAGAACGCCAAAGCAGACTAATCTGGTACCTGTTGGCTTTACCTGTTACTATTCATGCCTACCACTTTTGAAATAAAATTTCAGCACATTTCTCACCAACCAAAAGTGGGTCCCACCCATTCTAGAAATTTCCAAAATATTTTACCATTTAAACAATAATCAGAAACTTCAATAATTCATAATAAATAGGCCTTTTATCAGAAAAATACGATTTTTATGTCCATTCCATAGGAAATCAAATTCTCTACAACTTTGTTGTGACGCCCCCAAAATTAGGTATACGTCACCCATCTTGGGTCGCCACTTACATGGTACATAAATTCAAATATAACTTACTAACCTAAGCGTCAGGTGTACAATACGACATAAAGCGTGAGTTTGAATACAAATATTGTCTACTAGATATTATACAAACTCAAAAGAGTCCTCATTACAACTATTATCACACTATTTCACGAATAGTGAGGACTACTAATGCTATCCTCTCGGACCATTACTTCGTTCCCGACTGTCGTCCCGGCCTATGTTCTCATTTCACAAGAGAACGGTGAAAGAAAGGGTGAGCTCAACTAGCCCAAAGAAGAAATATTATGACTAAGATAATGCGAGAATAAATTATCATTAGCCTTCAACAAATGTTAAACCGATAAAATACAATGATAAACCAAGCGGTTTAGCAATGAATAAGCAATTCATTAAAAGAGTCAAATAGAGAATAAAGTCTACTATCTTTTAGGTTTTAAAGGTTTTCATCAATTTTTATCATTTGAGACTCAAATTAATAAATAAACCACCACATCTAATCATCCCTGTACCACGGTCAAGGATTTTCATCAAATTATCAATGGTCATGACTATACCGAATCATCCCCTGGTCATAATCATACCAAAAACTATCCATCACCGCATTACAGTGCCATCGAGGACTTTTGTCACATCATTTATATCAAGTCATGATTATCTTGAATGATCCTCGGTCATAATCATACTAAGTTCATCTATGCACGTAAGCCAAAGATAACATAATATAACATGAGGATGATGACAATGACATAATAATTCAATAAAACAAGTTCAAGAATTATTTAATCCATGAATTATTAACGTCCAAATTGTCAATATGATCTTGTTTAGTGAAGTAAAATTCAAGAATGATCAGAAGAATATTTCCATGAAAAGATCTTTAGATGAAACGCAAATATCAAGGATATTCTAGTAATTTCATGGAGTATAGAAGTCAAAGTTTTAACCAACTAGGTATAATAAAGAATGGAATAACAAAAGAAATCACCATGCATGCGGTATTGCATGCAGACAAAGTTATTCCAACAGAATAATAATAACGGAACGAACTGTGTCGTGAAATTCACAGCGATGGATGTTCCAATGTAGAATAATAAAGATGGAACCGGATCGATTGTAAAACACACAGATAGGATATTCCAACGAGAATGATAAAGAGCGGAACCGGTCGGTGTAAAACACATGCACAGGATGTTCCAGCGAGAATAATAAAAGCGGAACCGTGTGGGTGTAAAACACATGCATGAGGATGTTCCAATGTAATAATAGAAGAATGTCACCAAGTATAGGGTAAACGGCGTATACAAAGTTATTCAGCAAGAATAATAAGCAATGGAATAACATAAGGATTTCACCAAGTATAGGGTATATCGCCAGATATCTGAGGTTATGTATAGGGTATGCCACTTTTTACAAAGTTATTCCAATGTAGAATAATAATGAATGGAATAATGTAAGTTCTCTTAAAGAAGAAAGAATAACACCCTCACCGTAAAAAGAACTGAATATAGAAGTAGTGAAGTAGCGAGTATACTCTTCTTCTTTCTATTTTTCTCTCTATAGCTTCTCTCTCTATAATTTCTCTCTAGAGTTTCAATGAATTCGTAAGAAAATAATGAAGGAATGAGCTTCTATTTATAGGAAAATGGAATGCATAAGTAACTAATCCATGAGCGGTCCAGATTGATTTACTTTAATCTGACGGTCCATATTTAAAGAAAAATCTTTTAAATAAAATATAATATATTCTATTTATATAAAAATATTTTACTATGCAAACACTATGCAATACTATGCAAAAACACTATGCAAAAACACTATGCAACACTATGCATAATAAAATATAATATATTCTATTTATAGAATAACTTTAATAAAGTATTCTATTTTATATAAAAGATGTTTCTATTTTATTACGTTAATAATACGAATAAAACAAAACGTCATTATCGCTATAATAATTCATATTATTAATCGACAATAATGGAATCAAACTGAGTGACTTCTCACATAAGCATCAATAATCAATACCGTGTGTTACTATGCAACCACATGTATTCATCGTATTTTTTTACTACTGAGAGTAGTTCAACAAGTAACCACGGTAAAACTTCCGCCGTTATTTTAATAAAATATTTTTGTCGTTTTCTCAATCCGACAATAATTCTGTTGTGGGGTCCACCAATGATTGAGTAGTTATGCGAATATTCCCGCTAAACCGAATATTCCCAGACCAATCGAATATAATATAACCACTTGCATACTTTGCAAAATTTATAAATACTACCCACAACTATAATATTATCTCAAATTCACACCATAATATTAAAAAATTATTTCACAAAATTTAAATCTTTATTAATAAAATCTGGGGTCTCACAATCTCCCTCCTTATGGAATTTAGCCCTCGAAATTAGGGTACGATACTGGTATGATAAAGAGATGAGGATACCTTGAATACCTTTATCGCTTAAAAATATTAAATTCATCTTTGAAATCACAAAGCTATTCATTAACAATTCATCTTTGCACTACAAAGCTAAAGATATATACAACTAGAAACCAATAATCTTTGAGACGCAATTTTTAATAGTATCACGACCATGAATTATCCATGCACCAATGGCCAAGGATATTCGTGTTTTCAATTACTGGTCATGATTATACCGAATAATCCTTGGTCATAATCATACCAAGTCTATCAATGCACTACTACCAAAGATGACTTTTACCACATCCAGAATTAATATTTCATTCTTTGAGACTCATTTCAATAATTAATCCATATCATCGAATCATCCCCGCTTTTCTGTGCCAAGGATATTCATTAGTATCACGACCACAAATTATCCATGCACTACTACCAAAGATAATTGTGTATTCATTAGTATCACGACCACAAATTATCCAAGCACTACTACCAAAGATAATTGTGTATTCATTAGTATCACGACCACAAATTATCCATGCACTTCTGACCCAAAGATAATCGTGTATTCATTAGTATCACGACCACAAATTATCCATGCACTACTACGCCAAAGATAAGCGTGTATTCATTAGTATCACGACCACAATTATCCATGCACTACGACCAAAGATAATTGTGTATTCATTAATATCACGACCACAAATTATCCAAGCACTACTACCAAAGATAATTGTGTATTCATTAGTATCACGACCACAAATTATCCATGCACTACTACCAAAGATAATCGTGTATTCATTAGTATCACGACCACAAATTATCCATGCACTACTACCAAAGATAATCGTGTATTCATTAGTATCACGACCACAAATTATCCATGCACTACTACCAAAGATAATTGTGTATTCATTAATATCACGACCACAAATTATCCATGCACTACTACCAAAGATAATTGTGTATTCATTAGTATATTCATTAGTATCACGACCACAAATTATCCATGCACTACTACCAAAGATAATTGTGTATTCATTAGTATCACGACCACAAATTATCCATGCACTACTACCAAAGATAATTGTGTATTCATTAGTATCACGACCACAAATTATCCATGCACTACTACCAAAGATAATTGTGTATTCATTAGTATCACGACCACAAATTATCCAAGCACTACTACCAAAGATAATTGTGTATTCATTAATATCACGACCACAAATTATCCATGCACTACTACCAAAGATAATTGTGTATTCATTAGATATCACGACCACAAATTATCCATGCACTACTACCAAAGATAATTGTGTTTTCAATTACTGAGTTATGATTATAAGAACAATCCTGGTCATAATCATACCAAGTCCATCTATGCCTTCTATGTGCCACGAGATGACTTTCAACATAATATAAGCATGAGGATAATGATATAAAGAATCAATCAAATGAGATAAAGGATAAATATTAAACATTTATAATATAATTTATCCAGGATTCAAGAATATCCCCATGTTATCAATCACTTAATAATCTCATAATCTAATATCATTAATATTATAACAATATTTTAATCATTTCTTAAATTTATAAACAATTTATCTTAATTGTTTACGTTTTACCATATAATGCATTTAATCATTCAAAAATGCCATACTCATAAGATATCATCACCAATTATCAAATCCCTCATCAAAAAAATATGCATATACTCTATATAGGATTCTCTAGCCATAAAATCATATTTTCAACTTTGTTACTTCACATAACATATTTAACTCATATGTTCGTAACTAAACTATTTTCATGAAAAATACCAAATCAGTCCCAAAAATATTTCTTTTCTGGGATTTAGCATAATATAGTCCCATAATGAAAATATATTTTTCTCGGAATTTTTAAAATTCATTTACTATTTTTCAAAAATCAATTTCTAATTAATTCCTTAAGAAATTAGCTACCTCAAGTTTAACTCCAAAAATTCCCAAATCTTGGAAGGACCTTACACATGTTAACGTGAACTTCTAGTTTAAATTTCATGGTCATCGGAGTTATAGAACTCCAGTTATAGCGTTTTTCGTCGGAAAAACCTAAATATTGAAATAGTCATAACTTGCTCATTTTAAGTCAGAATGAGCTCATTTTTGGACAGGAGATACTTTATACCATATACCTTCACTTCCCAAAATGCCAGAATTTTTCTCATAATTTAAGTGGCCGAAACAGCCCCTTAAAGTTTCTGGGCAGTAGCATTTTTGAAATTTACAGCTTTGGCCTCTTTTCCTAAAATCAGTCCACACAAAAATCTACAACACCTTTTCCAGTAATTCCACTTGAATTAGTTAGGTAACTCATAGATCTAACTCTAGGACTTGACCACATTCAAAAATTCAAATTATAATAAGAGATATGGTCAATTGAATTTCATGTTACGTTTTTCACCAAAATCTGATTTTCAACTCTTTGTGATTTCTAAGAAACTTTCATGTTTTTACATACTAACCAACATAACTCATCATAAAACTTACTAATACCACGAATACCCATGATTTTCATTATTCCAATGCTTTTATTATGACTTTCATCATAAACCACGTAAACTGTTCATTTAGTTGAAGAAATATTTGAGGGTTTAAGAAATGGGGTTTTGTACTGGGGTCAATACAAAATTCGATTTCACGCTCTAGGGTAGGCTAGGAAATCTTCAAGAATACGTCAAGAAATTTATTAATGATATAAATATCATTCAAAACTGTTACTCTCATCCAAGACTTGGATAGTACATCACATTGATACCAAATGTGACTTCTATCCCTTAACCTAGATAGCACCTCACAATGATACCTATAAACTTGCCATTTTCATTCACGATGTTGCCTCTGTAAAGTTTGGCTTGGTGCATTCCACACAAGGAAGTCAACATCAAAAGGTTCGGGGCTCTTTACTTATGGCTTGATATACAATGTTGATTAACTTTAGGGTTTGGTTACTTTGAATTCAGTATAATGGTTGGTTATGAATATAAAAGCTAACAACCTTACAAAAAAGAATAATGAGTAGTTAATCAATCGTTTTCAAAAATTACCTCAAAGGCAAGTATTTTCAAAGAGATAAGATCGACAGTAACGTGAAAGTGTTTATTTGAAACAACAAGATTAATAAATGATTGGAGGTAACGAAGGTTTCTCCCAACGAAGTTTCAATAGATAAATCAAAGTCTAATTTCTCCGAGTCAAATTTAAATGTTGAACGCAAGCAAGAGAGATAAAATAATAGGTAGAACCCAATTATCGAATACGATATAGACTTCGCAAGAGCTTATGATTAACTTACCGTGATAATTTTATTCAGGTTCCTCGTCACGAGAAAAAAAAACACTCTCTCTTAAACTACCGGCTTTGGCTTGTCTGGGACATCCTTTGGCATCACTATCTCAACTGGACTTGACTTCACCATACGACAAAATCGAGCTAAGTGACCTTTCTTCCGCAATTAAAACATGCTTTGGATTTTTGCGTCACGGTTTGAACGGATGTGTCCCTCCCGTCGCATTTGAAACATACGACCGGTGGTCGTTTCTTCTTCCTTTGAAAGCGGGTCGATGATCGAAGCGTCTTCACGTCATGGTTGAACCTCTCTTCTTGAAATGTCCATTCTTATTATCTTGGCCATGATTACCACCGAAATGGTTACCATTCTTGACATGATAATTTCCCCGATGGTTATCATTGTTTAGACGATTGCTTGCCCATATGATGATTATTATCGTGTTGTTGCTCATTACCTTTTGGTTGAAGTGACTCAACTGGTCTCATGTGCTTCATTGCTTATCTCAATATTTTCAGATGTCATTTTCAAATCGCCACCAAACATGGGTTAAATAACATATCACATATTATCCCTATACTCGACCGACCAAATAAATACCACATAAACTTAGGTAGGTCATACTAGCGAAGAATTCCCCGTCTCTCCCTCCTAGTTCTTGTCTCACATCTTAGCCAGGATCATATCCTAAGCTCGATACCAACCGTGGCGCCCCCAAAATTAGGTATACGCCACCCATCTTGGGTCGCCACTTACATGGTACATAAATTCAAATATAACTTATTAACCTAAGCGTCAGGTACAATACGACATAAACCGTGAGTTTGAATACAAATATTGTCTACTAGATATTATACAAACTCAAAAGGAGTCCTCATTACAACTATTATCACACTATTTCGCGAGAATAGTGAGGACTACTAATGCTATCCTCTCGGACCATTACTTCGTTCCCCGACTCGTCCCAAATGCCTATGTTCTCATTTCAAGAAGAAACGGTGAAAGAAAGGTGAGCTCAACTAGCCCAAGAAGAAATATTATGACTAAGATAATGCGAATAAATTATCATTAGCCTTCAACAATGATGTTAAAGCGATAAAATACAATAGACAACCGGTTTAAGCTGCGGTGGAATAAGCAATTCATTAAAAGAGTCAAATAGAGAATAAAGTCTACTATCTTTTAGGTTTTAAAAGGTTTTCATCAATTTTTATCGTTGAGACTCAGCAATAAATAAACCACCACATCTAATCATCCATGTACCACGGTCAAGGATTTTCATCAAATTATCAATGGTCATGACTATACCGAATCACCCCTGGTCATAATCATACCAAAAACTATCCATCACTGCATTACAGGCCACTGAGGACTTTTGTCACATCATTTATATCAAGTCGTGATTATCTTTGAATGATCCCTGGTCATAATCATACTAAGTTCATCTATGCACGTAAGCCAAAGATAACATAATATAACATGAGGATGATGACAATGACATAATAATTCAATAAAACAAGTTCAAGAATTATTTAATCCATGAATTATTAACGTCCAAATTGTCAATATGATCATCTTGCTTTAGTAGAGTAAAATTCAAGAATGATCGGAAGAATATTTCCATGAAAAGATACTAGATGAAACGCAAATATCAAGGATATTCTAGTAATTTCATGGAGTATAGAAGTCAAAGTTTTAACCAACTAGGTATAATAAAGAATGGAATAACAAAAGAAATCACCATGCATGCAGATTGCCAGCATGTATAAAAGTTATTCCAACAGAATAATAATAACGGAACGAAGTCGTGAAATTCACACCGGACGTGGATGTTCCAAATGAATAATAATAAAGATGGAACCGGATCCGGTGTAAAAACACACAGATAGGATATTCCAACAGAATGATAAAGACGGAACCGGTCGGTGTAAAAAACACATGCACGAGGATGTTCCAAATGTAATAATAAAAAGCGGAACCGTGTCCTGTAAAAAACATGCACGAACGAGGATGTTCCAATGAGAATAATAGAAGAATGTCACCAAGTATAGGGTAAATCAGCGTATACAAAAGTTATTCCAATGTAATAATAAGCAATGGAATAACATAAGGATTTCACCAAGTATAGGGTATGTCCTGGCGATACAAAGGTTATGTATAGGGTATGCCACTTTTACAAAAGTTATTCAGCAAGAATAATAATGAATGGAATAATGAAGTTCTCTTCAAGAAGAAGAATAACCCCTTACCGTAAAAAGAACCTGAATATAGAAGTAGTGAAGTAGCGAGTAATACTCTTCTTCTTTCTATTTTTCTCTCTATAGCTTCTCTATAATTTCTCTCTCTAGAGTTTCAATGAATTCGTAAGAAAATAATGAAGGAATGAGCTTCTATTTATAGGAAAATGGAATGCATAGTAACTAATCCATGAACTATCAGATTGATTTACTTTAATCGACGGTCCATATTTAAAGAAAAATCTTTTAAATAAAATATAATATATTCTATTTATATAAAAATATTTTACTATGCAAACACTATGCAAAAAAACACTATGCAAAACACTATGCAACACTATATGCATAATAAAATATAATATATTCTATTTATAGAATAACTTTAATAAAGTATTCTATTTTATATAAAAGATGTTTTGTTTTATTACGTTAATAATACGAATAAAACAAAACGTCATTATAATAATTCATATTATTAATCGACAATAATGGAATCAAACTGAGTGACTTCTCACATAAGCATCAATAATCAATACCGTGTGTTACTATGCAACCACACGTATTACTGTACTTTTACTACCGAGTAGTTCAACAGTAACCACGGTAAAACTTCCGCCGTTATTTTAATAAAATATTTTTGTCGTTTTCTCAATCCGACAATAATTCTGTTGTGGGGTCCACCAATGATTGAGCCGTTGTACGAATATTCCCTGCTAAACCGAATATTCCCCGACCAATCGAATATAATATAACCACTTGCATACTTTGCAAAATTTATAAATACTACCCACAACTATAATATTATCTCAAATTCACACCATAATATTAAAAAATTATTTCGACAAAATTTAAATCTTTATTAATAAAATCTGGGGTCTCACATTTGTAGATTTAAGTTTTTCCAAATTCCAAACAAAAAATGCCCGAAATCCACATACGGACGATTTTTAATACCTCTATTCCGACAAAATACTGATAAAACACCTCAGCATTAATTCCTTCATTTATATCCACACAAAATAAATATTTTCCTATCCATCATTTATGTCCATATAAAATAAATATTTCCTTATCATATAAATCAATAATTAATTATTTACAAATTATATTACAGAATCACAATTATGACAACCGCGGTCGTTCTAGGAAAAGGGGCTTTAGATAAGAATTTCTCTCATCGACGCCTTGATTAGGTGACCAAACCCCTTTCCTAGACAGAACTTCCTTAGACATTGCCAATAATGTTATCTAATAATATTATTCAAATAATATATATTATTGATTTGATAATGGGAAATATTGTGCAATGACAATTATTGAAACAACAATAATATAAATATCAACGCAGCAATTATTGAATCAATAAAATAAAATATTAAACAGTAATTACTGTAACAATTATTGAGTAATGCCTTCTTACGTAAGAATCAATAATTCAAGAATACTGTGCAATACCGTGTGCTATTGTGCAACCACGCATATTACTGTACTTTAACCACCGGGTATTCCAACAGTGTTAACGGTAACAATTACGTCGTTATATATAAAAACTTAAACTTGTCATTTTCTTCATCTGACCATTTTTCATTATGGGGCCCACAAATGGCTGCGTCGTCGTACGAATATTCCCCAACAATAAGAATATTCCACAACCAAGCGAATATTCCCCGACAACAATGAATATTTTTTAACCATTTGTTTATTTTGCAAAATTTGCACATTTAACCCATAACCAAAGCATTATATCAAATTAACTCCTTATTATTTCCAGATAATGAATAGAGGAAATTTAATTTTATTTATTAAAAAGTAGGGGTCTTACAACACTATCGATAATTCAAAATAGCCCTTCTCTTTTCTTTAAAACGTTTCACAGTGAACAACATTCAGTAAAACATCAATTCCAGTCCAAGACCTTGAGCATTTCATACTTTCTTTGAAAAGGACAACCCGACACTAAGTCCGTAAGCCAACATTACTTACGAGCACGTCTAGGTGATCAGCTTATAGTACTCTATGTTGTATAACACTACTTTCTTTAAACGTATGTACGTTTAAGTTGTGGCAACCTCACGTGCCTGTCGTTTGATGACAAAACATTTGTTTAGCATACTCAGTCTTCATTTGAAAACCATACCAACATAGTTTGACAAAACTTGACAACATGGATAATAGTTTGATAAATTATAAGAAATTCATAAAAAATCTTAAGTCTAGTCGAAGGAATTGGCTTCGACTTCATCATACATCAATTCACGCGTAAGAAACATGAATCACAAAGCTTGTCTAAATTGAACATAAACAAGGGTTAGAACACTTGCATTTAGCGTCTGCTATGGTTAATAAACTTTTCCTTTAAATCTTTAAGGTTTCTATAATACATAATCACATAACATACTACATTAGGTCATGAACAAACATGCATAGTTCCTAATGTATCTTACCCTTATTCTCAATCTAAATGTTTATTAGATTATTTATCATTGGTTCAATTCTATCGTATTGTTTTACATTCACGTTCGAGTAACTCATCTTCAACCTTTAGTTGTTAACTTAAGGTTTATAACATCTTAAACAATGTTACTTTAGGTTTTAATTCATTACTAATCAACCAACTTTCCTTTTTATGCTTAAAATCCTTCATTACTATGTTTGGTCTAGTGTTGGCGCTGCGGTGCCAGCTTCCCTTCTCTACGTTGCGCTGCGGCGCCACTCTTCAGTGGCTGAGGTCTGGACTCGACGCTGTGGCGCGAGTCTTAGTTCATTTGGGCGTGCTGCGGCATAAAACTTCCATAGCTCATGGACATGTTTAGCGTTGCGGTGCCATTTATTGTGCCTTGGATGGCGCCGCGGCGCCGACCCTCTACACCAGACAACTTTGACAGATTTTCTACTTTGCGAACTTTTCGGACTCCTAAATTGTTCATTTTAAGTCCGAATTGGCTCGTTTAAAAGCTATTAGCTCACAAAGCACATACTCTAAGTGTTCATTCAAGAATTTTACATTTTTGAATCCGTTAACTCGAAATTCACCTTTTAGTTCATTTTTAACAAAAACAATAAACGTTCGTGAACATTCAATGCTCGTTTCTTCGTTCTAAGTCAGAATTCGGTCATTTTCGAGTCCACAACTCTAGAATGCCAAATGAGAGTATTCTCCATTGAAAACCAATGTTTCCAAGTTCAATGTCAAAATTGAACTTCCATTCCGAGAATTTCATGATTTCAACAATTATCGTCTAAACTCGTGAATTTCGCCAACTTCATTACTTGAGATTCTTACATCGTTTAAAATGGATTCATTCCATCATACTAGCATCCTAACCAAACATATTTTAATAACTTATACATAATAATTTCGTACTTGTTCTTCATCAGTTCATAACTTACATTATTGCTTATCTTATAACATGACTTATTAAGGCTTAAGTCCTTTGATTAGTCATTCTCATCACTTCTTAGCATACATGTTCTACCAATCCACACTTCTCTATCAAACTATAATTGAAGAGATGGAAGATTAAGGTATAGGATCATTACCTTTGAAGTTCAAACTTTGTTCTTCCTTGAATTATGAAAGACTAACTTTTTCTCTCTAACAAATAAGCACTTAAGTTATTGGATGAAAATTTAACAAGTGAAAATAATCTAGCACATCTTCTATATATAGAAAATCCTAGATTAGGGTATATTGGTCATTAAGCAATCCACCTACCTTAATTAACCTCCTTACTATTCCTCTCTTGGCCATCACGTTTACCTGGTCACCAAGATCATCCATGTGCTCATTGTAACGCCTCGAAATCCGGTTTATCTTCACACCCAGATTCCGTACGTCACGAGTACATCATTCATCCAAAAATATATCATTATATACTGAAATATAACAAACTTCTAGCTCAACTTCCCGTTTCCTCTAGATACAGATCTAGGGTCACGTGGTTGCTTAATATTTACAAAAATAGAAAGTAACTAGAACTATCTAGATCTTAGCCATTCTAGCTCAACGGTTCAAGTTTTACAACTTTTGAACCGGTTAAAAGCTAGATCTAGTATAGATCTAGTCAATACACTTCAAATATTGACTATTTACACAAAATAAACGGTTAAAAAGCTACATTTATGCAATATTAACCAAGATCTATATATATATATATAACACTTATATATATATATATATAGTAAAGCAGGAAAAAGACACAAATCTGAAGAGATCTTACATCCTTGCACACGATTGGCTATCGAACGGCTTTTGACGTCTTTAAACTCGATTTCCACCGATTAAAACTTGATATGTTGTAGTAGATATGTATATGATGGTTTACAAGTGAGATTTACAAGTTTAGAAGTAAGATTTGAGTAGTTTTGCACTATAAGGTTTAGATTTCTCTCTCTTGGGCCCTTATCTCTCTCTCCCAAAACTTTGTAAATAAGCTGATGGGTGTAAAAATCCAGAATTTTATTTATAATTTCAAATATTTATTGAATTAAATAAATATTTTTAATTGATGTGTTTGTTGTTTAGTAGATATTTGTTGGATTATTTATTAGTAAGTAAATAATTCATGAGTTATAGAAATTAACTTAATTAATATAAAAGAGTGATGAATTAAAGTTATAAGATAATACTCTAATTTAACTTAATAACTAAATTAGAGAGTTGTTAATGATTATATAGTTTGGTAGAATGTTATTTTAATTTAATTTAGTAATTAAGTTGATATGTTAATTTATTAAGTAAAATTATAATTTTATCGTAATTAGTTTTGTTTATTTAATTAAGATTGGATATGGAAATCCAAGTAAACAATGTGTGACAATAAACTCTATTATAAATGACTTATGAAAATAAATTAAAAGAGTTTTAATTTGATTTTACCAAACAAAGCCTTAGAGCTTTTGAAATTCTTATGTTAATTTTGTTTTGCCAAACAAGGCTTAAGGAATGATTAAGTTATTATTTTAATAGGTTTTGCCAAACAAGTCCTTATGGCTTTTAAGTTTAAAATAAAAATAACTGATAATTATTTAGTAGCCTTATTATTACACGTCAATTTTATTTTTATGTTAGCTTCTGTTTTAGTTTTACGTGAAAAGGGTTTGGCCTAAGCCTAAGAAGAAGATAAAAAAGAGAGTTTACAGAGAAGTTTGAGAGAGTCATATTCTCTGAGAAATTGAAAAAGAGGTGATTATGAGAATCAAAGAAGGGAGAGGAAGGATAATCAAGCCATTCCCATCATCTAATTAAGCTTAAGGAGAAATTAAAAGGTAATAATATAGCCCTAGTTTTTAGTTATGTTTTATCAAAACTTCTTCTCTTTAATTGGCTGTGGTGCATGATTTGAGTAAGAAATTGGTTTATAAAGATTATTGGGTATGTATAATCTGTTAATTATCATTTAAAAATAATTTTTGGTAAACAAGTCCATGGAAACATGTTTTAGAATGAAGAAATTGAGTTTTATTGATATATATACATTAGGGCTTGTATTGGAATCAAAATTTATGATGAAGTCGTGATATAATCTAAAATTGATGATATATGTTGTTAGTATGTTGAATTACAAAAACAATAAAATTTGAATGAATCAAATTGGTTAAGAAACGAATTCGTAGTGAATGAATTCGCTAAACATGTTAAAACATGAAAATAGAGTATGAACATGTATTTTGGGTTAAGATTTAAGTTGGTTAATATTTATGTAAATTGTTATAATTCTAGTATGTTGTAGTTCTATGAATTATGAATCCATAAAATTAAAAACGGACTAATTTTGATGTGTATAACTCAAGTTATGAAGATTAGTAGGAGAAAAGGGTCAAAAATCGCAAAAAACTGTAATATGGGCGAAGCCAAGCGTCGGCGCACCGCCCAGGAGCGTGAGTGCGCTACCCAGTGCTGCTAGATGGTGCGGGCACATGCGATTTGTGAAGGAAATGGGTGCGGCCGCGCCCATAGTGTGCCAGGTGTGACTGTTTTGACCTAGTTTGGTAAAACGACCATAACATTTACATACGGACTCCGATTGAGTTGTTTCAAGATGATCCGGAACGAGGACGAATAGACCTACAACTTTTGTTTTTTAAGGTTTTCAATTTGAGGTAGGGAAAAGGGGTCACAATGGTCATCGTTAGGACTAATGTGTTTTCGGAGGTAATCAGAGAGCGTCGGGCATGCACGTATGGAAGTGTAGTGCTTCTGACGATAAAAGATGTTGTTCTAAGTTATAAAAAATGAATTTTAGTAAATATAATGATGCTTAACATTAATAAATAATGTTTTAGATAAGTTGTATAAGCATAGTGAACATACACAAGAGAGACAAATCGGGCGTGTGACGAATAAACGTCGAAACGCCGTGATAAGTGTTAATAAACGTAAAAAGTGTTTTAAGTCTAATGAAATGAATATTATAAGATATTAAATGGGTTAAATATAAAACCAATAATGATTCCTAGCAAGACTTAAGCACTTGAATGAACTTCAAGTATGAAATATAGTGAGATATAAGTCGAAAGTTAACACAAATCAAATTGAACATTGTGTATTGATTAATAAGAAGGGTTATGGGATGTAGAGTAATGTTTATATTACAACTACTATGCATTGATATGTGACTAATAGTTGATTTCTATGATTATATAATTGTGTAGGGGCACGTGAAGTGCAGATAACTATAAGCTGTTAAACTGTTATTGGTAAACAACAATCAAGGCAAATCTTTCAGTTCCTATTTGTTATGTGAATTTGATTATTTTAAATCTTTATTGCAAATATCATGATGTGCTATATATATGCTGAATGTATAAAATGTTAAAGTTAATTTATGACTACGTTGATTGACTAAAGCATGCTGATTGTCATTGAGTAAGGAACTCAATCTTTATACTTGTTATATGAACTATAGCATGTATGTTATGTTAGTCCGATGCTTATGAGATATATGTTGAGCATGTTATTATGTGCTACATGATGCATGAAAACTGTTAGATTTTGTTGGGCTGTCGAGCTCAACCTTGCAAATAACCACTTTTGCAAGTTAAAGATTCAAGGTAAAGTTATGTGCTACTTGAAAGACATGAATCAGATGTGAAACTCGAAGATTTATACACTTTGGCTAAATTATTATTATTTGAACCATGTTTAGGGTTCTGAATAATGTATGATGTTTAATAGATGTTGAGTTATATAGTTTAAGTTTTGTTTATTGTATGAAAGTATATTAAACCTGGATGTAAGTTTTATTTATTAACTTTCGAGATATGGTGAGTAATAAGCTAAGTATGGTTTAAAGGTAGGTAAAGATAAAGGTTTTGAGAAATGTACTTGATAAGTTACAATGATTATGTTGTTAGAGTTTATGCCCTAGAGGCCAATTATTTGATATAATTGCTTAACGTTTTGATATTATATTTGATTGAATAAATGAATGATTTTATTATGGTTTTATTTCTTTGCGTTATATAATTGTTAACATAATAAAATTCCTTAGAATAGTGATACAAATTATATAGTTTCAAGTATGTGACTTGAACATGAGATTATATAATTACAATTAGTATCATTGTTCTTAAATGTCCCTAGTCGAGTATCATTGTTGATGGGACAACATTGATGCATTGAGACTAGTATGTGGATTGACTGATGACCAAATCTCATTGGTCATAAATATATGAGATATTAAGTCAATGCATAGGTACATGTTGAGAACGATGTCTTTGGACAGACCCACCATGAGAATTCTATGTGGAGGATTATGCGAAGTGTCATTAGAAATTCTCATAGTGATAATGATGTAATGGTCCTCAGATCTGAAATCACTATATTACTACACGGGAATTTATGTACTTTGATATCATCAAATGTCACCTTTAATAGGGTGGACTATAAAGGTGATTATTGGGTACATCATGAATCGTGTGAGGAATATGAGTGATCTAGATGGAATTTAACCCTCTTATATATTAGGGATGATATCCATAGGCCTCTTGATTGAGTAGGACTATGAAATGCATGGTCATGCTCAAATAGTGATTTGTTTCATATAGTATGCTCATTGATCAAGAAAACTCAGATTAAATTATGAAGAGTATGACACATTCCATGACTCGAGTTTAATCTAGGATATTAAGGTTAAAAGGATTAAATTACATTGAAACATTGGTCACGAAAAGGTTGTATCGAATCATCGATCTTATTATTACTTGGGTAGCAGTGATGCATTACTAGATGCTGCTCACTATTTATAATTTTATAATATGATTTTAAAATTATTGCCAACGTAATAATAACCTATAGGGTCACACACATAGAACGTAATTTAAAATGGAATTAATTTAAATTTCAAGGATTTAAATATATTAATATGATTAATAGTATTTAAATCACAATTTAAATTAAAAGGATAATTTATATATATGTATATTAATTAAGTAAGACTTAATTATATATATATATATATATATATATATAAATTGGATTTTATTAAAATACATTTTTGATTAATCCCTTTTAACTACTATATATATGATATAGTAGCCACTTAGGGTATATATCATAACAACATCATAACCTAGCTAGCTCTTAGAGAGAGACTAGAGAGAAAGCAGTTCTAAAATCCATTCCTTTTGGTGGCTAGTCTGCTTGATTAGTTTCTTTACTTGAGATCGTCTGACGGTTGTGGAGGCGTTAGTGTGGATCTTAGTAAGGCGCGATTCGTTTGGATTGCGTTGGAGATTCGAGCGCATCAATTTCAGAAGCATTTTCATATTCGGTATAATTTCTAACCACTGAATTAATTATTTTCGCATGGATCCTATTTAGGGTTTCGGAAATTGCTTTAAATTGTTCTATTTCTGCTGTGCGTTTGTGTCGAAACCCTATAGTGGTGTCAAAGCTACTTGCGAAACTATTAATTCAGATAATGTGTTTAATTGTTTTCAATATATATGGTATGTGATGATACAATTTTACCGATCTAAAATTGATTATATTGTTTTCGATATATATGATATATGATGATATAATTTTACCGAATTGTTAATTGAGTATATGATATTCTGTAATCGACATATTTTGATATTATAAATATCAGTAATAGATATGCATGTATATGATGTTACATTAATTGAGTATATGATGATACGTAATCGACATATTACGGTATTATGAATATCGATAATAGATATGCATGTATATGTTGTTACATTAATTGTATCTTATATGGCGTAATAACGATTATTGATTTAATATGATTAATTGAAATTGGACATATATGATATATATCGGGTGTATTGTTATTATGACTATTTTGGTGGATTAAAATCGTGATTACTAAAGCTATTTGAGAGAATCATTTTGAAAAAATTACATGTCATCTAGATCATTGTTGGACCCCAATTGGGAGAGACCCCTATAGACCCCCGTCGTAGCGCACGATGGTCGTGACCCCAATTTGTTATATATATTTTTCTTTAATTTTATATAAATTATTATATGCTTATTGTGATATGCATGGTGCCCAGTTATGGCCTTTTGACCCATAGGTTAGTGGTTTTGGTTTTGAAATACGGCTTGCATGTCGTGCCTTTCTATAAATTCTAATGTAAAATTCTCTTCTCATCTAAATCCCCTCGAATGTAACTCGAGGTTTCTTTATGTCATGTAATAATCTATAATTGATGAAGATGAAAAGATGAAGGACACGATGGAAAGATGATGATGGAGAGGAGGCACATGCTTGAGGAAGATCGAGGAAGCTATTTATTTTAAGATCTTTTACCACCTTAGATTGACCTTGATCTTTCATTAGCTTGAAAAGATTGACGATGGATTGGGCCATAAGCTTGTGACACATTTAATTTTGCACTTTATTTATGCTTGTATGTGATATGATATGATAAATAATGTGCATGCTTAATAAGATTAAAATTGGTGAGATCTAAATTTATTAATAAAATCCTCATTAAATTATTAAGTCTAAATCGGATGCCTTCGATGAATAACACTTATCAAGACCTTGATCGATAGATGTAGGTTTGCCAAAGCAAAGTACCCTATTTATCTAGGTAAGATGCGATAGGATAATTGTGATATCAAGCTGTTAAAATCATTGGACCTGACTTAACTAAGTTATCTCAATAGGATTGTGGACTTAGAGGCATAGAGTTTGGTAGGTACCATTAGATGGACTAGAAACAATTGTTGTTTACCAAACTATCCGGGAGTTATATATGATATAATTGACAAAAAGGGTTGTCTACCTAAATAATTGTGTTTTAAGAGATTAGTGAAAGCTAACTTAGGGCATAATGAAATATGGATCTTGGCTCACTAGAAAGATTTAATTGAAAATGCTTTTTAGAATTAATGGTGAGGCTATTAATTTGAATAAAATAGTGGGAGGTATATTTTGAATGTACTATTATCAATTACATAATATCAACTCTGCAATTTGACTTATTATTTTTTTTTGCACTTATAAATTGTAGATATCAATGGCAAACAACAACAATACAAGTAGTCTTTCACTACGCGATCGGTCCTTGAGAAGGACAAAGTGAGTGGAATTAATTTCCTTGGTGGCATAGGAACTTGAGGATTGTCCTCAAACAAGAGCGCAAGCTATATGTCATTGAAAAGCCCATTTTGCGACACCGTATGACATCTTTGCTGCGTCATCACGGAGCATAATGCTTACAAGAAGCATCAAGATGATGCTACGGGCGTGAGTTGTCTCATGCTAGCAACCATGAATCTTTGAGCTTGAAGAAGCAACATGAGTTGATGGATGCTTATGAGATAATCGAGCATCTCGAGAAATTGTTGAAAAGGCATGCTCGACGGAGAGAGGTATGATACAAGCAAGGCATTGTATCAACGCAAAATGGGTGAGCGTGATCCAGTTGGTCCACATGTCTTTGAAAATGATTGGGTATATTAAGTACCTTGATAGGTTGGGTTTTCCAATCACTCTGGAGGCCCAAACAGATCTTGTTTTGCAATCCCTGAACAGCGGCTATTCTCAATTTGTCATGAATTATCTTATGAATGAAATTGCAAAACCCTTCTTGAGTTGTTGAGCATGTTAAGAAGCTGCTGAGAACAACATGAAAAAGCGAGGACCCGCTCCCATAATGATGGTGCAAAGGGGAATGCTAAGAGAAAATGGAAAGGCAAGAAGAAGATAGGATCTAATTACGGTGCCAAACCTAAATCCAAAACCAAGCAGGCTTTAAAACCTAAAGGGGAATTGGCTAAAGAAGGTGATTGTCACTTTTGTGGAAAACTGGACCTTTGGAAGAGGAATTGTCTTGCTTATTTGGAAGAAGTGAAGAAAAGGAAAGGAAGTGGGACTTGATTCGGTATATATGTTATAGAAGTCAACTTGTCTACTTCTACATCATGGGTATTAGATCTTTGGATGTGGTTCTCACATTTGTGTTAATGTGCGGGAACTCAGAAGGAGTAGGACTTTGGCAAAAGGAGAGGTTGACCTACGTGTTGGAAATGGAGCAAGAGTTCTTTGCCTTGGTAGTAGGAACTTATCATTTATCTTTGCCCTCTGGGCTAGTTTTAGAATTAGAAGATTGTTATTTTGTGTACGCTATAAGCAAAAACATTATTTACATTTCTTGTTTGGACAAGAAAGGTTTTCATTTATAATAAAGAACAACCGTTGTTCGTTTTACTTAAATGATATATGTTATGGTGTTGCACAATTGTTTAATGGTTTTTATATTCTTGATTTGGAAATGCCTATCTATAACAAAAATACAAAACAATTTAAATCAAATGATTCAAATTCGACATATCTCTGGCACTGTCGTTTGGGCCATATAAATGAGAAACGCATATCAAAACTCCATAAAGATGGATTTTTGGATTCATTTGATTTTGAATCGTATGAAAAATACGAATCTTGTTTATTAGGCAAGATGACTAAAGCCCCTTTCACTGGACACAGTGAACGGGCTAGCGATATATTGGGACTTATACATAGTGATGTATGTGGACCCATGAGTACATTATTAAGAGGTGGGTTTTATTACTTCATTACATTTACTAATGACTTCAGTAGATATGGATATGTGTATCTTATAAGACACAAATCTGAATCCTTTGAAAAGTTCAAGGAATTCAAGAATGAAGTTCAAAACCAATTTGGCAAAAGCATAAAAGCCCTTCGATCCGATCGAGGAGGTGAATACTTAAGCCAAGACTTTGATGACCTTCTAAAGGAGTGTGGTATTATATCATGACTCACTCCACACGGAACACCACAATGGAATGGTGTGTGCGAGAGGAGAATCGAACCTTGTTGGACATGGTACGATCAATGATGAGTCATGCGAGATCTTCGATAAGCTTACGGGGTCATGCCCTAGAGGCAATTTGCATTCACACTTAGCAGTGTTCCTCTACAAAGGCGGTTCGAGAAGACACCATATGAGATGTGGGGTGGGAAGCGTCCTAGTGTGTCGTTCATGAAGATTTGGGGTTCTGAGGCATTTGTAAAATGTGCGAGATTGACAAGCTCGGACCCAAATCGACAAATGTAATTTTGTGGGATACCCAAAAAGAAAAAAAAGGGTATTATTTCTCTGAACCTTACGAGAACAAAGTGTTTGTTGCTCGGTGGTATTTTTCTAGAAAGAGAATTTGTCTCTAAAGGAAGCGAGTGGGAGGAAAGTAGAACTCGAAGAAATTTGAGAACCACAGAATATCATTGAACCTGAGTTGGAACGTGAGCAGGAACCACAAGATGTTATGGAAAGTGAACCTGCTCAAATTACACAAGGAATTCGTAGATCTGGTAGGACACGCCAAGAGCCCGAGAGATATTATGGATATCTTGTGACTCAAAATGGCGATGTGATGCTCATAGATCAGGATGAGCACGCTTCCTACCAAGAAGCTATGAATGGACCAGATTTCGAGAGATGGCTTGAAGCCGTGAGATGCGAAATGGACTCCATGTATACTAACCAAGTATGGACTTTGGTTGATCCACCAGAAGGGTAAAACCAATATAGGGTGCAAGTGGGTTTTCAAGAAGAAAACCGGCATGGATGGTAATGTACAAACCTATAAAGGCCATTTGGTAGCAAAAGGTTTCAAACAAGTTCAAGGTGTTGACTATGATGAAACCTTCTCTCCGATGGCAATGGTTAAATCCATCGAGGATCTTACTTGCTATTGCGACTTTTTATGATTCTGAAATCTGGCGGATGGATGTTAAAAGCGCTTTCCTTAATGGAAATCTCCTTGAGGATGTGTACATGACACAACTTTGAGGGTTTTGTCGCTCAAAGGATCTTTGGAAAGGTATGTAGGCGCAACGATCCATTTATGGATTGAAGCAAGCCTCTCGGAGTTGGAATCTTCGATTTGATGAAGCAGTCAAAGAGTTTGGCTTTATTAAAAATGAAGATGAACCTTGTGTATATAAGAAGGTTAGTGGGAGTCACATTGTATTCCTAATATTATATGTTGACGACATATTAATTATTGGGAATGACATTCCTCATTACAAATTTATAAAAACATGGTTAGGAAAATGTTTCTCCATGAAAGATTTAGGCGATGCAGCCTACATTTTAGGTATCAAGATCTATCGAGATAGATCGAGAAAAATTATTGGCCTAAGTCAGAGTATATATATTGATAAAGTGATGAAACGGTTCAGCATGCAAGAGGAAAAAAGAGGACATTTACCCATGACTCATGGTGTAAAGATCTCTAAGGCCCAATGTCCTAAATCACAAGATGATGAGGAGCATATGAGAAAGATCCCTTATGCTTCGGCAATTGGATCTATCATGTATGAAATGATATGTACTCGTCTGGATGTCTCATATGCTTTGAGCATGACGAGCAGATACCAGTCGAATCCAGGTGAAGGTCTTTTGGACAATGATCGAGAATATCCTCAAGTACCTTAAAAGGACTAAGGATTCATTCTTGGTATATGGAGGTGAAGATGAACTAGCAGTAAAGGGTTACATAGATGCTAGTTTCGGTGATAATGATATGATTATAAGTCTCGATCGGGTTTTGTATTTTGCCTTAATGGTGGTGGTGTTTATTTGGAAGAGTTCAAAGCAAGAGGCGATGGTGGATTCTACAATGAAGTGAGTATATTGTTGCTTCTAGTGCGGCCGAGGAGGTGTATGGATTAAAAAGTTCATCATTTGAACTAGGTGTTGTTCCAACCATTGTTGATCGGTTAAGCTATCTTTGTGATAACAATGGAGCCATTACACAAGGCTAAGGAACCCAGATCTCACCAATGATCCAAGCATATACTTAGGCGGTACCATCTCATCAAGTGAAATCATTGATAGAGAGATGTACATATAGGAAGAGTGCTGTTGATGATAATGTTGCGAGATCCGGCTGACCAAGGCTTTATCGCTGGTGAAAGCACGACGGTCACACTAGTTCCATGGGTATTAGATACATGAGTGATTGGCTCTAATGCAAGTGGGAGACTGTTAGAGTTTATGCCCTAGAGGCCAATTATTTGATATAATTGCTTAACGTTTTGATATTATATTTGATTGAATAAATGAATGATTTTATTATGGTTTTATTTACTGCGTTATATAATTGTTAACATAATAAAATTCCTTAGAATAGTGATACAAATTATATGGTTTCAAGTATGTGACTTGAACATGAGATTATATAATTACAATTAGTATCATTATTCTTAAATGTCTCTAGTCGAGTATCATTGTTGATGGGACAACATTGATGCATTGAGACTAGTATGTGGATTGACTGATGATCAAATCTCATTGGTCATAAATATATAAGATATTAAGTCAATGCATAGCTACATGTTAGAGAACGATGTACTGGACAGACCCGCCATGAGAATTCTATGTGGAGCATTATACGAAGTGTCATTAGAAATTCTCATAATGATAATGATGTAATGGTCCTCCGACCTGAAATCACTATATTACTACACGGGAATTTATGTACTTTGATATCATCAAATGTTACCTTTAATAGGGTGGACTATAAAGGTGATTATTGGCTACATCATGAATCGTGTGAGGAATATGAGTGATCTAGATGGAATTTAACCCTCCTATATATTAGGGATGATATCCATAGGCCTCTTGATTGAGTAGGACTATGAAATGCATGGCCATGCTCAAATAGTAATTTGTTTCATATAGTATGCTCATTGATCAAGAAAACTTAGATTAAATTATGAAGAGTATGACACATTCCATGACTCGAGTTTAATCTAGGATATTAAGGTTAAAAGGATTAAATTACATTGAAACATTGGTCTAGAAAAGGTTGTATTGAATCATCGATCTTATTATTACTTGGGTAGCAGTGATGCATTACTAGATGTAGCTCCTTCATTTATAATTTTATAATATGATTTTAAAATTATTGCCAACGTAATAATAACCTATAGGGTCACACACATAGAACGTAATTTAAAATGGAATTAATTTAAATTTGAAGGATTTAAATATATTAATATGATTAATAGTATTTAAATCACAATTTAAATTAAAAGGATAATTGTATATATGTATATTAATTAAGTAAGACTTAATTAAGATATATATATATATATATATATAAAAATTCGAATTTTATTAAAATATGTTTTTGATTAATCCCTTTTTAACTACTATATATATGATATAGTATCCACTTAGGGTAATATCATAACATCATAACCCTAGTTGCTCTTAGAGAGAGACTGGAGAGAAATAGTTCTAAAATCCATTCCTTTTGGTGGCTAATCTATGATTAGTTTCTACTGAGAGATAAATCTGACGGTTCGTTGAAGCGTTCATGTGAATCTAGTAGAGGCGTGATTCATTTGGATTGCGTTGGAGATTCGAGCGCATCAATTTCAGAAGAATTTTCATATTCGGTATAATTTCTAACCACTGAATTAATTATTTTCGCATGGATCCTATTTAGGGTTTCGAAAATTGCTTTAAATTATTTTATTTCTGTTGTGCGTTTCTGTGTCAAAACCCTACACCATTCAGCGTACTATATTGAAACTATTAGAGACTCGATGTGTACCAAGTATAAAAAATGGATACGTATGATGAAAATGTGGAACTTGAATGAAATGTTGAGCAATGTAAAAAAGAAGTTAGAAATTCTTAAAGTTAGAATTGTTATATAAACAAGAAAATTCAGAGAAGAATCTTGAAGAGATATAAAGATAAGAAATGGGAGTTGACTAACTCCAATAGCCAAGATAACGAATAATGTCGTAAATGATGAAAACAGAAAGAAAGAGGATCATAAAACAAAACGATCACGAGTTAAGAAAAGAATTTTAAGGGAGATGATTATAAAATAAGATCACGACGTGGTCTGTTTAAGTTATAAAAGAAATATGGTCTGTAATGTTTGAATAATTATAGCTTGATGCTATGAAGATAGTGTACTATGAAATAGTACGAGGTAAACTCGCGAGGAGTTATAAATGATGAGGTACAAAAATTCGTATCGTGCAAAGAGCAAGTGATACGCAAGATAGAGTTAGGCGGAATTTTAGTTGAGGAGTCATGTGATGGCTGAGTTGTACAAACCTTTGTATGTGCGAGGGTTTTGTTCTTGCACTCAATTTATCACATTGATAATCATTGGAATGTTAGTGTCACGCTATAAATGTATATGTGGCGAAAAGGTAATTCTTTTCTCATGTGTATATTTGATAGTTAGAAACTATTTAAGATTAGCCGGATATTATTAGGATTAGGTGCAGTTCTTAAAACTAATGTGTGAGACCCCAAATTTTATGAATAAAGATTTGAATTTCTCAAAATATTTTTTTGAATATTATGGTGTGGATTTGACATAATGTTAAAGTTGTGGGTAATATTTACAAATTTTGCAAAGTAATCAAGTGGTTATATAATATTCGATTGGTCGGAGAATATTCGTTTTAACAGGGAATATTCATACGAAAGTGTTACCGTTAAAACTGTTAAACTACCTGGTAGTAAAAGTACAGTAATACGCGTGGTTGCATAGTAGCACACGGTATTGATTATTGATGCTTATGTGAGAAGTCACTCAGTTATACTCAATTATTGCTACAGTAATTACTGCATCATATCTCTCATATTATTGATTCGATTATTGTCACAGTATCATCTGCATAATATTTTATATATTATTTCATCAATAATTGAGATGACAAAGTTATTCATATTATTAAATTGCAATATTTACAATGTCTAGAAGTTCTGTCAAGGAGAGGTTTGGTCATCTAATTGCGCGCCAATAAGGAGAAATCCTTATCGAAAAGCCCCATCTTTCCTGGGAACGACTTGGTTGATAAATATTGTGAGTTATAATATTAATGATGAATAAGTTCGTGTTGATTAAAGATGAAATTGATAGTTTCATTGTGTTAGAATTATTAGTGTTAGTGGAAATCTACATATATTCCGATGATAATTGATGTCTGGGGGTTATATTGATAAATCGGGTAATTAATCGGATAAATGAGCAATTAATTGCTACTAATTCACATGCTTATATAACTATTTTTTTTCACATGTGTGTACTATTGAATCACATTCTTGTACTATTAGGGGAGTTGGTGCAAGATTGATAATACTTGCATGACTAAGTTAAAAATGGAGGTATAGATGGAGGTACTATATTGTAATTCGTATTTTCACATGATTATAACTATTGATTCACATGATTGAACTATTGATTCACATTATTTACTATTAGGGGAGGTGGTGCAAGTTTGATAATACTTGCAGGACTAAATTAAAAATGAAAGAAAAGTTAAAGGTATCGTACTGTAATATTTCGAGCCCCAAAACGTGTAATTATCGAAACTATATTTTCCTATAAATAGAAGCTCATTCTTCCTTCATTTCTCACCAATTCACTAAAACTATAGAGCAAATATTATAGAAAAAAATTATAGAGAGAAAGAAGAAGAGAAGTCTGCTACCTCTCTACTCTAGTATCCAGTTTCTTTCTAAGGTAAGGGGTATTATTTCTTCCGTATTCATGAGGAGAGCTATTGTTATTCCATTCCTTATTATTATGTTGGAATAACCTGTCTATGCGAAGTACTTCATACATGGTGAAATTCTTCTATTATTCCATTCTTTATTATTTTATTGGAATAACCTGTCTGTGCGGTCTATCGCATGCCTAGTGAATTCTGTTGTTATTCCATTCTTTATTATTACATTGGAATATCACATGCATGCGGTTTACGCATGACACAGTTCCATTCTTTATTATTACATTGGAATATCCTATCTCTGCGGTTCTGCGATAACCCGGGTTCCATTCTTTATTATTACATTGAGAATAACCTCATTCTATTGCATAATGATCTATCGCATGCATGGTGAATTCTTCTGTTATTCCATTCTTTATTATTCTGTTGGAATAACCTATCTATGTGGATTACCGCATTCATGGTGAATGATCCTTTGTATTCATATGAACAATATATTCATTCAAAAGGGGTTTCTGCCAGGGGCAGTTTCATAATTTTTCTGACCCTCAAAAATTCAGGAAAAATTTGAAATGATAATTTGATAAGTTTTCTAGATTGTGTCTAAAAATGGCGATTTTTGGATGTATAGATTAAGAGTTATGGATTTTATGGGAAACGACTATTTTAAAATTAAACCCTTATAACTCTTTATGGTTAACTCCAAAATTCGTGAAATTTATATTGGGAGTACATGTATATAACAGGAGTATGCCCTGTAAATTTTGGAATTTTTGGACAAAAGTACATTTTATGATAAATGTCTAAATATTCGGCAGTTTTGGCCATATGAAAAATAGTAAATGAATTTTAAAAATTCGAGAAAAATATATGTTCAATATGGGACTATATTCGCTAAATCCCGAGAAAAGAAATATTTTTGGGATCTGATTTGATATTTTTATGAAAATGAACTAGTTATGAGTAAATGAATTAAATATGTTATGTGAAGTAACAAAATTGGAAAATAGGATTTTATGGCTTGGGAATCCTATATAGGGTATATGCAGATTTTGATGAGGATTTGATCATTGGTGATGAAATCTTATGAGTATGACATTTTGAATGATTAAATGTATTATTTGGTAAGTGTAAACAATTAAAATAAATTATTTATAAGTTTATGAAGTGATTAAAATATTGTTATAATATTAATAATATTAGATGATGAGTTTATTAAGTGATTGATAATATTTGGATAAATTTAAAGTCTTTAATATTTATCCTTGTTTTTGTTTGATTAATGCTTATATCATTGTCATCATCCTCATGCTTATATTGTGATGAAAGTCATTTTTGGCTTACGTGCATAGATGGACTTGGTATGATTATGACCGGGATCATTCGGTATAATCATGACCTGTAATATTATAAATAATGTGGTAAAAGTCCTCAATGGCCAGTAGTGCATTGATGGACAATTTTTGGTATGATTATGACCACGGATTATTCGGTATAGTCATGACCATTGATGATTTAATGAATATCCTTGGCCCGTAGTGTAGGGATGATTCGATGATGTGGTTTATTTATTGTGAGTCTCAAATGATAAAAATTGATGAAAACATTTTAAATCATAGAAGATAGTAGATATCATGCTCTACTTGACTCTTCTAATGGATTGCTTATTCGCTTGCAGATTAAACTTAATGTCTATTGTATTTTATCGGTTTAACATTGTTGAAGACTAATGATAATTTATTCTCGCATTATCTTAGTCATAATATTTCTTCTTGGGCTATTGAGCTCACCCTTTCTTTCTTCAATTATCTTGAAGAAATGAGAATATAGTTGGGACGAGTCTGGGAGGTAAGTGACGGTCTCCAGATGATAGCATTAGTAGTCCTCACTATTACATTAAATAGTGTGATAATAAATGTAATGAGGACTCCATTCAGTGTGGATATTGTCTAGATGACAATATTTGTATTAAAACTCATAGCATATGTTTTGTCGTATTTTACATGATAGTTGTATAATTAAGTTTTTATTTGTATTTTGTACCATGTATTTGGGTGATGTATAAGATGGGTGATGTATACCTATTTTGGGGGAGGAGAGAGGGAGAAGGGAATTCTTCGCTAGTATGACCTACCTAAGTTTATTTGGTATTTAATTGGTCGGTCAGAGTATAGGGATAATATGTGATATGTTAATTAACCCTTGTTTTGTGACAGTGTTTGAAAATGGCATCTGAAAATGTTGAGATCAGCAATGAAGCACATGAGACCGTTGAGTCAACAACGATCAATACCCAGGATAATGTGCAACAGGAAGACAATAATCCTCACATAAATAACAACACTGATCAAATGATGAACGATGGGATGTTCAGAGGCTTTATGCAATTCATGCAACATCAGGAAAGAGCGGCTCCTATCCAAAAACCGGTGGGAAACACCGGCAAACTCTCGACGGTCCATCGCTTAAGCGATTCAAGGAACTGGGATCACCGGAGTTTTTTGGAGAGCCAAAACCACTTAAGGCGAAGACATGGATAAAGCAGATCTGGAAGATATTTGATATCTTGGGATGCTCCGAGGAGCAAAAGGTTCCCTTTGCCACCTTCATGTTGCGAGCAGAGGCAGATTATTGGTGGGAATCTGTAAAGCGTACTCAACCTGCCGCACTGAAGATGACTTGGGAAAAGTTCCAAGAGTTGTTCAACGACAAGTACTTTCCAGAAAGTATTCGTCACATGAAAGAAGTAGAGTTCATCAAGCTGGAGCAAAACAACATGACTGTGTCGCAGTACGAAGCCAAGTTTGCCGAGTTGTCCCAGTTTGCGTCCCATTTGGTTGATAATGAGGAGAGAATGAAGCGAATATTTCTAAGAGGTTTGAAACCCGAGATACGTCAATATCTTATCTCTCATAAACTGTGTTTGTATCCAAATGTTGTTAATAGGGCTCAGTTATTGGAGTGCGATAATGAGTCAACCCAACCAAAAGAGAGCAGCCAGAAAAATGATAATACCAGTGATAGCAGTCATCGAAGTGGTGACAATAAGCGTGGAGGGAATCAACATGACAGAAATGGTAACCACTTCGGTGGGAATCATGGCCAAAACAATAAGAATGGACATTTCAAGAAGAGGAGATTCAACAATGATGGAAAGACGTCAGCATCAACACCTATCGTTAAGGAAAGAGAACGACCACCGGTCGTATGTTACAAATGTGGAGGGGAAGGAAACATAAGTCCAAACTGCACGATGCAGTCCAAATCATGTTATAATTGTGGAAAGGAAGGTCACCTAGCCCGATTTTGTCGTGCACCAAAGTCAAGTCCAGCTGGGACGGTGGCACCAAAGGCGGATACGGACAAAACAAAGTCGGTGGTTTCAGGAAGAGCGTTTTTCGTGACTTCTCAAAAAGTGAGTAACCCGAACGAAGTTTGCACGGGTTAGTTATTTATAAATTTTTGCAAAGTCTATACCTTATTAGATATCGATTCTACCCATTCTTTTATCTCTCTTGCTTACGCTCAACGTTTAAATTTGACTCCGGAGAGATTAGACTTTAACTTATCGATTGAAACTTCGTTAGGAGAAACCTTCGTTACCTCCACTGTTTATAAATCTTATTTGATTCAAATCGACACTTTCACATTACCTGTCGATCTTATTTCCTTGAAAATACTTGCCTTTGATGTAATTTTAGGAATCGATTGGTTAACTACTCATCATGCTTTTTATAAGGTTGTTATCTTTCATATTCATAACCAACATGTTATGCGAATTCAAGCAACCAAACCACTAAAGTTAATCACTATTATATCAAGCCATAAGTAAAGAGCCCCTATCCTTTCGTTGTTAACTTCCTTGTGTGTAATGCACCGAAGCCAGACTTTCTATAGGGGACACTGTGAATGACGGTGGCAAGTTGATAGGTATCAATGTGACGTGTTATCCAAGTCTTGGATGAGTGTCACAGTTTTGAATGATATTTCCATCATTAATAAATTTCCTGACGTATTCTTGAAGAACTTCCTGGCTTACCCCAGAGCGTGAAATCGAATTTTGTATTGACCCCAGTACAAAACCCATTTCTAAAACCCTTAAATATTTCTTCAACCAAAACGAACGTATAATGCGCCAAAGACGTTGGCTCGAGCTGTTGAAGATTACGACTATACCATTTAATATAATTGTGGAAGAGCGAACGTGGTAGCTGACGCGTTGAGTAGAAGATCGTATACGTTTACGAGTGCGATGTTGTTAACACAAAAACCCATTTTGTATAACTTACAAATGATGAAGATAGAGTTAAAGACTCTAGGGACCCACGTGAAGATAATGAATATATGAGTAGAATCGACTTTAATCGATAAAGTTAAAACGCGTTCAAGCTACGCATGAAGAAGAATCGATGAATGTGAAGAAGAAGGTTCAAGAAGGCGTTATCTCAACCCTCGATTTAATTGGCCCATTTGAAATCCTCGATCGAGTAGGAACTGTGGCCTATAGACTCGTTTTACCACCAAGTATGCCCATAACGTTTTTCACGTATCGATGTTACATAAATATGTGGACGACCCGAACCACATTATTGAATTGGAACTAGACGGGATAGCATAAGATTTAATGTATGAGGAGATACATGTTAAAATCTTAGATAAAAAAGATCATATTCGACACTCAAAGGTTATACCTCAAGAGTTAGAATCTGAAATGAAGTCAAGGTATCCTCACCTCTTCGGCATACCAGGTATGTACATAAATTTTGAGGGCGAAATTTCATAATGAGGGGAGATTGTGAGACCCCAAATTTTATGAATAAAGACTTAAATTTCTCGAAATATTTTTTTGAATATTATGGTGTGGATTTGACATAATGTTATAGTTGTGGGTAATATTTACAAATTTTGCAAAGTAATCAAGTGGTTATATAATATTCGATTGGTCGGGGAATATTCGTTTTAATAGAGAATATTCGTACGACGGCACAATCATTGGTGGACCCCACAACGGAAGTATTGTCGTAGTAAGAAAACGACAGAGTTATCTTTTATTAAAAATAACGGTGAAAGTGTTATCATTAAAACTGTTGAACTACCTGGTAGTAAAAGTACAGTAATACGCATGATTGCATAGTAGCACACGGTATTGATTATTGATGTTTACGTGAGAAGTCACTCAGTTATTCTCAATTATTGCTACAGTAATTCCTGCATCATATCTCTCATATTATTGATTCGATTATTGTCATAGTATCATCTGCATAATATTTTATATATTATTACATCAATAATTGAGATAACAAAGTTATTCATATTATTAAATTGCAATATTTACAATGTCTAGAAGTTCTGTCAATGAGAGGTTTGGTCATCTAATTGCGCGCCAATAAGGAGAAATCCTTATCTAAAGCCCCTCTTTCTCACGGGAATGACCTGGTTGATAAATATTGTGAGTTATAATATTAATGATGAATAAATTCATGTTGATTAAAGATGAAATTGATAGTTCCATTGTGTTGGAATTATTAGTGTTAGTGAAAATCGACATCTATTACGATGATAATTGATGTCTGGGGGTTATATTGATAAATCGGGTAATTAATTGGATAAATGAACAATTAATTGCTACTAATTCACATGCTTATATAACTATTTGTTCACATGTGTGTACTATTGAATCACATTTTTGTACTATTAGGGGAGTTGGTGCAAGATTGATAATACTTGCATGATTAAGTTAAAAATGGAGGTATAGATGGAGGTACTATACTGTAATTCATATTTTCACATGATTATAACTATTGATTCACATTATTTACTATTAGGGGAGGTGGTGCAAGTTTGATAATACTTGCAAGACTAAATTAAAAATGAAAGAAAAGTTGAAGGTAGTGTACTATAATATTTCGAGCCCCAAAACGTGTAATTATCGAAACTATATTTTTCTATAAATAGAAGCTCATTCTTCCTTCATTTCTCACCAATTCACTAAAGCTATATTTTATTATTCTATTAGAATATCTTGTCTGTGCGGTTTACGCATGACCTGGTTCCATTCTTTATTATTCTGTTAAAATATCCTATCTCTGCGGTTTACGCATGACCTAGTTCCATTCTTTATTATTCTGTTGAGAATAACCTGTCTGTGCAGTCTATCGTACGCATGGTGAATTCTTCTATTATTTCATTCTTTTTTATTCTGTTAGAATAACTTGTCTATGTGGATTACCGCATGCATGGTGAATGATCCTTTGTATTTATATGAATAGTATTTTCATTCAAAAGGGGTTTCTACCAAGGACAGTTTCGTAATTTTTCTGACCCTCAAAAATTCTAGAAAAATTTGAATGATAATTTGATAAGTTTTCTAGATTGTGTCCAAAAACGGCAATTTTTGGATGTATAGATTAAGAGTTATGTATTTTATGGGAAAAGACTATTTTAAAAGTAAACCCTTATAACTCTTTGTGGTTAACTCCAAAATTGGTGAAATTTTTATTGGGAGTACATGTACATAACAGGAGTATACCCTGTAAGTTTCGGAATTTTTGGACAAAAGTATAATTTATGATAAATGTCTAAATATTCGGCAGTTTTGGCCATATAAAAAATAGTAAATGAATTTTAAAAATTCTGAGAAAAATATATGTTCAATATGGGACTATATTCTACTAAATTCCAGAAAAGAAATATTTTTGGGACTAATTTGGTATTTTTCATGAAAATGAACTAATTATGAGTAAATGAATTAAATATGTTATGTGAAGTAACAAAATTGGAAAATAGGATTTTATGGCTTGGGAATCCTATATAGGGTATATACAGATTTTTGATGAGGGATTTGATCATTGGTGATGAAATTTTATGAGTATGGCATTTTTGAATGATTAAATGCATTATTTGGTAAGTGTAAACAATTGAAATAAATTGTTTATATGTTTATGAAGTGATTAAAATATTGTTATAAAATTAATAATATTAGATGATGAGTTTATTAAGTGATTGATAATATTTGGATAAATTTAAAGTCTTTAATATTTATCCTTGTTTTCATTTGATTAATGTTTATATCATTGTCATCATCCCCATGCTTATATTATGATGAAAGTCATCTTTGGCTTATGTGCATAGATGGACTTGGTATGATTATGACCAGGGATCATTCGGTATAATCATGACCTATAATGTTATAAATGATATGGTAAAAGTCCTCAGTGGCCTGTAGTGCATTGATGGACAATTTTGGTATGATTATGACCAGGGATTATTCGGTATAGTCATGACTATTGATGATTTAATGAATATCCTTAGCCCATAGTGCAGGGATGATTCGATGATGTGGTTTATTTATTAAGTTGAGTCTCAGCGATAAAAATTGATGAAAACATTTTAAATCATAGAAGATAGTAGATATCATGCTCTACTTGACTCTTCTAATGGATTGCTTATTCCGCAGCAGTTAAACTTAATGTCTATTGTATTTTATCAGTTTAACATTGTTGAAGACTAATGATAATTTATTCTGCATTATCTTAGTCATAATATTTCTTACTGGGCTAGTTGAGCTCACCCTTTCTTTCACCGTTCTCTTGAGAAATGAGAATATAATTTGGGGACAGAGTCGAGAGAGCGGGAGTGATCGGTCCGGATGATAGCATTAATAGTCCACACTATTCTTTTAAATAGTGTGATAATAAATGTAATGAGGACTCCATTGAGTGTGGATATTGTCTAGATGACAATATTTGTATTAAAACTCATAGCATATATTTTTTCGTATTTTACACGACAATTGTATAATTAAGTTTTTATTTGTATTTTGTACCATGTATTTGGCGACTCAAGATGGGTGATGTATACCTATTTTGGGGGCGTCACATAATGCATATGGTAAGTTTGTGACTCATAATAATATGGTATGTTTTGAACCCCTCAGTGAATGGACGCCTATGGTCTGACTAGGATAAGTTCTTAAACTCATATTATTATTGTGACGCCCCCAAATCTATATGCCCGCGGTATTAGATTTGGTTCTCAGGACTAATCAATTAATATAACGTATTTAAATCTATACACCCATGGTATCCGATTTTATGCTTATATCTAATCGAGTGACTATACAATTATTACAAGATACAATTCCCATAGATCCAGAGTTCACAGTATCCCATAACATATAATAGTTCTCGTCAAAACAATTGTTGTGTTTAGATACCCTCACTTTGATGTATAGACTGTATCTATGAATAGTATCTATCTATCCAAAATTCAAAGTACTAGTAATAACATGAACAGTCCATATTACCAATACCCTCACTCAAATGTATAGTCTATATCATGCGAATTTACACTATCGTATCGATAGTAACTATCTATCCGAAATCCAGAGTATTAATAACAACATAAACAGTCCATGCTATTAATACCCTCACTCAGATAAATAGTTCCCAAGGATCGCAACTAAATTGAATATTCTAATTACATCTATATATGTAAGGAAAACACGGTTGCGGAAATAAAAGATGTTATATATCATAAATATTAAGGTTCGATTACATGATTCTCATAAAGAATTTCTTATTACAAAGTATTCAACTAGACAAGAATATAACATAATCTAAGTAGGGACGCTTCCCTTTATCTACTCCAGATGTTCCAAGGTTACCATCTAAAACTGCAAAGGGAATAATTTGCAAGGGTGAGCTATGACATGCTCAGAAACTTTTGTATTTATAACAATATATGATTTGAAGAAATACAACAATTCAAATTTTGACTGATAGTTGTTACCATTTCACTATGGATTTATATTTATGTCAGTCACACAGACTTAGAAATTTTGTTCAAATATGAGATAGGGGATCAGCCTATTTAACATCTTAGGAGTATGCATCTCATCCTACCAGTGCTCAAATGCACCCAATTTAGTGTCAATATATTATCGACCGAAAGATCCCATACGGGATACCCAACTTCAGAATAGGATGTCTTTCCAAACAATTTGGTTTGACACAACAATTTAAGCTTAACAATCAATCTGAATAAATAATTCATTTCTTAGTTATGCTGAAGTTATAGCAATAACCTTACAATAAGAGGTAATTCAAATGTAGGTATAGTATATTATATCAACATCATATCAAGATAAAAATCTTGTTTAACGAGTAAATAGGTTTAAGAAATTTGCATAAGTAGTTTAAGGGTTAAGAAGAACTTGCGAAAGTAATAACTTGGGTATAGGAAACTTGCCTTGATGTTTAGTATTCTAAACTATAAGCGTAACCTCGTTAAAATAATCCTACACAATCATATAGTGCATAAGCGGTTAGATTCATCGATTTATATAACTTTATATGTTATATAATAACTTAACTTAACTATTTTCATAGGTGATATAAGTTTCTTAACACCCTAGCTCTTTTAAGCCCTTAAATTAGAGAGTCTCCAAGAAATTTTTAGCTTTGACGTCCTTTACGGAAATTTCCATAACGTTTTCGTTTTAAAACATTTTTGGGTGATTCTTGTGCCTACGTGCTCCTAACTTCCATATCTACAACTTTATTAATCATTCAAAGGAATATTACCATTTTAAAATTTTAGAAAATGGACAGAAATGTCAAAATTGTGATTTTGGTTCATAATTCTTCTTTTCATTTAGTAAAACATGATACTACGAGCATTAATTTGCTAGGATAACATGTTCTAACACTTAATAACATATCATAACATAAAAATAATAAAATCATAAACCTACTTATGTAAAATTTATGACTTTTGCTCAAGAATATCTGAAGAACGAAAGAACACGAAGAACGAAAAAAATCGATCGTGGTAACGACTTATGTTCTTTCTTGAAGCTTTTGGTTTTCATAATTAAAATATTTTGGGCATTATAACGGCTTGCATAGGTGATTATAAAATTTTATAAAATAAATAACATAAACTTAAATAATAGTAGATTTGATCAAGAACACATGAAGAAACACGAACTTGGAAAATCCGAACATGGTAACGACTTGTGTTCTTGACATTTGTACTATACAATTACATAAATTAAACATAATAACGTGTAAGACCCCATATTTTATGAAATAAAAGTATTCAATTTTTCTTATAATTATTATTCAGTAAATGGTTAAATTGATAAAAGTAAAGTTAAGGGTGATATATGAAATTTTTTCAAAATAAGCAAGTGGCTATAAAATACTTATTGTTGTCGAGGAATATTTGTTCGGTCGTGGAATATTCTTGTTGTCGAGGAATATTAAATGCATTTGCCAGCATGACCGTTATGGGCCCCATAATGAGAATAAGCTATCGGATGAAGAAAATGACAAGTTTAAGTTTTTATAAATAACGGCGTAGTTGTTACAATTAACCATTGTTGGAATACGGTGGTTAAAATATAGTAATCTGGCGTTGTTGCACAAAGAAATATTACGATATTGCATAAAGTATTTTTGAATTATTGATTCGTATGTAAGAAGGCACTACTCAATAATTGTTACAGTAATTACTTTTCAATATTTTATTTTATTGATTCAATAATTGATGCGTTGATACTTTATATTATTGTTGTTTCAATAATTGTCACTGCATAGTATTTCCCATTATCAGATCAATAATTCATATTATTTGAATAATATTATTAGATAGCATTATTGGCAATGTCTAAAAAGTTCTGTCAATGAGAGGTTTGGTCACCTAATTGCGCACCAGTAAGGAGAAACCCTTATTGAAAAGCTCCCTCTTTCCTAGGAATGGCCTGGTTGTCATAATTGTGATTCTGTAATATTATTTGTGAATAATTAATTATTGATTTATATGATAAGGAAATATTTATTTGATGCGGATATAAATGATGTATTTATTTATGTGGTTATAAATAAAGGAATTAATGTTGAGGTGTTTTATCAGTATTTTTGTCGGAATGGAGGTATTAAAAATCAAATCAGTATTTTTACGATATATTGTGTGAGTTATAATTTTTAATCCGACCGTTGGATCGTTGTGATTTTTGGATATGTTATACATATATAAGTTGAGTATATGTCCACAAATTTTGAACCGTTAAAAATAAACGTATAAATTGTTATGAATTTTAAGAGGTGACTGGTTCAAAAATTGTTGAAGTTTCAGAATTTATCATTTTGGTGGAAAATTCTAGAATGCGTGGGCCCCACCTATGGTTGGTGAAGAAATGTGCTGAAATTCTAATTCAAATGTGGTGGGTGGCAATAGTAACAAGTAAAGCCATCAGGTAGCAGGTCAAGTCTGCTTCGGCGTGCTAACATTTTCCTATAAATAGAGGGCTAAGTTAGAATTGAAAATCACACCAGAAACATAAGCTTTCTCTCTTTCTCTCTCTATATTATCAAGCGTATTTTGTGAGTATTTAGATACTTTGAGAGTTGCTATTCAGGCAAGGTTCCTTGACTTTACATTTAGGTTGTATCACGCTCTTTTGAGGTAAGGGATTGTAAGGGATTTTAAGGGTTATTATGTTTTTCAGTTTCGAAATTTTTCTGAACCTTCAAAAATTCTGGAAAAAAATTGAAATGATTATTTGATAAGTTTTATTGATTGTGTCCAAAAATGGCGATTTTTGGATGTATAGATTAGGAGTTATGGATTTTATGAGAAAAGACTATTTTAAAAGTAAACTCTTATAACTCCTTGTGGTTAACTCCAAAATTGATGAAATTTTTATTGGGAGTACATCTATATAACATCAATATATTCTGTAAATTTCGGAATTTTTGGATAAAAGTACAATTTATGATAAATGTCTAAATATTCGGCAGTTTTGGCCATGTGAAAAATAGTAAATGAATTTTAAAAATTTCGAGAAAAATATATGTTCAATATGGGACTATATTATCTTAAATCCAAGAAAAGAAATATTTTTGGAACTGATTTGGTATTTTTCATGAAAATGGACTAGTTATGAATAAATAAATTAAATATGTTATGTGAAGTAACAAAATTGAAAAATAGGATTTTATGGTTTGGGAATCCTATACATGGTATATGCAGATTTTTGATGAGGTTGTTGGTTACTGGTGATGAAATCTTATGAGTTTAGCATTTTAGTATGATTATATGCATTAATTAGTAAAGCGTAAACAATTAAAATAAATTGTTTATAAGTTTAAGAAATGATTAAGATATTGTGGTAATATTAATGATATTAGATTATGAGATTATTAAGTGATTTATAACATTTGGATTAAGGCGTTATGAAATCATTGATTTATGAATTTTACTTTTGAAATTAATTGCAGTTGTTGATCATATTGTTTTTATTATCATATATATAACATTTTTATAATCTCGGTGATGAAATTTCTCTTTGACTTAAGTGTAAAGATGAGTAGATTATTGGTATGATCGTGACTATGGGTTCTCTTTGGCCAGTAGTGCAAAGATGAATTGTTGACTGGTATGATCATAACCATTGAATTTACAATTGAATATTTTTAGCTTAAGTGCAAAGGTGAATTAATCAACATGGTTATAATTATTGTTTATATAAATTCTGAAATGATTATATATTTCTTTGAGATATGAATATCTTTGGCCTGTAGTGCAAAGATGAATTATTGATGAATATCTTTGGCGTGTAGTACAAAGATGACCTGTTGTTGAATATCTTTGGCCCGTAGTGCAAAGATGACCTATTGTTAAATATCTTTGGCATGTAGTGCAAAGATGAACTGTTAATGAATATCTTTGGCCCGTAGTGCAAAGATGAACTTATTAGTATGATTATGAATAGGGCGTGATTTGGTATAACAATGATCTTTGATGTTTCGGTAAAGACATGTGATGAAAAATATCTTCGTCTTGGATGAGAAGAGGAAATTAGAACTACAATTATGATTATGAGTTATTTCACGATCGTGAGCAGGATACATTGATTAATGTTACTGAGGTTAAAACATTGTTGGTGGACTTTTAACATGGAGAAGATAATAGACTTTATGGTCTATTTGACTCTTCTAATGGATTGCTTCGTTCACCGCAACTATGGTTGAAAAGTTTTATCATCTACCATATGTTCTAAATCTACGATTTATTCTCGATGAAGGCTATTGATAATTTAATTATCTTTAGTTATGATATTCTTTTTGAAGGCTAGTTGTGCTCACCCCTTTTGCTTCACAATTCCTTTCGTGTATTAAAAGTGTAATTGGGTCGAAATGTGGGATAACAGGGGAATAGTGTGGTGGTCCGAGACTATCAAAGTTTCTCAACACATTATAAAACGGTATGACATACAATATATAATTGTATTGAGGACCTAAGATGTGTGTGTCATATATTATATGTCACTTAATAATTGATTTTGGTGAACAACAATAGGGTGAGGTGAACCCAACTTTGGAAGGGTGTTTTGCCACTATCATACAAGATGTCTAATGATATACAATCTCGTGTTATCATAAGAAAGGGTTGTGCACATCCACTTGCTGAGTATATCTACGAGCACTACCTATATGATCTTGGAGTTGGGTTGAAACATAATGTTCAATCGCAGAAGGTGGAGATAGTTATATGTCAAGAGAAGACTCACCATTGGAAGGAACATGATAGTAATCTTCTCGTTTTTCTTTGGGGTCTATTGGATCAACCAAGGATAATTCTTTGGACATATGATATCTATCATGACTTAGATTCATGGCCTCCTATGTACGAAGGTTTCCTTGAGCATTTCCCAAAGATTTTAATTTCTAAAACAGTTCTAGATTGTACCCTTATGTAAGGTATAACTGTGAAGTGTTGTCCATAGTTGGGACATGAGTCACAGTTGGTATTAAAACTCACAGTATATGTGTTGTCGTATTGTGCACAACAATTGTAATAATAAAGTTGTAGTTGTTTTTTTGTACCATATTTTTGGCGACTCAGAATAGGTTGGATGGATTGGACCTATTTTGGGGGTGTCACATAACGTCTTGCTCAAGAACTTACGAAGGACACAAAGTTGGAAAATCCGAACATGGTAACGACTTATGTTCTTGAGCTTATAGACTATAAAATAAAATAAAATCGAACATAACAACAACTAGAGATGTTACCTCTTGTAGTTTCTAGCTTTACTTCCAATTGCGTAGCGCTTCGATGCTTCGAAAGTAATTATTTTCTCACAATATCTCTCAGAATATAAATATAGAGTAATTATTTTCTCACAATATCTCTCAAAATATAAATATAAATATAAGTATCTCAAAATATAAATATATGTCAAGGAAATTATTTCCAGACATGGAGTACTTGTTTCAATTGTGTCAGATCGTGATCCACGATTCACATCGAACTTTTGGAGGAGTTTGCAAGAGCAAATGGGAACGCATTTAAAATTGAGTACGGCGTATCATCCTCAGACGGATGGTCAGAGTGAATAGACAATTCAAACGCTTGAAGATATGTTAAGATCTTGCGTTATGGATTTCAAAGGGAGTTGGGACGACTATCTACCGTTAGTGGAATTTTCGTACGATAATACTTTTCACGCTAGTATAGGCATGCCGCCTTATGAAACGTTGTATGGAAGGAAGTTCCGAACTCCATTGTGTTGGGATGAGGTGGGTGAACGTCGGATGTTGGGACACGAGAGAGGCACAAAAATGGCGCATATGGTGAAGATAATACGTGCTCAATTAGTTGCGGCCCAAGATAGGCAGAAGAAGTATACAGATCCTCACAGAGAGATGAGAGAATTCGATGTAGGATCTTTTGTCTTTCTAAAAATATCGCCTTGGAAGGGGAAGATACGTTTTGGAAAGAAAGGAAAGTTAAGTCCAAGGTTTGTAGGACCTTTTCAGATTTTAAGAAGGGTAGGAGAGGTAGCTTATGAAGTAGCTTTACCTCCAGAAATGGAACGCATTCATAATGTGTTTCATGTGTCTGTGTTGCGTCCTTATAAACCGGACAAAAAACATATAATAGAGTATGAATCTATCCAGATAGAGAAAGATTTATCATATGAGGAACTTCCAATTCAAATTATTGATAGGAAAGAACAAGTTTTAAGAAATAAGGTAATACCTTCAGTGAAGGTGTTATGGAGAAATCACAATGTTGAGGAAGCAACGTGGGAACTCGAAAGTAAAATGAAGGAAAATTTTCCTCATTTGTTTATGTAATTATAAGCGAGATTCTGGGGACAGAATCCTTATAAGGGGGAGAGAATGTAACGCCCGAGAAAATCAAATTTTTATGATAATTAAATTTTTATTTGATTATGTGAATTAAATGAATTTAATTGATTTATTTTGTGAGTAAGCTATGTGAAGGTCGTTCTATGACCTAGAATGTGCTTATATGGTTAGTAATCATGCTACGTACTAGAATTAATTGTTTAGAATTTCCAAGACGAAAATAAATGTTTTTCGAGAAATTCCCGTAAAAACATTATTCATCCGTTTCTGCTCGGGGAATTATTTTGAAATTCTGAAAAATGCATATTGATAGAATATTAAGATGAGATTAAATATCTAATAATATTTCATTTATGGCAAACGAAGTTTTCGCCTGCGGACTTAAAACCTAAGGGTTGAGTATATTGATTTTCGAGAAGGAAATGAGAAGCGTAGAAGGAATTGTGTTATTGTTAGAGCTTGTGTTATGCAAGTATGATACTATTTAGTGTCTATGTATAATATGAAGAATTAATACGAAGTACAATATGATTATCGTACGAGTATTATACGGAGAGAATACGTGAATTATACGTGTAGAATACGATTGGTATTATGGAATTAGGTTAGGACTTAATGTGAATTCATGTGATTTGGATTATGTCACTTGGTCACCGAGTATTTTACTTGGTGACAAAGTATGGACTATTAAGGAGGTGGGGAATATTGACCTAATTGCCCTCCATTTCATTTGCTTATAAATTGAAAGCTAGAGTTGGTCATTTGAGGGTTTTTCAAGTTGCCAACATATATTTTGAGAGAGAGAAAGAGCTATACTCAAGCAAACAATCTACTTTGAGGCTTTGCCTTAGAGTTTTTCAAGAACACCAAAGAAATCCTTAAGGTAATACTCCTTAATGCTAGTTCCATCTCTTTTGATTTCTTTAAGAATGAAGAATCATAAATGGGTGGTGTATGTCTATTATGGTGGAATAAGGATGACTTGTTATAGATAAAATCTTTATAAGTCATGAAGACATAGAAATCATAAGGATTGATGTAGGTTTAAATCATTAAAATATTGATTGTTGAGGTTGATTGATGGTGAACAATTGAACTCCATCAATACTTAAATATGTGCATCTTGCTTGGTTAGGATGTAGATATAAAGTCCATGGAGTATTCCATGTGATTTGTCTTAGAGAACACTAGTAATGAAGTTATGGCGAATTTTATGCAATTAGACGTTAAACGTCGAAAGCGTAGAAATTCTAGATTGGTAGTCAAAAGTTGTCGTGAGACTTGAAAACGTTGTTTTTCAATGTCAACATGTGAAATAGGGTATTTAAGAGTCGTGGACTCGAGAATCGTCGGATTTCGACTTAAAACGAAGAAAACGAGCATTGAACGCTCATTAACGTTTAACGAACGCTTAAAAATGAACTTGATAGTGAATTTTGAGTGAACGGTTTTGAAAGAGTCGAATTCTTATACGAACGCGTAGAGTATGTCATTTATGACGTGTAGACTTTTGAACGGACCAAATTGGACTTATAACGAAGAAGTTATGGATCCGAGAAACTCACCAAAAATTTTGACTGTTAAAATTTTTGAGATCGAGGTCCTGCCCATGGCGCCAGACAAAGCTTTTAAAGTGCCATACCGCAGCAACTGACGATACGTTGTTAGTGGCTACTAGAAAGTGGCTCTGCAAATACCATCGGTATATAAGGAAGTCTCTCGCCACGTGAGCCAAGACGGGGTTTCAGTATCGAAAGCTCGAAATACAAATGCCAGTCTTGTATAGGGAATTCACGCCACGGCGCCGAGGCAGGCTTTTTGTTAGATAACTTAGCTTTGAACTGCAATTGTTCAAGGACCTATCTTAGTTAAGTTTACACACTTAATAAGTGTATTAGAACTATTCCTATATTACCTATACTAAGGTATATGGTAATGAAACTTAGGAAATGAATGCATGTTATTAACTTATGAACGAAGAACATAAAATGTAATCAATGATCCATAGTCGGTGAACCACATTGGTACTTCACCAATGATGATAGAGTCCGGTTAATAACGTAAGTTAGTTAATAAGTCGGGACGAAGGGTAATAAGTCGAATTAACTTTATTAAATGAAATAAAGTTAACAAAGACATAGAAGAGATAGAAGTTGGTAGGAACAATGTGAGTAATTGTCTGATAGCTAATTACAGTGTGCTATGTGAATATATCATGTAGATTCTGTAAAGGCTGTGGTCAATCGATTAAGTTATTTGAAGACGCTGAAAGGCAAGTTTTCTTAACGCTTGTCTAACTTTCAAGTTAGTCACGTTTTATGTGATTCATTGTACGAAATTGCATGCCTGGTTTTTAAGAAAGGGTCAATGCCAGTTTTAACTCGGCTAGACTACTCGTAAGATATAGATTGATTTGTATACATATCTTTCTATATAGAAATGTTAACGCTATCCTATGCCAAGTAATTGGTATGGATGTGAAGGTAAGGTTTGTCTATGAACAAACAAAAGTATTTTTCATCGATTATTCGATGGGCACGCGAGTTTGCTAGAACTTAAATGTAAATACGTTTAATGGATGAATGTTGATCAACATAGAGTACTATAGGTTGATCACCTAGAAGTGCTCGTAAGTAATGCGGATGTACAGCCTTAGTGTTGTGATATCCTTTTCAAGTATGAAAACAGTAGTTATCGCTCATGGTCTATCGAATTCTAGGTTGTAATTCCTAATTTATTCTATACTTTGGGAATTTATGTATGAAATGTTAAAGTATTATTGCTTCATAATATTTCATAACTATTTGTTCAGTTATGTATGAATTGTCATATAATTCACGAATGTGGTATTACTGTTATCCTTTGGTAAACTTGTTGAGCTTTTTATGCTCACTTCTTGCGTGAATTATGTGATTGCAGTTAAGGATGAACGTACTAAGAATGCTAAGAGAGATAAGGGCAAAGCTAAGATGGATAATTAAACATCGTGTAATAGATTAGTATGTTTGTATGTATTATACATTACGAACAACAAACAATGTAATCGGTTTGTGAACCTGGGAATGGATTATACTTTGATTGCAATAAGAAGATAGTAATTACATTCATTATGTTATATTTTAATGGAATGATTGTATAGTTATGAGTACCGTGTAGCACTATATGTCGGGTTGGAAGATACCCGAATTTGGGGGCGTCACAGGTAACTGTCATATCCCCTTATTTAAGTTCCAAGAACTTAATCTCCATCCTACCTTGCATACTAGTAGGGAAGTAGTTCTCAAAGAATACCTTCTTGAACTGTTCCCAAGTAACTGCCTCTGTTCTAGCCCCACCCTGGTGAGCCTCCCACCAGTAGTTGGCTTCCCCCTTCATCATGTAAGTCGCAAAAGAAGTCTTTTGAGCCTCACCTACGTTTGTAATTGATCTGTTACCGGGTATGACACCAGTTTCAAGGGCACCATATCGGATGGCGCCAGTTGAGATGAAGGAGTTAATGGTTCAATTACAAGAACTATTAGACAGGAAGTACATTCAACCGAGTGTGTCTCCTTGGGGAGCACCCAGTATTGTTTTGTAAAAAGAAAAGGATGGGTCGTTAAGACTTTGTATCAACTATCAAGAGTTGAACAAGTTAACGATTAAGAATAAATACCCGTTGCCCAGGATCGATGATCTATTTGATCAGTTGAAAGGGGCAAAGTATTTTTCTAAGATAGATTTGTGCACGGGGTATCATCAGTTAAAGGTGAGAAAGGAAGATGTACCAAAGACGGCGTTCAGAACTCGTTATGGTCATTACGAGTTCCTGGTGATGTCGTTTGGGTTGACTAATGCGCCAGCCGCATTTATGGATACCGAGTGTTCAAACAGTATTTGGACCAGTTCGTTGTAGTGTTCATTGATGATATTCTAGTCTATTCAAAGATGCCAGAAGATCATGCTGAACATTTAAGGATAGTGTTGGAAACACTAAGGAAGGAAAGGTTGTATGCGAAATTCAAAAAGTGTGAATTTTGGCTTGAACGAGTGCAGTTTCTAGGACATGTTATTGATAAAGATGGTATTTCCATGGATCCAGCAAAAGTAAAAGCAGTAAATGAGTGGGAGCAACCAAAAATGCCAACTGAGGTTCGGAGTTTTCTGGGGTTAGCAGGATACTATAGAAGGTTCATTCAGGACTTTTCTAAAATAGCTACTCCGTTAACGAATCTGACAAGAAAGTCGGTGAGGTATGTGTGGACTGAAAAATGTGAGAACAGTTTTCAAGAACTGAAGAAGAGGTTAAGTGAGGCACCTGTATTGTCCTTACCAGATGATACATGGAACTTTTTAGTATATAGTGATGCTTCGCATAAAGGACTGGGTTGTGTGCTCATACGGCATGGCAAGGTCATTACGTATGCGTCACGTCAATTAAAGGATTATGAGAAGGCCTATCCTACTCATGATCTGGAATTGGCAGCTGTAGTTTTTGCCTTAAAGATATGGAGGCATTATCTATATGGTGAGAAGTGTGAGATATACACGGACCACAAAAGTAAAATATATCTTCACACACGAAGGAGTTGAACATGAGAGATGAGAAGGTGGTTAGAATTAATAAAGGATTATGGTAGCGTGATATTTTATATCATCCAGGAAAGCAAATGTAGTAGTAGCCGCGCTAAGTAGGAAGGGTAGAGAGAAAGCTGTCAATGTTAACAACTCGTAATGAATGAGTTGATAATGGCGATGGCAAAAATGGAGTTAGAAGTTAAATTCTAGGAGGAAGCGGTGGAAATGTTATTTTCCATGGAAACCCAACTGACCATAGTGGAACGGGTTAAGGGAGTACAATTGAGCAACGAGGAATGCGAGCAGATGAAGAAAAGAATAGAAAATGAAGAAAAGACCAAGTATAACCTCGATATGGAGGGATTACTTCGTTTTGAAGGAAGAATTTGGGTTCCAAATGATTCTGAATTAAAGGAGGAAATAATGATGGAGGCCCATAGTTCGAGGTACTCGATACATCTCGGTAGTACGAAGATATATCAAGACCTTCGTCGGAACTTTTGGTGGCCAAACATGAAAAGAGAGATAGCAGAATACGTTAATAGGTGCTTAACTTGTCAAAAAGTTAAGGCTGAACACCAACGACCGAGCGGGTTGTTGCAACCATTAGAAATTCCAGAGTGGAAATGGGAGCACATCACAATGGATTTTGTGGTGGGACTTCCAACAACAAGGAAAGGATACGATGTTATTTGGGTGATAGTGGATCGATTGACGAAATCGACTCATTTTCTACCAATAGGAGTTAGGTATAACCTAGAACAATTAGCTAAGTTGTATGTCAAGGAAATTATTTCCAAACATGGAGTACCTGTTTCAATTGTGTCAGATCGTGATCCATGATTCACATCAAACTTTTGGAGGAGTTTGCAAGAGCAAATGGGAACGCATTTAAAATTGAGTACGGCGTATCATCCTCAGACGGATGGTCAGAGTGAATAGACAATTCAAACGCTTGAAGATATGTTAAGATCTTGCGTTATGGATTTCAAAGGGAGTTGGGACGACTATCTACCGTTAGTGGAATTTTCGTACGACAATAGTTTTCACGATAGTATAGGCATGCCGCCTTACGAAACGTTGTATGGAAGGAAGTTCCGAACTCCATTGTGTTGGGATGAGGTGGGTGAACGTCGGATGTTGGGACCTGAGAGGGTACAGTAAATGGCAGACATGGTGAAGATAATACGTGCTCAATTAGTTGCGGCCCAAGATAGGCAGAAGAAGTATACAGATCCTCACAGAGAGATGAGAGAATTCGATGTAGGATCTTTTGTCTTTCTAAAAATATCGCCTTGGAAGGGGAAGATACGTTTTGGAAAGAAAGGAAAGTTAAGTCCAAGGTTTGTAGGACCTTTTCAGATTTTAAGAAGGGTAGGAGAGGTAGCTTATGAAGTAGCTTTACCTCCAGAAATGGAACGCATTCATAATGTGTTTCATGTATGCGTGTTAAGGCCCTTATAAACCGGACAAAAAACATATAATAGAGTATGAATCTATCCAGATAGAGAAAGATTTATCATATGAGGAACTTCCAATTCAAATTATTGATAGGAAAGAACAAGTTTTAAGAAATAAGGTAATACCTTCAGTGAAGGTGTTATGGAGAAATCACAATGTTGAGGAAGCAACGTGGGAACTCGAAAGTAAAATGAAGGAAAATTTTCCTCATTTGTTTATGTAATTATAAGCGAGATTAGGGGACGAGAATCCTTATAAGGGGGAGAGAATGTAACGCCCGAGAAAATCAAATTTTTATGATAATTAAATTTTTATTTGATTATGTGAATTAAATGATTTAATTGATTTATTTTGTGAGTAAGCTATGTGAAGGTCGTTCTATGACATAGAATGTGCTTATATGGTTAGTAATCTGGCTACGTACTAGAATTATTTGTTTAGAATTTCCAAGACGAAAATAAATATTTTCTAAGAAATTCCCGTAAAAACACTATTCATTCGTTTCTTCTCGGGGAATTATTTTGAAATTCCGAGAAACGCGTATTGATAGAATATTAAGATGAGATGAAATATCTAATAATATTTCATTTATGACAAACGAAGTTTTCGCCTGCTGACTTAAAACCTAAGGGTTGAGTATATTAATTTCTGAGAAGGAAATGAGAAGCGTAGAAGGAATTGCGTTATTGTTAGAGCTTGTGTTATGCAAGTATGATACTATTTAGTGTCTATGTATAATATGAAGAATTAATATGAAGTACGATACGATTATCGTATGAGTATTATACGGAGAGAATACGTGAATTATACGTGTAGAATACGATTGGTATTATGGAATTAGGTAAAACTTAATGTGAATTCATGTGATTTGGATTATGTCTAGTCCAAACAATTGATTATGTAAGCCCAAGGAATTAATTGGTTAAGCCCAAGCTAAAGCCCAATGTTAGAATGATTAAGCCCACTTCAAGAAAACCGAACCATGGATCGAACCGGTGGGTCGCTGAATGGATAAAACCCATGGAGCAACCCATGGGGATGACCCATGGGCATGGTGGGTCGGCCACTTGGCGTGAAAGGCAAGAAAATCACTTGGTCACTAAGTATTTTACTTGGTGACAAAGTATGGAATAGTAAGGAAGTGGGGAATATTGACCTAATTGCCCTCCATTTCATTTGCTTATAAATAGAAATCTAGAGTTAGTCATTTGAGGGTTTTTCAAGTTGCCAACATATATTTTGAGAGAGAGAAAGAGCTAGACTCAAGCAAACAATCTACTTTGAAGCTTTGCCTTAGAGTTTTTCAAGAACACCAAAGAAATCCTTAAGGTAATACTCCTTAATGCTAGTTCCATCTCTTTTAATTTCTTTAAGAATGAAGAATCATAAATGGGTGATGTATGTCTATTATGGTGGAATAAAGATGACTTGTTATAGATAAAATCTTTATAAGTCATGAAGACATAGAAATCGTAAGGATTGATGTAGGTTTAAATCATGAAAATATTGATTGTTGAGGTTGATTGTTGGTGAACAATTGAACTCCATCAATACTTAAATATGTGCATCTTGCTTGGTTAGGATGTAGATATGAAGTCCATGGAGTATTCCATGTGATTTGGCTTAGAGAACACTAGTAATGAAGTTATGGCGAATTTTACGTAATTAGACGTTAAACATCGAAAACGTAGAAATTCTGGATTGGTAGTCGAAAGTTGCCGTGAGACTTGAAAATAATGTTTTTCAATGTCAACATATGAGATAGGGTATTTAAGAGTCGTGGACTTGAGAATAATCGGATTCCGACTTTAAACGAAGAAAACAAGCTTTGAACGATCATTAACGTTTAACGAACGCTTAAAAATGAACTTGATAGTGAATTTTGAGTTAACGGATTCAAAAGTGTCGAATTCTTATATGAGCGCGTAGAGTATGTCATTTATGACGTGTAGGATTTTGAACGGACCGAATCGAACTTATAACGAAGAAGTAATGGATCCGAGAAACTCACTAAAATTTTTTACTGTTAAAATTTTTTAGTGTTGAGGTCAGGCGCGCTGCGCTGATAAAGGCTTTTAAAGTGCCACACAGCAGTCTTGTCGCATAGTGTTAGTAGCTCTTTGGAAAGTGGCACCGCAACGCCACTGGTATAAGGAAGTCTCGCGCCGAAGCACCAAGACTTGGGCTTGGGTACTGGAAACTAGCGCCGCAGCGCCAGTCTTGTATAAGGAAGTCACGCCACGGCGCCGAGGCATACTTTTTGTTAGATAACGTAGCTTTGAACTGCAATTGTTCAGGGACCTATCTTAGTTAAGTTTACACACTTAATAAGTGTATTAGAACTATTCCTATATTACCTATACTAAGGTATATGGTAATGAAACTTAGGAATTGAATGCATGTTATTAACTTATGAACGAAGAACATAAAATGTTATCAATGATCCATAGTCGGTGAACCACATTGGTACTTCACCATTGATGATAGAGTCCGGTTAATAACGTAAGTTAGTTAATAAGTTGAGACAAAGGGTAATAAGTCGAATTGACTTTATTAAATGAAATAAAGTTAACAAAGACATAGAAGAGAAAGAAGTTGGTAGGAACAATGTGAGTAATTGTCTGATAGCTAATTACAGTGTGCTATGTGAATATATCATGTAGATTACAGAAAGGCCGTGGTCGATCGATTAAGTTATTTGAAGATGCTGAAAGGCAAGTTTTCTTAACGCTTGTCTAACTTTCAAGTTAGTCAAGTTTTATGTGATTCATTGTATGGAATTGCATGCCTGGTTTTTAAGAAAGGGTCAATGCCAGTTTAAACTCGGCTAGACTACTCGTAAGATATAGATTGATTTGTATACATATCTTTATATATAGAAATGTTAACGCTATCCTATGCCAAGTAATTGGTACGGATGTGAAGGTAAGTTTTGTCTATGAACAAACAAAAGTATTTTTTATCGATTATTCGATGGGCACGCGAGTTTGCCAGAACTTAAACGTAAATACGTTTAACGGATGAATGTTAATCAACATAGAGTACTATAGGCTGATCACCTAGAAGTGCTCGTAAGTAATGCGGATGTACAGCCTTAGTGCTGTGATATCCTTTTTAAGTATGAAAACAGAAAGCTACTATTCATGGTCTATCGACCGGTTCAGAATTCCTAATCTATTCTATACTTTGGGAATTGATGTATGAAATGTTAAAGTATTATTGCTTCATAATATTTTATAACTATTTGTTCAGTTATGTATGAATTGTCATACAATTCACGAATGTGGTATTACTGTTATCCTTTGGTAAACTTACTGAGCTTGTTATGCTCACTTCTTGCGTGAATTATGTGATTACAGTTAAGGATGAACGTACTGAGAATGCTAAGAGAGATAAGGGCAAAGCTAAGATGGATAATTAACCATCGTGTAATAGATTAGTATGTTTGTATGTATTATACATTATGAATAACAAACAATGTAATCGGTTTGTGAACCTGGGAATGGATTATACTTTGATTATAATAAGAAGATAATAATTACATTCATTATGTTGTATTTCAATGGAATGATTGTAAAGTTTTGAGTACACTGTAGCACCATATGTCGAGTTGGAAGATACCCGAATTTGGGGGCGTCACATGTCAGGCGTAAGCACGACAAAGCATTTTGTCAGTGTAAGCACGACAAAGTAGCTCTTCAAAACAAATATACCGAAAAGTCTATAGGCGAAAGAAAAAAATTTAAGCACGATGTTTTTCAGAGAAAATTTTTTATTGGACAATACGCCTTTTCACGACATATTACCGGTATATCTTGAAACGGAAAGTCAATACGACGTATGGATCTCTCAAAAGAACTTAGGGTCAAAACCTAACTCGTATCGTTCTTCACGGGAATAGTGTTTTTTAATCAAACTTTCTCTGAAATTTTTTATTTTCGTCTTCAAAATTCTTAATTATTTATTCTTGCACGTAATAAAAATACTACAATATTATCACCATCCTAGGTCATAAAACGACTTTTAAACACACAATTCAAATAATATTCAAAACTTAATTTTTAAACTAAGTGGAATTTCTCGATCGTTACAATTATGGCAAGTTTCTGAACTTCCAATGTGTAGTACGTTTGATGAACTATATTGGGTAGAAAACGGTTATAGTATAGAGAGCATTGATGAAGTTGAAGATTGATAGAATGGTTAAGTAATGAAGTAATGGAGTAAAGATTGAAGTTGATGGATACTTGAATATTCTAAAGCTACTAGCTATGCTATACTTTTAAGATTTATTGAATTTGTGCCAATGGTTGTACTTTTAATTTTTGAAAAATGTTGGATCACACTAGTGAACCAAAGAATTTTTAAAACAGTGCTATTATTCGCGTATCTATGTTGTTTGTTTCAGCTAGAAAAAAATGATTTTTAAATTTTCAAAATATATTTTAATTATATGTATCGGGTGATATGATAAAAACGATGAAGTCATCAATGCAATGGAACCTGGCGTTGGATGTGATCATATGGTCGTTAGCCCACTATGGTGAGATGTAGTATGACAACGTCATAATCATGACTCCATAAAAGGATTTTTGAGATTTCTTGAGATGTGAGAATATATATATATATATATATATATATATATATATTTCGATTGATGTCCGAATTGTTGTAGAAGTTTATGCTATTAGATTCAGCTAGACGATTATTGAAAGATGTTCATGAAAATCAAGTGTTTCTTGAGAAGTAATGCCAAACCAAATTGCTTTGGTGTGGATTCAGATGTTGAAAAGCTAAATATGAACAACCCTTTTATAGGGGAGTACGCGGAAGCGTTTAGATGTTTGTGCACAATACATGGTACAGAGGGCTGATCACCCTAAGTACGGGGAGTCCCTACAGTATTACTGTTAAGGTTAAAGTTGAAAGATTACTTGTAACCATGGACATAGTTTGTGGTTTTGTGACCCTCAGTTACATCTCTAAAAACTGAGAAGAATAACCCTATTATGGGGGAATTATTTTTACGCGATGCGTTTAGATGTTTGTACACAATACATCGTACGAAAGGGCTTAACACCCAAAGTACGGGAGTCCCTATAGTCTAATGACTGTTGAGGTTTAAGGTAAAAGAGTACTTATAACCATGGACGTAGTTCAAGGTCTTATGACCCCTCAGCATGATTTGGAATCTTTTAAATTCTTGAGTTATTCATACTGCTTCCCAATTATTGGGCAATTGTGGAAGATTCTTGCTATTCTAAAAGGTGAATATGGTAAGGATGATATTTCTTAGAAAGAAGTCGTAGTATGCGACACTGAATGATGAATATATTGAATAAGTGAGAAAAGAAATTTTAAAATGAGAAGGAGATGAGTTATCAAAAAAAATATAATAATGTAAAACTTTTAATAGAAAAGTTTAATAATTGTAGAAAGATCTTTGTATAAAGAAGTGGTTATAGAACCCAATGAATGAATAAAGTATTAATGTAAAATCTATTAATGGAGGACGAAATTCTTAGAAGAATGGGTGAATGTAATATCCTGAGTGTTTATGATAACGATCCTTAGAGAAGGAAATGAATGGGTTAAAGAATATATAATACTCAAAATATAATTGAGTTTTGAGTGAGTTGTGAAATAAAAACCTAGAATTTGTTGAAGAAATGAATGTAGTAGGAAATATAAAACTTATATTAAGGTAATGTGTTGAAGTTATTCAACGAAGAGATTTGATGAAAACCTGAGGAAGGTAGGGCTTCGGTGATTCTGAGGTCGAAATCCTTATAAGGTGGGAAGAATATAACAATCCAGAATTTTATTTATAATTTCAAATATTTATTGAATTAAATAAATATTTTTAATTGATGTGTTTGTTGTTTAGTAGATATTTGTTGGATTATTTATTAGTAAGTAAATAATTCATGAGTTATAGAAATTAACTTAATTAATATAAAAGAGTGATGAATTAAATTTATGAGATAATACTCTAATTTAACTTAATAACTAAATTAGAGAGTTGTTAATGATTATATAGTTAGGTAGAATGTTGTTTTAATTTAATTTAGTAATTAAGTTGATATGTTAATTTATTAAGTAAAATTATAATGAAAATTATAATTTTATCGTAATTAGTTTTGTTTATTTAATTAAGATTGGATATGGAAATCTAAGTAAACAATGTGTGGCAACAAACTATATTATAAATGGCTTATGAAAATAAATTAAAAGAGTTTTAATTTGGTTTTACCAAACAAAGCCTTAGAGCTTTTGAAATTCTTATGTTAATCTTGTTTTGCGAAACAAGGCTTAAGGAATGATTAAGTTATTAGTTTAATAGGTTTTGCCAAACAAGGTCTTATGGCTTTTAAGTTTAAAATAAAAATAACTGATAAGTATTTAGTAGCCTTATTATTATACGTCAGTTTTATTTTTATGTTAGCGTTTGTTTTAGTTTTACGTGAAAGGGTTTGGCCTAAGCCTAAGAAGAAGAGAGAAAAGAGAGTTTACAGAGAAGAAGGGAGAGGAAGGATAATTGAAAAAGAGTTGATTATGAGGATCAAAGAAGGGAGAGGAAGGATAATCAAGCCATTCTCATCATCTAATTAAGCTTAAGGAGAAATTAAAAGGTAATAATATAGCCCTAGTTTTTAGTTATGTTTTATCAAAACTTCTTCTCTTTAATTGGTTGTGGTGCATGATTTGAGTAAGGAATTGGTTTATAAAGATTATTGGGTATGTATAATCTATTAATTATCATTTAAAAATAATTTTTGGTAAACAAGTCCATGGAAACATGTTTTAGAATGAAGAAATTGAGTTTTATTGATATATATACATTAAGGCTTGTTTTGGAATCAAAATTTATGATGAAGTCATGATATAATCTGAAATTGATGATATATGTTGCTAGTATATTGAATTACGGAAACAACGAAATTTGAATGAATCAAATTGGTTAAGAAACAAATTTGTAGTGAATGAATTCGCTAAACATGTTAAAACATAAAAATAGAGTATTAACATGTGTTTTGGGTCAAGATTTAAGTTGGTTAATATTTTTGTAAATTATTATAATTCTAGTATGTTGTAGTTCTATGAATTACGAATCCATAGAATTGAAAACGGACTAATTTGGATGTGTATAACTCAAGTTATGAAGATTAATAGGAGAAAAGGGTCAAAAATTACAAAACACTGTAATCTGGGCAAAGCCTAGCGCAGGCACGCCACCCAGGAGTGCGAGCGCACTGCCCAGCACTGCTAGATGGTGTGGACACATGGGAGTTGTGAAGGAAATGGGCGCGGCCGTGCCCATAGTGTGCCAGGTGTGACTATTTTGACCTAGTTTGGTAAAACGACCATAACGTTTTCATACGGACTCCGATTAAGTTGATTGAAGATGATCCAGAACGAGGACGAATAGACATACAACATTTTTTCTTTAAGTTTGTCAATTTGAGGTCAGGAACATGGGTCACAATGGTCATCTTTAGGACTGTTGTATTTTTTAGGGCAATCGGAGGGCGTCGGGCATGCACGTATGCAAGTGTAGTGCTTCTGATGATAAAAGATGTTGTTCTAACTTATAAAATATGAAATTTAGTAAATATAATGATGCTTAACATTAATAAATAATGTTTAGATAAGTTGTATAAGCATAGTAAGCATACACAAGAGAGACAAATCGGGCGTGTGACGAATAAACGTTGAAACGCCATGATAAGTGTTAATGAACGTAAAAAGTGTTTTAAGTCTAATGAAATGAATATTATAAGATATGAAATGGGTTTAATATAAAACCAATAATGATTCCTAGCAAGACTTAAGCACTTGAATGAACTTCGAGTATGAAATATAGTGAGATATAAGTCGAAAGTTAACACAATTAAATTGAACATTGTGTATTGATTAATAAGAAGGGTTATGGGATGTAGAGTAAAGTTTATATTACAACTACTATGTGTTGCTATGTGACTAATAGTTGATGTTTATAATTATATAATTGTGTAGGGGCACGTGAAGTGCAGATAACTATAAGCTGTTAAACTGTTATTGGTAAACAACAATCAAGGCAAATCTTTCAGTTCCTATTTGCTATGTGAATTTGACTTTTTTAAATCTTTATTGCAAAGAGAATGAGGTGTTATATATATGTTGAATGTATGAAATGTTAAAGTCAATTTATGACTACGTTGATTGACTAAAGCATGTTGATTGAGTAAGGAAATCAATCTTTATACTTGTTATATGAACTGTAGCATGTATGTTATGTTAGTCCGATGTTTATGAGATATATGTTGAGCATGTTATTATGTGCTACGTGATGCATGAAAACTGTTAGATTTTACTGGGCTGTTAAGCTCAACCTTGCAAATAACCACTTTTATAGGTTAAAGATTCAAGGTAAAGTTATGTGCTACTTGAAAGACATGAATCAGATGTGATACTCAAAGATTTATACACTTTGGCTAAATTTTTATTATTTGAACCATGTTTAGGGTTCCGAATAATGTATGATATTTAATAGATATTGAGTTATAAAGTTTAATTTTTGTTTGTTGTATGAAATTAAGGATATTGAACCTGGATGTAAGTTTTATTTATTAACTCTGATATGGTGAGTAATAAGCTAAGTATGGTTTAAAGGTAGGTAAAGATAAAGGTTTTGAGAAATGTACTTGATAAGTTACAATGATTATGTAATGATAAACTGTCAAGTTTGAGTTATTTGATATGTAAAGGTTATCGAATTAAAATGTAAGATTCTATTTAATAACTTTGATGAAGCGAATCATAAAATAACTTGATTCAAAAACATATAGATGATAAAGGTTTTGATTCAGGGAATTAAAGTAAGAAGATAGAAAATTTTAAATTATTCCGCATATTATTAAGTTTAACATCGAATAATGATGTAAAATCAGAAGTTAGACGTGTTATTAACGACCGAAGTCGATAATTGAATTGTATAAATTTTGGGGTCATTACAATGGGGGCCTATATTTATAGGCCCGAGTTTTTACTGGTAGACCTGCAGCTTCTACAGGTACACCTGCAGAAATGCTCAATGGGCCCCAACACCTCAAAGTACATGCAACTCAATCCACGCGTAGGCTACCTGAAACCTTCATAACTTGCAATTAGGGAATCCTATATAGATGTGCCATATCATTTCAAAAAGCTCTTTTCGAGTGCTACGCAATGACATAGGGCTTGCCTTATTCTGAATCTAAGAAGATGGATCCATGACCAAACTGGCATCTTCAGGTCTTTGTAGAAAGTCCGTTAAACTATTTTTGTATAGTTTGTGCTCAGAAGTGTTGCAATGGCTCTTTGTGACCCTATCTGCATCTGTATTGTGGTTGTTGATGTTGTCTTGTCAAAATAACCTTCTTTCTCTCCCGGGGTTGTCTCTAGGGTTGCTGGGTCTTTTGGCTATCTCTTAAGGTTGTCTCCGGGGTTTGATTGCAGTCGATTCTCTTCTTCCTCAGGGTTGTCTTCAAGGTTGATTTGATATCCTCCCGGGACTATCTCTGAGGTTTGATTTGATTTTGTAGACTACTAAGGTCATTTATGGAGTGTGAAAAACTTGATTCTTCCTCATGCATAATTAGTAATAAGAAAACAAATTTTCGAGTGTCTACACTTATTGAAGAATAAGTTCACTGAACGTGACTCACTAAGGAATACATAATGGAGTTTTGTTTGCCTATCAATAGGAATTCCTGTAGTGATAGTAGTACAAGTGATCCTTAGACTTGAGATCATCGTAGTATCTTGTGTATGATGATTTATACTTTGACATGTCCCTTAAGACCCTTAGGGTATATCAAAGGGTATTTTGACACCCCCAAATTCGGGTACTTCATTCCCATAGGATTTGGTGTTCACTATCCAAAACAATTACTTCTAACTACCCATAATCAAGGATAAAGACATAACTTAAATAACTTAAACAAATTTTGTGACGCTCCCAAATTCGGACCTCCACTTGGTCACTCAAATTCGGTTCATCACGTTCTCATGGTAAAACCATAATATCTAAAATAACGCATACACAATGGAAAATCTACTTTAGAATAATATACAATAATTTATTATAATTATTCCCCCAAGTCTCGCAACCTATAGTGCTTAATAGATTACATAATAATATCTAATAAAGACTTATTACATGATCTTACTTAAGCTTAAACATAGTCTAAAATAGTCTTAATACAACATAATAGACTTTAAACATAAAAAGGACAAGCTAGTCGGTAGCCTTGCCCTTGCCCTTGTCCTGCCCGGATACACTTCCCTGTTTTGCCTTAACTGAAAGGTTTTTAAAAGCAAGGATGAGCACAAATTGCCCAGCAAGTAATATACAACAAGGGTATAGGATATAATATAACAACGTTTGAAATATCAAAGTGTCATTTCTAGGATAGTTCAAAGTATCAGAATAACATCATGGGTAAGAAATATCAATAATTCTTTAAATAAGAACGATAATTCAATATAAATCAACAGATATATATGAATTCAACGACTATCAAGGTATCCAATTGGATAAATAATTTATACTGAGCAGTCACTAAGAACTATTGAACTTCCACTAGAGTTACCAATATTAAATTGATAATCCAAAAATATCAAGTACTACAGATGATAAATCTACAATACTATACGTTATGCTTAACACCACAATAATATTCATTCATGTGTTGGGGTTTCCAATGACATACACTCCCCTTACCAAAAGGGTTGTTCAACTCAGTTTTCAAGATTTCTGCACCACTCAATTGGTTTGGACATATTTATAAACATGTATATAGTCTAGCCGAATCAAATGGCATCGACTCTTTCACAATATTCAATGGACAATACCAAGTTCAACATGAATAACAGCTTTCATAAGGGTTTAACATACTAGCTCATTTAAACGAGAAAGTAATATAACTTGTATTCAAAGGGATAAGCTTACGGTATTTGTCGAATAAAGAATGCAATTATACTTGCACAATAAGAGTAAGGTTCGGATACTTGCTCAATATAAATTTGAGTAAGGTTAGAGAAACTTGCCTTAAGTTAGTTTATACACATTAATAAATCAACACTTTAGAATCCTAGTATAGCGTATTATAAGTATACAGTGTTCATTAGCTAACACAGTCCTTAATCAAGCTCGACATGATACAAGTATGCACATATGATACAAAATTAGTTTATAAGTCATCATGAATCAACTACTTAGTTACTTCACAAGCAAATCAAGAATGCTCAAGGTTAAGACCTCCAACTCATGGACTTTTCATTTCAATGCAACACCGACTTATCAACTAGGCATCACTCATATATATACATCAGTAGGTTTTAGATCACATTTAGCATCATAGGCATCATGCAAGTTGCTGTCCAAAAGTTAGAATTCACTATCTGGGATTCCAGACTGGCGCAGTTGCGTTATGGCTAAGCCTAGGACCAGCGCAGCTGCGCCGTCCTCTGGCCATGCCAAGACTTAGCTGCTGCCTTGTGGTTTCTGTCCAACTCAACCAAAACAATCACACATAATATATTTGTCATGTTAAAGGTATTTTCATGCTCCTTAAGTCAATCTAGGTTCCTTCTTTCATAACATGGTTCTAAGTTGCTCATTTCAATAATTTAAGGCCATTCAAGGTCATGAATTCACAAGGTCTAGCATGCTTGCTTTCTAAACATACAAGATAGTTATAAGACTCATATTAGGCATGCTTGTGTGTATTCATAACACATACATGAAACTAACACCGCTTTAGTTGAAAATAGGTTTCGTTCATGCTTTTCTTGAAATGTGCTACACAAGAATGGTATATATATGTTTATGCTACATGAGTGAGTCTAAGAGTGTCATAAAACATGATCACAAATGTCAGATTCTAGTCTTCAAGGCCTCGTGATAATATTCATATTCTAATCTTGCTAGTAGGCTCAACATGCTCATGTTTCATTACTAATCAAATAAACACAAGCTAAAGGTTTATTCATACATTTCCAAGTCATACTCACATGCTTTCAAAGTCAGAATATAAACCATGTAGAAATCATGCATGTTAGCTCACTAGGCTAAGTCTTTCCTTGAAAACATTTCTAACACTAGGCTTAATAAGTTTGATCATGCTCAAAAGGACTATGTACACTACAACATGCTCATCTATGTGCAAAATCAATCTTGTATAGCTTACTAGGTTCATAATTTGAAGAACATGATCTTTAACATAGTTTGTTTTCAAAACTTAGTCCAAATCTCCATGTAAACCATACGCCTTCATTAATCATGCAAGTCTAGTCTAAACATGCTCACATTAGGTTAACGTATCCATATATACATCATACACATGCTTTCATGCTAGCTTGAGTCAAAATAACTATCTACTATTGATCAGATTTAAAAAATGATCGCTTTCAATGAATTCAAAGAACTGCAAGACATTGTGTCATAGCCTCAATCTAAATGTAGCACAATTTATGCAAGTACTGGTTTAAGTATGAAGTATAGTGCGTTTTACAGTAAATCCATCCCAACCTCGAAAATTACTCATGATTTCGATTTTAAACCATCATATATCAGTTGTATCATGATCATATTTTCATATAACAACTATATGGACATTACCCAACCTCATTAACAACCAATTCCAAAAAATCAAGAATTTGAATTTCAAGAATGGAAATTTAACAGAAACTGAAAATGAAGAATAAGAAGGAATTTATACCTTTATAATTGCAATGAACTTTCTCCTATTGAACTCTCAAGCTCTAGATTACTTGTTTGCTCCCAACTCTCACTTAGCAATTCTCAACACTTTGGAAAAATGGAAGGAGAGCTTTTATTTATAGAAAAATCAATGCACAAACATAGCAATTTTCCATTGAATCAAACCCATGGATTGTAGGATTGCATGAAGGTTATGGAGGAGTTGTTAGATTGGTTTTTGGAACTCATCATAATCACCACTCCCCCATGATCATGAGCTAGGGAATTGGAAGAAAATGAAAAACAGAGGCTAGCCTTTTTGAAATACACGTGAATAAGAAATGAGAGGTAAATGGGACACTCAATTTGGGATAAAGGAGAAAAATCCGAGCATTCATGTATACTCCTACACATTCTCACTCTTATGTTATATTTTTAATACACATCTCAACCATATATTATAACCTAATGTCACAACATGACTTAATATTTCAAGGTAGTAAATCTTATGCAACATACATATAATCCATGTACATTTTATCAAAATGATAGTTTAATACATACCCACATACACATGGTTACTTTATTTAAATAATAGTTTACAATATGCTCATGGTATATTATTTTAATACATACCCACATACATATTGTCACATAGAGAATGTATTTATAACATATAGTTCTAATATGTTTACTCACATTTGCCTCATACAATATAGTTTTATAAGACTTAATATATATAGTCACACAAATGTCATAATCGCTTCTATATAATATAGTTGTATTATTGCTCTTATATGCATAATGTTAATATAATATGATCATATAAATAAATAATTATTCACTTCCTTGATTAATTAACATCATTATTAATTAATCCAATCATCATTGATCAATATATTTATGGATTTCCATAATCATTATTTATCTATATAATATATTACAAATAGTAGTAATCACACATTATTAGTTAATCACTAAGAATTCAATATTCTACCACAACCGTTAACAATTAATTAATATAAAAATTATCATTTAATATTACCTAGTTGTGCACTTTATTTCATGGTTCATCAATGTCACACAAATCATATAATTGCTTCATTTAATTTCCAAAGTAGAAAATTTTATTTTCTCCAACTAACTATGACACCCCCAAATCCGGGTACTTCAATTCCACGGGATTTGGTGTTCACTGTACAAATATCATCTATCTATCTACCCATAATAAATGCAAGCCATGCAATAGATAGAATAAAAATCTTCCCCTTAAGGGTTACAACATCTGAATAATAATAATACAATCCCAGGTTAAACTAACCTTAAACATCTGTGCGGAATCATAAACAAATAAGTCTTAAATAACACCAATAACTCAAGTCTTAAACATAAATACATCATCTAATAAAAATAATAAGTCTTCATCACTTGCTAACTTTGCCCTTGCCTTTACTAGTGGAAGGTTCATCGGTTCTTTCGTTCTTTACTGCAATGTTATTATTAAGCAAGAGTGAGCACTATTGCCCACAAGTATAATAATGAAATAACAGTATAATAACATACGAGTAAATTAAAAACATCTGAATGAAAGCTCAACTTTTGAATCAAGAATGAATAACAAGAATCAAAAGAATTCTGAGGGTCATAAGACCTTGAACTATGTCCTAGGTTATCAAGGGTTATACTTGAAACCTTTAACAGTCATAAGACTATGGACCTTTCTTTTCGTACTTAGGGGGATCAGCCCTTAGTACCATATTGTGCACAATATCTTAACGCTAACGCATAAGTAAATCCCTTTGAAGGGTTGTTCATCTCAGTTTGACATTCGAGTTCGCACCAAAGGAAGTTTGGTTTGGATAATTCAATAAGGGTTCTGAAATTTAGAACGTTCATCAACTAAGGACTAGTTGAATCAATAAAGTTCACTAGTCTAATAAGGTTCAACAATAATGATATTCGATTTGAATAATAATCTCAAGAAGTATACAATAGAACAATTATTGTATAACTGAATCATGTTTTGAAAAGATAATAAATCTTTAATATAACAATTGAACTTGAATAATAGTAACGATAATTTACTCGAGGTAACTAATAACTTGAACAATAATGACAAGTAGGGTTAGGAAACTTGCCTCGTGCGTAGGCTAAACGATTACTACTTCCGTTCACCACAAATCCTACACACATACCATATGTATTCACGACATTCATTAGTTACATTTTCACTTAATTATTTAATATAAACTCCACTTTATTTAACAAATAATTACCCTTCTAATTTAATTACTTAATTAAATTAGAATATTTTCATTCTCTTACTATTATTACACTCGAATAAATTATTTCATAATAATTTTCATCAAATATTTATTTTATTCCATAAATATCTCAATTAAAATATTTAATTTATTTTATAAATATTTTAATAATAATTCTCATCAAATATTTATTTTTTTATTTTTTTATTATTATTATTTTTTAACCGCTTGGAAGGTAATTTAGTTTAGTAACGCTTGTACCGGGGCGGGTTACCTGTGCTCATTTTCTGCGTTTTAGCGATAGCTCATGTAGTCATTAACATAACAAGGCCAAATTAGGCCAAAAATCAATCACAGGTGTAAATTATATATTAATATGGCCATAACTTCCAATTAGTTATTTTTTTTACACTAATTTAGACTTACCCAAATCATTGTAATACATATATAATGATTACTTAACCCATCTAGCATGATTTTTAACAAGTTACAGCACATAATTTGCAAAATCAACACATTTACTTCCACTGTTCTTGATGTTCTTGAAGGTTTTGAAAATAAAACATGAAAATTGTCACTACGGATTCGTTATAACACCGAATCCGTTTATTTAAACTTTGGTCTCTTCGTATCAACATGCATAATAATATACGAGTGTAAAATTTAGGGATAATATACGTTCAATACATAAAATATCACGTATAAGGTAATAAGTCCAAAACCCATACTCTGTAATTTTGTAGAAATCATATACGATGTAATATTATGAAACTGAAGATATGGAATCATGCAATATATATATAAAATACGATTTGATACATCTTAACCCATAAATAACTCTTAAATATTACTCCTTTCTCAATCACAGAGGCTTTACAGAAACTTTGAAAGCCATTTTCTTATAAAAACTTAATGACGTAAAATAGAATTTGGGAAGGAGAATTAGTATAATTAATGGAAGATGAATTCCTTCTCAGATGACTCTCACAATCCTCTTAACAACTCTGACTTCTCAACTCTTTCTCTGTATTTCTCTCTGTTATGCTTTCTAGACTTAGGCAAATAATGAAGAAGAAATAAAAGAATACGTAAACTAAATAATGAACAACTGACGCGTTGGTGATCAGTTACCCAGTCATGGGTTAACTGGCCCCAACTCCCTTTAGTGCCATGTTTGCCTAGCTAGAATAGGTTTCAAAAATAATTTAATTTTATAAAACTTTATCACATAGTTAATTCATGTCACACCCACTTGCACAATAATCAAATATCTTATTTAATATAAATAAAATATAATAACTTCTCATAAATTCACATAGTCATATATTTAATTTCTCATTTAATAATAATATTAAATTATTAAATCTCTAATTAATAATTTAATTAATTGAAATAACATAGGCTTATTAAATATATTTCTTTTAATTCAATAAGCTCACATAATCACATACTTCGAATAATAAAAATTCTCCACATTAATTTAATAAATATAACACCTATAATTAAATTAATCTATCACAACTTCATCAATTAATTAATTAATCTAATAATTAATTCATCGAAAAATATTTATTCAATCTAATAAATATTAAAATTAAATTACAAAATTACGGTTGTCACACTAACCTTTGGCTAGAATTGTGCCGGAAAGGTCTTCTTTGGGACGGTGCTGTTGCCTTGTAGTGCGTACGATAGTCAAGAGCTGGTTTAGCTTCAGCCCGTGTCAATTTTCATCGCTAGACTCGCTTTATACGATATGAATTGATGTCCACAAAGGTGTTGCGACACGTCTATAAGCGTATTGATAACTTATATGAAATCACATAATCATTCCCGATTAATCTTCCTAATTCTCGTTTCAACTCGCTTAGTGAATTCTCTCGTTTCACATTATGCCACACAAGGAATTTCACAATTCTCATTGTCACTTCACACATCTTAATACGCATAAATCTAATATAAATTAATTGAATTAACCAACTCACAAAATAATAACACTTTTATTCACAGAAATTTTATTTCCATTAATATATTCATTTAATAATACGTGGAAATTCTCGGGTATTACAAATATCTTCCCCATTAAAGCGTTACATCAACTTAAAACATTCCCAGGTAATCTAAACTTTAATTATTACATAAGTCTGTGGAATACATCACATAATTAGATAAGTCTTATAACATAAAATTCAACAAATGAAATTAAACAAAGTCTTCATCATTTGAACATCTTGCCCTTGCCCTTGCCCTTGCCCTTGCCCTTGCCCTTGCTAGTAGACGGATCTTCAACTTTCTAAACTTTATCTGCAGTGTTAATTGCAAGAGTGAGCAAACAATTGCTCACTAATATAAAGATTGATAATACCAGCAACATAAGGTTAAGAAATGAATGCTGAATAATAGAGAACTTTTTCTACAAATCAAGAACAGAAAACAAGTTCAAGATTTATATCTAAGGGTCTTATGACCATGAACTATATCCCAGGTTATTAAGTATTTCTACCTCAACCTTAACAGTCGTTTAGGCTACACAGACCCTTCTTTACGTACTTAGGGGGATCAGCCCTTCGTACCATGTATTGTGCACAAACATCTAAACACTAACGCGTATATAATCCCCTATATTAGGGTTGTTTAACTCAGTTTGACTTCAGGATTTCTGTACTAAAGAAAGTTTAGTTTGGAATTAGCTTATCAGTGATTCTAGAATTTTAGAACACTCATTAATTATAAATTAGTCAAATAAATAAAGGTTTATTTGTTATTCAAAGGTTCAACACGATAATAAAAGAATTAACAACGATACTTAAGTCATGAATATCAACAATATACAATTGAATAGTCATGTTATCTTGTGTATGATGAGTTATACTTTGACATGTCCCTTAAGACCCTTAGGGTATATCAAAGGGTAGCTTGGGTGTAATAAGTTGTACATGGAGATAATGAATGATCAACAAAGAATCTACCGCTTCTAGTAAAAGAAGAAAATGTCCTATGTGATTCGATAAATGACAACGCAGTAGTCATTGGCCAAGGTAGAATAAAATTAGAAAGGAGTTTCTAATTTGCATTATTTAGAGTTGTGCATTTGAGAATCAAAATACATATAATTAAATAAAATAAGACTTGATAATAACTTATCTTATATTTAATTAGGACATTGTATGGTGGATGGATTAAATTATACGGTAACTATTTACTCAAAAGGTTTTTTTATGATTAATGTTGAAATCTATATTATCTGAAAAGTCGTTGATCACTAAGGAGACTTATCCTTATTGTAAAATAAATGTTATTTATTTATTTAAATAAGATTAGAATTGTTCTAATTGATTTATTCACAACCAGTTTAATATGGAGAAGCTAAAGGTCACACCATAAAAGAAAATAATATTTATTTAAGACGTAAATGACATAATATTATTATAATAATAAGTTAATTATATTTAATTTAATCTTTGGTGAGAATAAATTAAATAGCTTAATATATTTATTATTTAATATTTTGAAAATATTAAATATAAACTAATAAAGAGAGTCTTATTATTATTATTATTACTATTACTATTATTTAATTCCTAAAGTAGTTTAGAAATTAATTAATAAAAGGTACTCTCATATATTTCTAATAAAGATTAGGAAGCTAATTAATTAAAAGAGTTTAATTAATTATTCATAATAAGATTAGGAGCCTAATTAATTAAAGGAGTTTAATTAATTAAAATAAAACTCAATTCCTAAATTGTTTAGGAGGGTTGCCCACATCTATAAATAAGAGGAGTCTTATTTTGATTTGGGGTTATGACAATTTCAAAAATTGGGAGAGTACACAATATTCTATAAAGATAGAATTAGGGTTTTATCAAACATCCATCTTTTTGAATACTTGTTCTTTCTTGGTGTCTTACCTCTAGAGGCCAAACACGTGGGTGGCTAACATTGATCAAAGAAATGATGTGATGCCCCCAAAATAGGTCCACACGACCCATTCTGAGTCGCCAGATATCACACTATAAAAATCAAATACAAATTTTATTTATACAACTGTTGAACTGTCATATAGAATACGACCACAGTTAACTGTGAGTTTTAATACAAATATATGTAACTCTAATGGTACCTCTACCACAACCTTACAATGATACTTTACATAAAAGTATAGTCAAAAACTGTTTTAAAAATTAAAATCTTTGGGAAGTGCTCAAGAGAAACTTAAATACATGGGAGGCCGTGTGTCTCAGGTTATGATAGATATCATATGTCCACGTAATTATCCTTGGTTGACCTAATAGACCCCAAAGAAAAATGAGAAGATTCTTTGTGGCGCCCCAAAATAGGTATACATCACCCATTCGAGGTTGTCGATACATGAATACGAAACAACTACAACTTTATTATTACAACAAGAAAGCGTGAGTTTGAATACAAATATTATCTTCTAGACAATATCTATACTCAAATAAATCCTCATCACATTTATTGACACATTATTTTACAAAAATGGTGAGGACTACTAAACAACTCTTTCTAGAACCTTCATTCCATACCCCGGCTCGTACTCGCTATATTCTCGCCTCCTGAGAAGAAAAATGGAACAAAAAGGAAAAGGGTGAGCTCAACTAGCCCAGTAAAGAATATTATGACTAAGATAATATACAACAAATTACCGTTAGTCTTCAACAGGGAAAAATCTAATAGAATACAATAGACAACAAATTTTAAATCAATATTATTCATAATGAAATAATAATTCATTAGAAGAGTTAAGTAGAGAATGCAAACTACTATCTTCTATATATGAATTTAAAAGTTCATCGTCTATCTTTTATCCCTGTAACATCAATCAATATACATCTGGAATCAAATATTCATCTTTTGCACTACAGCCAAAGATATTCATCAGTTGGTCATGTTCATCTAAACACTGCTCATCTTTGCACTACTGACCAAAGATATTCTTGAAATCATTCATCTTTGCACTACAGGCCAAAGATATTCAATAATATCATCATTTAAGACTGAGGATGATGAAAAATATTTTTTTAAAGAAACGAATCCAGTGAAACAAAATGACAAGGATTAAGGATTAAGGATTCGTACTTTGTTTTATCCATGTTCAAAAATACCTCAAAAATAATCATAGTGGTGTAAAATTCAAGAATGATCAAAACATGGATACAATCAAAGCTAGTATCCAGAATAGATATTTTGGACAAAAAGAAGAAATTTTATTTTTTCGGTGAATAGTGCCGTATACGTGAATAGTGCCGTATACGTGAATAGTAACTCCGACACCAAAAGATAGAAATTTCCCAAAAAAACATCTTCACGCTTCATGAATAGTACTCGTGAATAGTAACTCGTGAATAGTAACTCATGAATAGTAACTCGTGAATAGTAACTCATGAATAGTAACCCCGACATGAAAAAGTTCCAAATTTGATAAAAAGTTTCAACCAATATTTCAGCATAATGATATTGAAGAAATAATATCATTTGAGAAGAAAATAACATCCCTTACCTCGAAAGATTAGTACTTCTAGCTGGAATACCGGGTATAGTGCTGAAGGGAACTTGCACTGTCTAACAATACTCAAAGTATACTCAAAATACTCACAAGAATACGCTCGATAATATAGAGAGAGAAAACTTGGATTTTCGGTGTGATTTTTAATTCTAACCTAAGCACCCTATTTATAGGAAAATGCTTTAGAACACCAAAGGCAGAAAATTTAATAAAATATTAATATATATATATATATATATTAAGATTTCTACGTCAACCTTCCTAGATCTGATCTCAGCTCATTATGCACATGTTGTAGCCCACAAAACAAACAAAAAACGTTTTTATTATTTAAAATATTTTAAACTTCCAAAAATCAATTATTTCGGAGCTTCAGAACTTCAATAATTCATAATAAATAGCCCTTCTATCAGAAAATTGGAATCTCATGAGTTTTTGTAGGAAATTCAATTCTCTACAACTTTACAGAAGAAAGTTTTCCAAATTCCAAATAGAAATTGACCGAAATCCACAAACCAAGGCGATTTTTTAAATTTATAATCAAATTTCAGTCAATAAATGGGGTCCACCGACATGTTTAACATGTTTTAAACATTTATTGCAACAAAAATACTCTTCCTCCTCGTATACTCATATATCCCACATTCGTTGTAAAAATATCACCATTATTATATTATTAAAATATAATAATATATTTAAATGAATTATTTTATCAGAAAAAAGATAAAATTTCAATTTTCAACAATTGTCACATTAAAATTTTTCTCCATCTATATCCACATAAAATCAATATTTTTCTCATCATATGAATCAATAATTAATTATTCACAAATATTATTACGTAATCACAATATTGACAACCGTGCATTTCAGGAAAAGAGGGCTTTCAATAAGAATTTCTTCTTCTTTGTAGCATGCAATTAGGTGACCAAACCTCTCCTTAGGCAGAACTTTCTAGACATTGCCAATAATGTTATCTAATAATATTATTCGAGATAATATGAATTATTGCTTCGATAATGAAAATAATCGTGTAATGACAATTATTGAAACAACAAAGAATATAAAATATCAACGCAGCAATTATTAACTCAATAAAATCGAATGAAGAATAATTCACGTAACCATTATTGAGTAGTGCCTTCTTCACGTAAGAATCAATAATTGGTGCAATACCGGTGTCTTCTTGTGTTTTAACCACCGGGTATTTTAACAAAGTAATAACGATAACAACTACGCCGTTATTTTTAAACCACTTATATTTGTCGTTTTCTTCATCTAATCGCTTTCCGTTATGGGGCCCACACATGGCTACTACTGTGCATTTAATATTCCCAACAAAGATACGAATATTCCACGACCAAACGAATATTCCCCGACAAAAATGAATATTTTATAACCACTTGCTTATTTTGAAGTATTTACGTATTTTACCACTAACTATCCACATTAATCAAATCAACCCTTACTATTTTAAAATAATAAATAGAGAAAATTAAATTTCATTAATAATAAGTTGGGGTCTTACAATTACTATCATCTTCTTTTCAATGGTGAGTCTTCTCTTGACATATAACTATCTCCACTGTCTCCAAGTGAAAATTATATTTTAAATAAACTCCAAGATCATATAGGTAGTGCTCGTAGATATACTCAGCAAGTGGATGTGCACAACCCTGTCTTACGATAACACGAGGTTATATGTCATTAGACATCTTGTATGATAGTGGCAAAACACCCTTCCAAAGTTGGGTTCACCTCACCCTATTCGGTTCACCAAAATTAAATATCAAATGACGTATACAATATGACACACTTATCTAAAGTCATCAATAAAATTATTTTCATACTATTTAGGGAGAACCTCAACAGCTATAGACCACTGTTCTATTCCCCTGTTATCCCCGCTCGACCCAGCTACACTCTTATTACCTGAAAGGAATTGTGAAGCAAAAAGGGTGAGCACAACTAGCCCAGTAAAGAATATCATGACTAAAGATAATATACATCATCAATATCCTTCATCAGTAATAAATCAGAAATTTAGAACATATGGTAGATGATAAAACTTTTTAACCATAGTTGCAGCGGAACGAGTAATCCATTAGAAGAGTCAAATAGACTATCAGATCTATTATCTTCTCTATGTTAAAAGTCCACCGATAATGTTTTATCCCTGTAACATCAATCAACAATTCCTGTCCATACTCATATGTTATTAATCATTATCACAATTGTGATTCTAAATTCCTCTTCGCACTCAGGATGAAGATAATTTTCATCACATATCTTCACCTGAAACATCAAAAATCATGGTTATACCAAATCACAATTTCTGCTCATAATCATACTAATAAATTCATCTTTGCACTATGGCCAAAGATATTCATTAACAATTCATCTTTGCACTACAGGCCAAAGACATACAACTGTATTTTAGAAGAGTCAAGTAGAGCATGATATCTACTATCTTTTACTTAATTAAAATTTATTATCAATATTTTATCAATCGAGACTCAAAGCTTTAATAAATAATCCACATCATCGAATCCCCCGCACAACTGATCAAGGATATTCGTTAATATCACATCCATGAATTAATATTTCATTGCTGAGACTCAGCTCAATAATTAATCCACATCATCGAATCAACCCTGCACTACAGGCCAAAGATATTCGTTAATATCACGACCACGAATTATCTATGCACTACTGGCCAAAGATAATCGTGTTTTCATCAATGGTCCTGATCATACCATAAAACAATTCATCTTTGCACCCTTGGACGAAGAGAATCCATAGTCATAATCATACCAAAAACTGTCCATCAATGCACTACGGCCAATGAGGACTTTTACCAAATCATTTGTAACATTACGGTCATGATTATATCGAATAATCCCTGGTCATAATCATACCAAGTCCATCTATGCACTACAGGCCACAGATGACTTTCATCATAATATAAGCATGAGGATAATGACAATGATATAAAGAATTAATCAAATGAGATAAAGGATAAATATTAAACATTTATTATACAATTTATCCAGCGTTCAATAATAACTAAATGTTATTAATCACTTAATAATCTCATAATCTAATATCATTAATATTATAATAATATTTTAATCATTTTTTAAACTTATAAATAATTTATTTCAATTGTTTACACTTTATCAAATAATGCATTTAATCATTCAAAAATGCATACTCATAAGATTTCATCAGCAATGATCAAATCCCTCATCAAAAATCTGCATATACCCTATATAGGATTTTCAAGCCATAAAATCCTATTTTCCAATTTTATTACTTCACATAACATATTTAATTCATTTACTCATAACTAGTTCATTTTCATGAAAAATATCAAATCAGTCCCAGAAATATTTCTTTTCAGGGATTTAGCAAAATATAGTCCCATATTGAACATATATTTTTCTTAGAATTTTTAAAATTTATTTACTATTTTTCATATGGCTAAAACTGCCGAATATTTAGACATTTATCATAAATTGTATTTGTAAGACCCCAACTTATTATTAATGAAATTTAATTTTCTATTTATTATTTTAAAATAGTAAGGGTTGATTTGATTAATGTGGATAGTTAGGGATAAAATACGCAAATACTTCAAAATAAGCAAGTGGTTATAAAATATTCATTATTATTGGGAATATTCGTTTGGTCGTGGAATATTAAAGACTTTGTCGGGAATATTATTAAATGACGCAAGACCGATGTGTGGGCCCCATAATGTAAAGCGATTGGATGAAGAAAACGACAAATATAAGTGGTTTAAAAATAACTTGGCGTAGTTATTCTGCAATTAATCATTGTTAAAATACCCTATTGGTTAAAACACAAGAAGACACCAGTATTGCACCAATTATTGATTCTTACGTAAGAAGGCACTTCTCAATAATGGTTACTGAATTCTCGCTCAAAGATTTTATTGAGTTAATAATTCTTTGCGTTGATATTTTATATTCTTTTGTTGTTTCAATAATTGTCATTACACAAGATTTTCATTATCGAAGTAATAATTCATATTATCCGAATAATATTATTAGATGACATTATTGGCAATGTCTAGAAAGTTCTCGTCTAAGGAGAGGTTTGGTCACCTAATTGCGCGCCAAGAAGAAGAAATTCTTATTGAAAGCCCCTCTTTCCAGGAGCGCACAGTTGTCAATATTGTGATTACGTAATATTATTTGTGAATAATTAATTATTGATTCATATGATGAGAAAAATATTGATTTTATGTGGATATAGATGGAGAAAAATTTTAATGTGACAATTGTTGAAAATTGAAATTTTATCTTTTTCGATAAAATAATTCATTTAAATATATTATTATATTTTAATAATATAATAATGATGATATTTTTACAACGAATGTGAGATATATGAGTATACGAGGAGGAAGAGTATTTTTGTTGCAATAAATGTTTAAAACATGTTAAACATGTCAATTGGACCCCATTTATTGAATGAAATTTGATTATAACTGTGTAAAATCGCCTGTTTGTGGATTTGGTCAATTTCTATTTGAAATTTGGAAAAACTTTTCTTCTAAAGTTGTAGAGAATTGAATTTCCTATAAAAACACATAAGATTCAAATTTTTCGATAGAAGGGCTATTTATTATGAATTATTGAAGTTCTGAAGCTCAAATAATTAATTTTGGAAGTTTAAAATATTTTAAATAATAAAAACGTTTTTTGTTTGTTTTGTAGGCTACAACAAGTGCATAATGAGTTTGAGATCATATCTAGGAAGGTTGGCGTAGAAATCTTATATATATATATATATATATATATATATATATATTTTATTAAATTTTTCTTTTGTGTTCTAAGCATTTTCCTAAAAATAGGGTGCTTAGGTTAGAATTGAAAATCACACCAGAAACTGAAGTTTTCTCTCTCTATATTATCGAGCGTATTCTTGTGAGTATTTTGAGTATACTTTGAGTGTTGTTAGACGGTGCAAGTTCCCTTCAAAGACTATATTAGATTCCAATTTAGAAGTACTAATCTTTCGAGGTAAGGGATGTTATTTTCTTCTCAAATGATATTATTTCTTCAATATCATTATCTTTGAAATATTGGTTGAAACTTTTTATCAAATTTGGAACTTTTTCATGTCGGGTTACTATTCATGAGTTACTATTCACGAGTTACTATTCATGAGTTACTATTCACGAGTTACTATTCACGAGTACTATTCATTAAGCGTGAAGATGTTTTTTTGGGAAATTTCTATCTTTTGGTGTCTGAGTTACTATTCACGATATCTCAAGACTATTCACGATATAATTGACATTATTCATGAAAAATAAAATTTCTTCTTTTTGTCCAAAATATCTATTCGGATACTAGCTTTGATTGTATCCATGTTTTGATCATTCTTGAATTTTACACCACTATGATTATTTTTGAGGTATTTTTGAACATGGATAAAAAACAAAGTACTAATCCTTAATCCTTAATCCTTGTCATTTTGTTTCTTTGGATTCGTTTCTTTAAAAATATTTTCATCATCCTCGGTCTTAAATGATGATATTATTGAATATCTTTGGCCCGTAGAGTAAAAGATGAATGATTTGAAGAATATCTTTGGTCAGTAGTGCAAAGATGAGCAGTGTTTAGATGAACATGACTAATCGATGAATATCTTTGGCCTGTAGTGCAAAGATGAATATTTGATTCAGATGTATATTGATTGATGTTACGAGGATAAAAGATAGAGCGATGAACTTTTAAATTCATACATAGAAGATAGTAGTTTGCATTCTCTACTTAACTCTTCTAATGAATTATTATTTCATATGAATATTGATTTAAAATTTGTTGTCTATTGTATTCTATTAGATTTTCCTGTTGAAGACTAACGGTAATTTGTTGTATATTATCTTAGTCATAATATTCTTTTCTTGGGCTAGTTGAGCTCACCCTTTTCCTTTTTGTTCCATTTTTCTTCTCGGGGAGGCGAGAATATAGCAAGCACGAAATGCGGGTATGTATGGAATGAAGGTTCTAGAAAGAGTTGTTTAGTAGTCCTCACCATTTTTATAAAATAATGTATCAATAAATGTGATGAGGATTTATTTGAGTATAGATATTGTCTAGAAGATAATATTTGTATTCAAACTCACGATTTCTTGTTGTAATAATAAAGTTATAGTTGTTTCGTACCATGTATTGACAACTCGGAATGGGTGATGTATACCTATTTTGGGGGCGCCACGGTTGGTATCGAGCTTAGGGATATGATCTCTGGCGGAGATCGGGGAATAGAACTAGGAGGGAGAGACGAGTAAATCCTTCGCTAGTGTGTCCTACCTAAGCTTATTTTTTTAGTCGGGTCGAGTATATAAGGATATTATGTGATATATTGATTTCTTTAATTAACCCTTGTTTTATGATGATATTTGAGAATGTCGATTGAGAATATTAACAATGGAAATGAGACCAGTGGAGACGCTCTGTACTCACCAACGAGGAGAGCGTAACAGTCGGGCAATGTTCCTCCCGTGAACAACACCCACCGAAAGATGATGAACGAGGGATGTTTAGAAGCTTTTTACGATTCATACAAAATCGACGAGGAGACTCGTGTTCAAAATACTGAGGAGGAAATGATAGCAATTCACGGGTTGTCACAAACAAAGCAAGATTCAAAGAGTTGGGACCACGAATTTAAGGGAAAGCCAGATCCGATCATGGCGGAAACATGGGTCAAGCAAATTACCAAGATATTCGATGTCTTGGGATGCACGGAGGAACAGAAGGTTTCATTCGCCACCTTTATGTTCCGTGGTGAGGCGTACTCATGGTGGGAGTCATGAAGCGCATCCATCCCGCTTTTCGACTCAAGATGTCTTGGGAGACGTTTCAGAAACTATTTAATGACAAATACTTTCCCGAAAGTGTTCATCATATACGTATGAAGGAAGTGGAGTTTATTAGGACGGAGCGAGTAACAACATGGCGGTGTCTCGAAGACGAGGTAAAGTTTGCAGAGTTATCCGTGTTCAGACCTCATTTGGTGGAGAATGAGGAACGTATGACGCGGATGTTTCTTAGAGGTTTGAAACCCGGCATACGTCGAAGATCTCATTTCTCATAAATTTTTCTCTATTCAGATATTGTAAATGAGGCTCAATTATTAGAGCGAGATAACGAGTACTGGTCAACTCGAGGGACCACAACCGAAGATCGTACCAGAGATAGCGATCAACAGAATAATGATAACCAAATGAGAAAAAAAAGAGACGGACAAAATGGTAACCACTCTGGTGGTAATCATGGCCATGAAAATAGAAGAAGCGAAGTCGAGGAGGAGATTTTAAAAGAGGAGATTTAACAATGACCATGTAAAGACGATAAAGTCTTAAGCAAAGAATCGGTTCTAAGGAGGAGAACGACCACCGGTCATATGTTACAAATGCGAAAAGAGGACATATCGGTCAAACCGCCCCTAACGATTCAAGGTATGCTATAATTGTGGAAAGGAAGGACATATCGCTCGAGATCATGCGAAGAGCGAAAACCTAGTTCAATGGGGACGGTGACTCAAAAGATCGTCGAGAAAAGTCAAAGTCAACGATTCCGGGAAGAGCGTTTGTTGTATTTGGTCATAATGCGAGGAACCCAAACGAGGTGATCACGGGTAAGCTATTTATAAATTCTTGCGAAGTTTATACCTTACTTGATCGAATTGGTGCTACCCATTCATTTATCTCTCCTGCGTATGCTCAACGTTTAAACTTGACTCAAGAAATTAGACTTTGACCTATCTGTGGAAACTCCGTTAGGAGAAACTTTCATCACATCCATTGTTTATAAATCTTGTTTGATTCAAGTTGGCACCATTACCTTACCGTTGACCTTATCTCTTTAAAGATACTTGCTTTTGATGTGATTTTAGGGATTGATTGGTTAACTACTCATCATGCCAAAATTGATTGTTTTCGTAAGGTTGTTAGTTTTAATATTCCTAACCAACCCTGTTACTAATTCAAGCAACTAAACCATTAAAATCAATCACCGTCATATCTAATCATAAAGCTATTCGCTTATTGAAAAACGGATGTCAAGTTTTCTTAGCCCATGTTATGGATTTGAATAAAGACACGTCAAATTTGAATAATATTCTGTTGTTATTGACTTTCCTAACGATTTCAAGAACTTCCTGCCTACCCCGTAGCGTGAAGTTGAATTCTTTATTGATCTTGAACCTAGTACAAAGCCCATTTCTAAAACCCCATATCGAATGGCTCCTATTGAACTTCAGGAGTTAAAGGTCCAACTACAGGAATTGTTGGACATCGGTTTCATTCGTCCTAGTACATCTCTTTGGGGTGCTCCTATTTTATTTGTAAAGAAGAAAGACGGGAGTATGCGACTTTGTATTGACTATCGGGAATTGAACCATGTCACCATCAAGAATAGGTATCCTCTACCTCGTATTGATGACTTGTTTGACCAGTTGCAAGGGGCACAATTCTTTTCAAAAATCGATCATCGCTCGGATATCATCACCAAGATTAGAACCGAGGATATTCCAAAGACCGCCTTTTAGAACTCTCAAGACGGGCATTATGAATTCTTAGTCATGTCTTTTCGGATCGACTAATGCTCCTCATGACTTTCATGGATATGATGAACCGAGTATTCAAGGAATATTTGGATCGGTTTGTTGTTGTCTTTATTGATGACATCCTTATATATTCCAAAAGTCGTGAAGATCATGAGCACCATTTGAAATTTGGTACTCCAAAGGCTTCGTGAAAACAAACTATATGCCAAATTGAAGAAATGCGAGTTCGGCTTGAGGAAGTAGCATTCCTTGGGCACGTGGTGTCGAAACATGGAGTATCTGTTGATGCGGCGAAGATTGAAGCAATACAAAGTTGGGAGCAACCAAGTCGGTGGTCAAGCACGTAGCTTTTTGGGCTTAGTTGGTTATTATCGGAGATTCGTGGAAGGGTTTTCTCGAATCGCTACTCCATTAACTCGCCTAACTCGGAAGGATACAAAATTGCGTTTGGAGCGAAGAATGCGAGAAGAGTTTCCAAGAGCTTAAGAGGAGACTTATTTTAAGATTTTGTTCTAACAATACCATCCGGTTCGGATGGATTTGTTATCTATAGCGATGCTTGAGCAAAGGGTTAGGATGTGTTCTCATGCAACGTGGGGAAAGTCATAGCCTATGCCTCATGACAACTTAAAGAGTATGAGAGGAATTATCCTACTCATGATCTAGAGTTAGCAGCAATCGTTTTTCGCTTAAAGATATGGAGGCACTATCTATATGGGGAGAAAGTGGAGATATATTCGCACCATAAAAGCCTTAAATATTTCTTCACTCAAAAAGAACTCAACATCTGGCAATGACGTTGGCTCGAGCTATTGAAAGACTACGACCACACTATTCAATACCATCCTAGAAAAGTTTAACGTGGTAGCCGACGTTGAAAGTAGAAGATCATATGCGAGGAATGAGTGCGATGATGTCAAGTATACGATAGAGCCAACTTTAATAGAAAAAGTTAAGGTTGCTCAAGCCAGGCAATTCTTGAGCCGCGCGCGTATGAAGAAGAAAGTACAAGAAGGAGATATTCCTAAGCGAGAATTGATGAAGAAGGAATACTTGAGTCCACTCTAGACTTTGTGTTCCTAACGACTCGATTTGAAGTACAAGATTATGATGGAGGCACACAATACACCATTTGCAATCCATCCCGGAAGTACTAAAATGTATCGTGATCTTCGACATACATTTTGGTGGAACAATATGAAGAGAGAGATTGCAAAGTTTATCTCGATGTGTTTAACTTGCCAACGTGTAAAAGGCGAGCATCTAGTACCTAAGGGTCCGTTGCAACCACTTGAGATTCGAAATGGAAGTGGGGAACACATTACCATGGATTTCGTTACGGGTCTTCCTACGGTTTCTAAGGGCATCAATGCTATTTGGGTTATTGTTGATAGATTAACCAAGTCCGCTTTCATTTCATGCCGACACGGAGACTTATTCACTTGAACGTCTTGCTAGTATGTACGTGAATGAGATTGTGAGGTTGCATGGCATGCCTGTATCCATAGTTTCGGATCGTGACCCAAGATTCACTTCAAGATTTTGGGTTAGCTTGCAAAAAGCTATGGGCACGGATTTACGATTTAGTTCGGCATACCATCCTCAAACGGACGGACAATCAGAAAGGACTATTCAAACTCTTGAAGATTTATTAAGACTCTGTATCCTAGACTTCAAGGGCAGTTGGGATAAGTATTTACCATTGGTGGAATTCTCCTACAACAACAGTTATCAGGCAAGTATAGGTGTAGCTCCATTTGAAGCATTATATGGACGAAAATGTCGTTCTCCAATACGTTGGGATGAGGTGGGTGAAGCAACATTGTTGGGACCCGAGTTAGTACGTATGACTACCGAAAAGATTCAAATGATTCGACAACGTATACAAACGGCACAAGATCGACAAAAGAGTTATGCGGATCTTCATCGAAAGGACGTGGAATTTAGTGTAGGGGATCATGTATTATTGCGAGTTGCTCCATGGAAGGGAGTTACAAGATTTGGGAAGAGAGGAAAGCTCAATCCACGATTTATTGGTCCATTTCAAATTCTTGACCGAGTAGGAAATGTAGCCTATAGACTTGTGTTACCTCCAAGTATGTCTCGTGTTTCATAATGTGTTTCACATATCGCACTTCAGTAAAATATGAAAGACCCGAACCACGTTATAGAATTAGAACCGGACGAAATAATAGAAGACTTAACGTATGAGGAGGTACTGTCCAAGATCTTGGATAGGAAGGAGCATGTCCCACGCTGAAAGGTCATACCACAAGTTAAAGTTTTGTGGAGGAATCATGCTATAGAGGAAATGACCAGGAATTGGAAACGGAAATGAAAGCGAGGTATCCTCACCTTTTCAAACACACCACGTAACGCACGTCAATTTCGAGAGGACGAAATTTCATAAGGAGGGAGGTTGTAAGACCCCAACTTATTATTAATGAAATTTAATTTTTTCTATTTATTATTTTAAAATAGTAAGGGTTGATTTGATTAATGTGGATAGTTAGGGGTAAAATACATAAATACTTCAAAATAAGCAAGTGGTTATAAAATATTCATTTTGTTTGGGAATATTCGTTTGGTCGTGGAATATTCAGATCGTCAGGGGAATATTCGTATGACTGACGGTACGACCATATGTGGGCCCCATGTAAAAAGCGATTGGATGAAGAAAACGACAAATATAAGTGGTTTAAAAATAATCTACAGTAGTTATTCACAATTATCTTTGTTAAAATACCCGTGGGTTAAAACACAAGTGCTTTACCAGTATTGCACCAATTATTGATTCTTACGTAAGAAGGCACTACTCAATAATGGTTACGATAATTATATTCAAAGATTATTTTATTGAGTTAATAATTCTTTGCGTTGATATTTTATATCTTTGTTTATTTCAATAATTATCATTACACGTATTTTTATTATCGTAGCAATAATTCATATTATCTCGAATAATATTATTAGATAACATTATTGGCAATGTCTAGAAAGTTACGTCTAAGGAGAGGTTTGGTCACCTAATTGCGCGCCAAGAAGAAGAAATTCTTATTGGAAAGCCCCTCTCTCGGAACCGTATGCGGTTGTCAATATTGTGATTCGTAATATTATTTGTGAATAATTAATTATTGATTCATATGATGAGAAAAATATTGATTTTATGTGGATATAGATGGAGAAAAAATTTTAATGTGACAATTGTTGAAAATTGAAATTTTATCTTTTTACGATAAAATAATTCATTTAAATATATTATTATATTTTAATAATATAATAATGGTGATATTTTTACAACGAATGTGGGATATATGAGTATACGAGGAGGAAGAGTATTTTGTTGCAATAAATGTTTAAAACATGTTAAACATGTCTGTGGACCCCATTTATCGATCGAAATTTGATTATGCTTTGTAAAATCGCCCCGTTTGTGGATTTCTTGTTAATTTCTATTTGGAATTTGGAAAAACTTTCTTTCGCAAAGTTGTAGAGAATTGAATTTCCTATAAAAACACGCGAGATTCAAATTTTTTTTTTTTTGATAGAAGGGCTATTTATTATGAATTATTGAAGTTCTGAGTTCAAATAATTGATTTTTGGAAGTTTAAAATATTTTAAATAATAAAAACGTTTTTTGTTTGTTTTGTGGGCTACAACATGTGCATAATGAGCTGAGATCAGATCTAGGAAGGTTGGCGTAGAAATCTTAATATATATAAATATATATATTAATATTTTATTAAATTTTCTGCTTTGGTGTTCTAAGCATTTTCCTATAAATAGGGTGCTTAGGTTAGAATTAAAAATCACACTTAAGCTGAAGTTTTCTCTCTATATTATCGAGCATATTCTTGTGAGTATTTTGAGTATACTTTGAGTATTGTTAAATGGTGCAAGTTCCCTTCAGCACTATACCCGGTATTCCAGCTAGAAGTACTAATCTTTCGAGGTAAGGGATGTTATTTTCTTCTCAAATGATATTATTTCTTCAATATCATTATGCTGAAATATTGGTTGAAACTTTTTATCAAATTTGGAACTTTTTCATGTCGGGGTTACTATTCATGAGTTACTATTCACGAGTTACTATTCATGAGTTACTATTCACGAGTTACTATTCACGAGTACTATTCATGAAGCGTGAAGATATTTTTTGGGAAATTTCTATCTTTTGGTGTCGGAGTTACTATTCACGATACTTAAGACTATTCACGATATCTCTGCACTATTCATAGAAAAATAAAATTTCTTCTTTTTGTCCAAAATATCTATTCGGATACTAGCTTTGATTGTATCCATGTTTTGATCATTCTTGAATTTTACACCACTATGATTATTTTGAGGTATTTTTTGAACATGGATAAAACAAAGTACTTAATCCTTAATCCTTAATCCTTGTCATTTTGTTTCTTTGGATTCGTTTCTTTAAAAATATTTTTCATCATCCTCGGTCTTAAATGATGATATTATTGAATATCTTTGGCCGTAGTGTAAAAGATGAATGATTTCAAGAATATCTTTGGTCAGTAGTGCAAAAGATGAACAGTGTTTAGATGAACATGACTAATGATGAATATCTTTGGCTCAGAGTGCAAAGATGAATATTTGATTCCGGATGTATATTGATTGATGTTCTGAGGATAAAAGATAGACGATGAACTTTTAAATTCATACATAGAAGATAGTAGTTTGCATTCTCTACTTAACTCTTCTAATGAATTATTATTTCATTGCGAATATTGATTTAAAATTTGTTGTCTATTGTATTCTATTAGATTTTTCCCTGTTGAAGACTAACGGTAATTTGTTGTATATTATCTTAGTCATAATATTCTTTATCGGGCTAGTTGAGCTCACCTTTTCCTTTTGTTCCATTTTTCTTCTCGGAGGCGAGAATATAGAAAGTACTTAGTGGGGGTATAGAATGAAGGTTCTAGAAAGAGTTGTTTAGTAGTCCTCACCATTTTGTAAAATAATGTATCAATAAATGTGATGAGGATTTATTTGAGTATAGATATTGTCTAGAAGATAATATTTGTATTCAAACTCACAGCTTTTATTGTTGTAATAATAAAGTTGTAGTTGTTTCTGTACCATGTATTGACAACTCAGAATGGGTGATGTATACCTATTTTGGGGGCGTCACAGTACTTTTGTCCAAAAATTCCGAAATTTACAGGATATACTCATGTTATATACATGTACTCCCAATAAAAATTTCACCAATTTTGGAGTTAACCACAAGGAGTTATAAGGGTTTACTTTTAAAATAGTATTTTCCTATAAAATTCATAACTCCTAATTTATACATCCAAAAATCGCCATTTTTGGACACAATCTAGAAAACTCATCAAATTATCATTTCAAATTTTTACAAAATTTTTTAGGGTCAGAAAAATTATGAAACTACCCCTGGCAGAAACCCCTTTTGAATGAAAATACTATTTATATTAATACGAAGGATCATTCACCATGCATGCGGTAATCCACATAGACAAGTTATTACAACAGAATAATAAAGAATGGAATAACAGAAGAATTCACCATGCATGCGATAGACCGCATGCATGAAAAGTTATTCCCAATGTAATAATAAAGAATGGAATAACAACGGAATTCACCATGCATGCGATAATCGCATGCAGACGGAGTTATTCAAATGAATAATAAAGAATGGAACCCGGTCATACGTAAACGCATAGACAAGATATTATTCGGATGAATAATAAAGAATGGAACCAGTCATGCGTGAACGCATGTGATGGGATATTCCGGCGAATAATAAAGAATAGAATAACAGAAGAATTTCACTATGTATACGGTAGTCCGCGTATACAGGTTATTCCAACAGAATAATAAAGAATGGAATAACAGAAGTTCTCTTCATGAATACAAAAGAAATAATACCCCTTATGAGTACAACAAATAATATCCCTTACCTTAGAAAAAAGAGTATTCCGACTGGTAGGGCGAGGATATTCTTGAAGAAAACTTGCACTATTTCTACGCTCAAAGCTTTCTTAAACTCTAAAGAAATACGCTTAAGATTATAGAAGAAGAATTCTCTAAACTTCTGGTGTGATTTTCAATTCTAACTAAGCATCCTATTTATAGGAAAAATAGAAAGGATACTATGCAATAAAATATAATATATTCTATTTATAAATATATATATATATATATATATATATATTTTATTTAAAATCCAATAAAACAAATAACTTTATAAAAGTTTTTTGTTTTATATAAAAAATTTTTTACTATGCAAACACTATACGAGATACTATGCAAACACTATGCATAATAGAATATAATATATTCTATTTATAGTCTAATAAAAAAAATAACTTTATAAAAGTATTACATTTTATATAAAAAGATTTTACTATGAAAACACTACGCAGTACTATGCAAACATTATGCATAATAGAATATAATATATTCTATTTATAGTCTAATAAAACAAATAACTTTATAAAAGTATTCTCTTTTTATATAAAAAAATTTACTATGCAAAACACTACGCAGTACTATGCAAACATTATGCATAATAGAATATAATATATTCTATCTATAGTCTAATAAAACAAATAACTTTATAAAAGTATTTGCATTTTTATATAAAAAGTTTTCGTTTTATTACATTTATAATAATAATAAAACAAACTTCATCATCATTATTATAATTCACACTATTAATCTAACCGTGTCGTTTCCCAAGAAAGAGGGGGCTTTCCAATAAGGATTTCTCCCTATTGGCGCGCAATTAGGTGACCAAACCTCTCCTTGACAGAACTTCTAGACATCGTTAATATTGCAAATAATAATATTAATAACTTTGTTACCTCAATTATTGATTTAATAATATATAAAATATCGACAATAATTGAATCAAATAACGTGAGATACTATGCAACAATTACTGTGGTAATAATTAAACAAAACTGAGTGACTTCTCACGTAAGCATCAATAATCAATACCGTGTGCTACTATGCAACCACGCCAGACATCGCTTTTTTTACTACCGAGTAGTTCAACAGTTTTAACGGTAAAACTTCTGCCGTTATTTTTCTAAAAATATTTTTGTCGTTTTCTCAATCCGATAATAATTCCGTTGTGAGGTCCACCAATGATTGTGTCATTGTACGAATATTCCCTGATAAAAAGAATATTCCCCGACTAATCGAATATTCCCCAACACAACGAATATTTTATATCAACTTGCTTACTTTGCAAAATTTTCAAATATCACCCTTAACTTTAACACTTTATCAATTTAATCATTTACTAAATAAAATAATAATTATAAGAAAATTGAGTAATTTCATTTCATAAATTTTGGGGTCTCACAAATGAATCCAACCCGATGAATTCAAGGAGGATGTGAAAGGAATTGGAGGTGAACTTGTACCTGAGAAATCTTGTTTTTATAAGGGTATGAATTTGATCTCCATCTCTTTTCTGTTGATTGATAATTATGGACAAAGTATGATCATGGTAATGGTTTATATGAAAATTTTTAAATTTCTATTATCGCGCTTCCGCACTTTTTATGTAATTTGATTGCATGATCGCCCTATATACAAACCTAACAGTGGTATCAAAGCCTAACTTTGTGCTAATTATCGATCTTGATGATTACATGTATGTATATGTTATGCGATTGGATCAAATTTTCTGGGCAAGATTTTTTTTTCTGATTCAACTACGCTTGGCGGTGATTCGCACATTATTGCCCTTTAAAACGTTTACGGGGTTAGCCGTACCGCACCCAACACCGGAATTTGAAATTTTTTATTTTTATTTATTTATGTCAATTAAGATAAAAGATTTATTTTTTATTGAAATATATTTTAAAAAAATATAATTTTTATATTAACTTGGAATTGGATTCCACGTTCATTTGAATAAAAGAGTTTATTCACATATGGAATAGGATTTCATGTTTCCTAGAATAAAGAAGTTTATTCACATATGGAATACGATTCCATGTTTCCTAAAATTAAAAATGTTTAATTTTGAT